>JBBIGB010000156.1:12535031-12556774 GCA_037577075.1 Alestopetersius hilgendorfi
GGCTCTGATTTCACATTTTGCAGTGGATACAGTAACAAATAACATACATGTGAACTTTCAAAGAAAAGTTGTGTTTATTTTGCATCCTTTTAAAACATTAGCAATGATGAAGACCTGTGGCCCTTTATTTTTTTAAGCAGTGTGTGGGGACAGTACCTTGCTCATGGGTACCGTTGTTGTGACAATAGCAGCCGGGATTTGAACCCACAACCTTCTGATTGCAGGGCAAACGCCCTAACCATTAGGCCTATCAGTTTCTCTTTCTTTTGCTCCACTTTAATGTATCATAGTTATTACAAAACAGCAAGTGTTGCAAGGCGAGGAGAGAGATTAGACAAGACATAAACTAATTTAGCCCCTTAAACTCCATGGGCCAGTCAGAAAGTCCAGACTTTCCTTTCTCACCATCATAACTACGCAACTTACATATTATTTACCAATTAATTGATAGTAGTTACTGGATAACAGATGTTAAGGAGCTCCTGAATCCAGAGTGTCAAAGAATCTTCAGCACGATAACATGATTGGTTACTAATGAGAAGAAACCCATTTGATCCATGGTGCTCAACAGCTGATGCTGAAGTAAAAGTTATGGCTAGGATCACTTCAAAATGAACATCAGCTCCTCTTTTTTCACCGCTTCCATCTTCATCGTTTCCCCCGAGTGGGCCTGAAGAAAGACTAAAGCAATTGTTCTTGGTGGAA
This sequence comes from Alestopetersius hilgendorfi, assembly GCA_037577075.1. Classification (NCBI taxonomy): domain Eukaryota; kingdom Metazoa; phylum Chordata; class Actinopteri; order Characiformes; family Alestidae; genus Alestopetersius; species Alestopetersius hilgendorfi. Next base: position 12,535,737 of record JBBIGB010000156.1, read on the forward strand.
GAGAGCATCTCCAAGTTGAGGTTCAAACGTGCCACCCTCTTTGACGGCCCTTCACCGACACATCTTTCCATCGTCTCGCCTGTGCGCTTTCCCTTCACCGACCCCCGCACCCAGTCTTTCATGTAAGCCAGCCCTTCCATTAGTGTCCTAATTAAAATGAAATAAGCTGGCTATTAAGTTTTAGCGTGCGCTTTGTTCCTTAGTGGCTGGTTAATGTTAGGAGAGAGTGTCTTTATGCAAGCACTCACCTGTGGCACACTCCATACGCAAAGGCCACTTCATGCGATGAGACATTAGCGGCAAAAGCGGAAAAAGAGAAAGAGAAGATGACAGGGTTGACTGTCTCAATCTCTCTCCTTATCGCTTGCTAAGGCTCTCCACGTTAATGTAACATCACAGCTATTACAAAACAGCAACTGTTGAATCAACAATAAAGAAGAAGGAAAAGGAGTGCGGGCAGAGCGGGGAGAGAGATTAAAGAGTAACTGCCAGCGATTCTGGGCAGGGGTCAGGGTGCGGCCTTGTGCGTTTAATGATGAACGGTGTGGAAGCAAAGAGACTTTGATAGAAGCGTTCTGGTGGAAATGACACCTGTCGAATGCAGGAGGTGTAAAAGGTTGGGAGTTAGTGGAAGATTGAGATCTAAAGAACACAGTCATCATCCAATGCAGGACTACAACATTTGCAATGTCTGACATATAAAGTTAGACCTAGTAGAGGTTGAGAGAATCCCAACATTGTGGACAGTCCTCAGGCAACTCAGGAATACAACACCCCTCAGAGAGAATTCAAACATAACCATACATTGAGAAATCATGCGACAGAAGACAGACCCTGTGTAACGGTTCAGTCTGGCCACTGCTTTTCAGTTTTTTGGACTCTTTGTTCTGTTCGTGTTTAAGGACTTTTATTGTGGTTTCATGTTTTGTTCTGCTTGTGTCACGTGTCTGGTTCTGTCATATGATTGAGTTATAACCTGTCTTGTATTTTGACCTGATTTCTGTTGATATTTAAGTTCTGTTTTGTGTGACACACGTCATGTGTCCATCGTCTTTTGTAGCGTCTCATTTATCCTGCCTGTTTTCTTGTCTCTAGTTCTCGTTCATGCTCCTGGTGGCCCTTGTGCGTGTTTCAGTTTTTCGTTTTCCTTTTCGTAAATAAATACACATCAGCATGGATCCCTGGTTTCATGTCTGCTCCATGCCCCGAGGTAGCTCTCGTCCGTGACACCCTGGTTAACATTGTTTACATTATTAATGTCCTTATCGTTCTGACATAGCAAAACTTCAAGCAAGGTGAACTGAGGAAGGGTGAAAAGGAGAGACAAGCTGAACAAAAGCTGCCAAAAGAAAAGGAGAGGCTGACATGTGAGAGTGTTTGGAACTGGATTAAGAACACGAGAAGGCCATAAGCTTTAAGAACATGTTTGACTTTGTTCAGCCAACAAAAATGCAATAGAGGAGACAGAGGGCAAACCATTGTTGAAAATTGTGTTGAGGTGATAATACAACAATCCAAAGTGAGAAAGTAGTGAGGTCATGTGAGCTGTGCAGGTGACAAGGTCAGTATCAGAAACACGCTTTCGCAGAACACGGCAGCTTGAATGGCATGTTCCATTTGTACAATATCGTAGCCTACATTTAGGCCAGAACCCTTTCACATCAACAGGGCTTTTATTTGGAAGCTTCACTGAGCAGATATCTGTGCAGATGAGGGAAAGTAAAATCTCCAGCATAGGAAAGCATGCCTTGTGGTGTTTGCACACAATGTAATAGTTTTCCAAAGGAAATGACATCACATATTCAGTGCCATTTATACAGAAATCCAGACAATAAACAGATTTCATTCAAATGTTACTGCATATCAAACAAATGAAACAGTGCTGGATAGACTTTTTCTTATATTTGTCCTTTCTGTATAAACCAACATAGAACCCTCTACAGGGTTATACTGTAAATGCAGTTTGTTAAAAGTATTTGACCCCTTCCTCCTCCTCTACATTACTGGTGATTATAACAATAAATAAATCAATACATTTTCTTTCCATGTTTTCATGCTTCCTCTGAGTGACATGAAGACACTGCATCTTTTTAAACTGCTCAAGGCACTTGCTGATGAATGCTAAGTTTCAATTCCTTTACATCAGGTAGCAAACACTGCGTTAGTGTTATGCCTGGGGACCTGTAGCAGAGGGTGGCCACGAGGGGTCACCCTTGGGGGGGACATTGAGGGTTGGGCCTCATTCCGGATCCACGGCTGGTTAGGAATGAGGCCCTTATTAGTAAGCAGGTGTTGGTAGTCACGGGGTGTACATATGTGTGTCACAGTGGGGTCATAGTTGTGGGTTCACCGTTTTGTCACCGTCATTCGTGCTGCCTTGAGTTTGTATTGTTTGCATCAGCCCTCGTGCTGCATTTCAGTTATAGCTAAGAATAAACGGCAAAGAGAACCATGGATGTCTGCTTGAGTGTTTGATGTGTTTCCTGCATGTTTGAGGAGCGACCCAGTGTAACAGTTAGGTGGCATCATGTTGAGTAATGGGGAGAGGGAGAGCTATCCCACCCACCCAGTGAAAGCAAGGCTTGCTCAGGAATGCTTGTGGTATCACTGGGGATCACAAAGTATAATATTAGACAAAGAGAATCTGCTTAAACAAATTATTTTCCTGTTAATGTAGAGAGCATAACATGAATCAACTATGTGAAAACGAGTCCGTCCAACAGCAAATCATCCCAATTTTATTGGTAATGAGACTATGCTGATTGAACACAGCCAGGGCTGAATGCTGCCAGGACTTTTGAACCTCACTTAAATAAGTGTGATAAGTGTCAGTGTGATACAATATGATACCACCACAAAGTAAACTAGGCCACTGGTGAAATCAAATCCAACAAAGTCACCAAAAACAGTAAAATATTGCATACAGATTGAGAACACCAAAAGCACAAATAAAGCATCCAGGATGTAACCAATGGTTCAGGCAGAACATCAAAGTTCATCAAAGATCTCTTTAACCTTAGCTGAGTTCAGTGCTCATGACTTCACAGAAAGGGGCTGTGATACTCATAGTAGAGCATCAAAGCAGAAAACACAGACCAGTCTGAAGTGTAGCCCAGGTCCATTTATATCTGCCATTAAGCAAGTTCTGCATTTCACAGTAGGAATATCACATGATTTCCAACCATGATCTTATTGAGTGTGGTGATGTTGTGCTGCCTCAGGACCTGGACAAAATGCTATTACTAATTCAAGGAACCATGAGTTCTGTTTGGTATCAGAACTCTTCTGTAATTCAAATGCAGTGATGCGCATATGTGTACGCTTAGAACAGTGAATAAAAACATCCATCTGAACTCCTGGCTAACAAGCATTATGTGAAGTCATATTACAAATACAGTATGGTACACTGTACCTACTTTAGCTTGTTGACCGTGAATCAACTGTATTAAAGGAGGTTTTCCTAAGGGAGACGCCTCCAAAAGCCATTCTATTCAGCTTGAGTAGGCTGGGATAACATCTTACTGAGTTTTCGCTTTGTTTGTATCAGAGAGTTCTGAACAAGAGTGGCTGTCCATCTGCCCATGGGCTGAAGTTGAAACTTAAGTTATCCCAATAATCTCAAAGCAAATCCACATATGAACAGCTGAGAAGAAGCTAAAATTAATGTTTCAGAGTCACCCAATTTATATGCATCAAATGGGCCACCTAATATATCTGAATGGCTTTCGTTCTGCAACGAAAATTGGTCTTAAATTCCTCCACAGTGTGCACAATTACAGGAATGCTGATTGAAGTTATTGCCGCTAAAGGTCATTGTTAATTTTAAAGGCACAATTATTTTTTACACACATGATTCACATGTTGCATACATTTGCTGTTTAATTAAGAGAAATAATAATTGAAAGAATGCAGTGTGTGTTTGAGAAGGTTCTCTTTGTTATTATTATTTTTTTAATCTAAAAGCAGATACAGTGATACGTGAAATTAAATATACACTGTGAATCATGCAGAAAGTGCTTATCCCCTTACCTTCTGGTGGCCGGTTCGATGTGGCCACCAGCACCAAGCCACATGAAAACAAGCCCTCGAAAAGCTGCTTCAGAATCATAGCATCAGCTATGTCCACCACCTGAATAAATGAAAAAGAGAGAAATGTATCATTAACCCCAACTCTGTTGAAGTCAGTTTTGATTCCACAAAAAAAACCTTCATCATTTATTTACACAGAATTTTGATTAAGCGAATCCTCTAAACTGACTAAACTAGAACTAGATCCTCAATCCCTGGCCCAAAGCCAATACATTTTTTTCTCCAGTCCAAGCTCAGTGCTCTGTAGAGGATGGTCAGAGGCCCATGGGAGCAAACGCAGGTGGATGAAGGCTGAAGACAATCTGAAGCCCTGTCCTCTTGTTCACTCTGCCTTGAGCTAATTACCACGACTGTTGTTGTGTGTGTACACCCGATTCAATGAATACCAGGTGTTGTTACATTTCAAATCCTGTACACTGGCCAAGGTCCATTGACCACCACACACAGGCACACACATGTACACAAAGCCACTCCACCTGACGGCAAAATGGCCACAGCGGAGCTACAGCTTTCTGCCGGGGAGACAAGGATGAGTGTCTCGAGGTGGCTCATCTGAGCTAATCAAGTCAGGACAGCTAGACAAAGCTAGAGAATGAAATGATAAATAAATGAATACATAAATAAATAAATAAACAAGGCAATACGAGGCAAAATCAGTGGCACAATGGCAGCCAGATGGCCACACATGCACCGCAGACACACACACAGATGCGTTCCCTATTGTGCTCTTAAGGGCCTGGCATGGCTGTCCCTGAATCTCAGCCGTACGGGGGGGACGAGTGGTTCTTTCATTATCATTCTCATCATCATCATTGTCGTTATTATCATTTAAACGTTGCCTTTTTCACAGCAGCGAGCTGTCGCCTCACACACATCTGCAAAAACATAGGAGCTGCTGACCCTCCCTGAACAAAAGGAGCCCTTTAGTCAATAACCTACAATGAGATCCTCTTCCTTTCATATTCTCTCTCTCGCTCTGTCTCTCTCTCTTTTTCCAGCTCTCCTTCCATTCCTGCAATCTTTTATGTTTAATATGCACTCAAGTGAGCAGTATATTTGTATGTGTGTCCTTGAGGGCGGACATGTAGCCTATGGTGAGCACATTTCAAGTCGCATGCTGTCTTTAGTGGACCAATATTGATTTTTCTGCCCTAGCTTTAGCCTTCGTCCTAGCTATAGCCTACTGTACTCCATCATTAGCATTTGAGTTTGGCACTGTTGGGTATGTTCCAGGGGCCTGGAGATGGTTTTTGTCATGTAGAAGACCCCTAATACACTGTCAGACATTATTTGCAAAAAGGAGACACTTAAGTCGACCATACCGCCAGCATATGTTGTTTTTCTTACATTGAAGTGCTCTCTCTTTTGCATACTAAACCTTCGGCCCTCAATCTAACCCCATTAGCATCTGTGCCACAATCTTACTTTTGGGTATGTGTGTGTGTGGGTGGGTGTGTGTGCCCGAGAGGCGTATGGAGGGGGGGTTGTGAGGAGCAGGGGTGTTACAAAGCCGAGGTGCTGCTGCCTAAATTGGATCACATTTCCTTTAACCGCCTTTTTCTATGGCCCAATTCAAAAGAGTCATTTAATTATGACCTTTTCATCCTTCCTGTATTTGTGTTTTTTGTTTGTCACGCAGGCACCATGGCACACAAACACACACACGCACTCTCGGTGGGCATTGTTGACCAGTTTGAGCAGAAGAAAGCGGAGCGCAGTACTTCGGTGTTGTCGAGGACAACCTCGAAAACAACGGCGCGGATATTCAAATGAGCATCCAATTACGGCGGCAAAGAGTCACTTTTGTGCGGCGCATACGGGTGCCAAATTACGCTCTTTTGATCTTAAACCTTTACTTACCCAAATCCAGTGATGAGTAATTTCTGACTGAGGGGGCCAAGACAATGCCTCAAGCAGTTGCTACTCCCTCTTCCTTTCCCTCTCGCTCTCCCCTCTATATCTCTCTTTTGCCCTTCTTTCAATACCTCGCATTCATTAAGGGAGCTGAGGGGGACAAAAGGGGAAGGCTACAAATTACTGATAATGACGCCGGACTAATGAAGAGAACGAAGAAATTTCATTAGCATTTAAGAGGCATGGATGCATGCGACCCGCCACGGTTGCTCTCCATTACCCCTCACTTAAGGAAGCAAGAGGGGCCGGCTGAAACCCGATGCCACATTTGCATGCCTAAGTGGCCGTGGCTCCTGATTGGTAAGGGCCCGTCAGGCTCCTCATTTATGCATCGCAAAACAAAACGTGTGTGAGCGTTCCGTGTTGACACTCGCCGCGCTCCATAAGCAGACTGAAACCCTAGTGTACGGATGATGACGTGCGCTTGCACACACATACACAGTGGAATATTCGGTCCGAGGTAAACATTTAAATTATAAAAGGCACTAATGAAAAGAGCGGCCCTTGATCCTGACAGATACGAGGAGCAAGAACATGAGTGCCTCTGCTTGGTTTTGTGCGTGTGGAGACGGACGCTTGATTATGGGAAATGTAGACAGGACATCTCAGGCCGGGTGTCTAAAAATCAAACACATAATGATGCCAGGGCATGTCAGTTTCTGAGGTGGATGACCTCTCCAAAAGAAGCACCCATGGAAAACATTAGTCACTCTTTCTGTCACAGTGTGAAGCATACAACATATGGAAGCAGCTTTCCTGACCATGTCCGATAACAACGACGGACACTTAATGTCTCAAACCTACTAAAGTTTTATATTATTGTTTTATTTTCTTGTTCATTTTTCTTTTGGAGGTTAAAATAATAATGTAGCAGACATTATTTTTCAACGAGTTTACTTCATATTGCTTTATATGGGCTAACTCAGTTTGTAGCACTGTTTGTATTTAAGTACCAAACTCCACTAGATGGCTCCAAAATGTACAAAGTTGTTTTACACTCTGCACTGAACTCACTTATAAACACTGGTACACAGATTTGTAATTTAGCTTCAGGCAGCACCCCCAAGCCACTTTTCTGTGACAAGTCAACCAAATCTAGCACACGCAATGAAGAAAGTTAACATCGCAAGAAGATAACTTACTTGATTTTCAGGAGGTTTCCTTCTAAACACCATCTTTTTCGCCTATTTTTATAAATAGTGGCCCACTGTTTAAATGTTTGGTTTTGCAGATATGGCTTATTTCTTTATTTTCAGGACCTTCAGTTTCACATTAATTATTGTTGGGTGTCTCTTTTGAGGCATAAAACACATCAGCGTGGGCGACAATGATGTATAATAGGACACAACTACAGTAATGTCTAGCACTGAAGTATGAATGTTACATTATACAGCAAACACGCTTTATTTTGCATTTCAATGTTGTTATTTCCATGCTAATGATTTAACAAATTGGCTTTGTGTTATTAGTTCTTGATTTGCAACACCTGTTGATCCCCTCCACCCACCTACCCCAGGCTGCCGAGCCCTCAGCACCTTTTCAAACTCCTCAGCCCACCCCCTCCTCACCTGAAACTCATCCAGGCATAAGAGGCAGGTTTCAGCGGCAATCTCCATGGCAACAGGAAAGATGGGATCATACATTGTCATTTTGCCTATCTGTCGTTTCGGTAGACTCTGTTTCAGTCTGTGAATCCCTAAAAGCAGAAACATTTGTTGTTGCTCTGAAAGATGACATTCACATGAAAATGAAAGAGAAAAACAGCCTGAGTTTATGGTTACTAATCTGTGCAACTGAATAACAAGTAACATTTTTACAGTGATATCCTATAAACACAAATCTAGAACACCGTATGGAGAGCGTACTCCTGTGTATATCTAGCATGAAGCTGTTGAAATGAAGCCTCTTTTTTCCGCTGTTCTTCACATTAGAGTAAAACAGGTCCATCAGCATAGTTTTTCCAGTGCCTGAAAATGCCAAGCATAGGGACTGTCATTAGTGAATAACAAAAAAACGCTGTTTCATTTTACACTGCTGTTTATCCATCTTCGACTTTAAACAAGACAGTTTTTAAAAAATAATTATAACTGAGCAGAAATGCAAAACAATTTTTTTTATAAAAAATTCGGTAAGGAGGTATTAATCACTACAGAGTATCAATATAACTTATGTGTGTATAACACACACATAACAATTTAAATAATGAAAAAATAAATCATGAAAATAGTCCATAATGAATTCTGGAACAAAAACCCTTACATGTACATTCATATCTATTAATTTGGCAAGCTATTATCCAGAGTGACTGATTCTGGCTATGTCCCATTTCTGCAAGTCTGCATTTAGTTTAACGTCCTGCAGTTTAAATGTTGTTTTAGTGTATCAATTATCATCATACTGTCATCAATGGTTCTGCATATGGATGTAAAATATCCTTATATCAAATTGCATCACAGCATATCGTATTGTATTGTGACCAGCATGTTGTCCTGTGACTAGAGGCATAGATTGGAACTCTATAAAGCAATTATTTTACTGTACTTTATAAAGTTATGCTGAATGTACATTTTTAGCCAACACATATTTTTCAGGTATTTAACAAATACCAAATTATGTATCAGTTTAGTACCTATTATTATATGCATCAGGAATAAAGTTTTTATTAATTATAAAGTTATTATTATAAACATTATTACATAAAGTCGTCATTATACGTAACAGGAATAACATTTTTTGAACTCACCAACACCACCATGAATGTAGCATCCACGAGGGGGAGGTGGCTTCATGGGTTTCTATGAAACAACAAATAATTTAGTTACATCTTTACATTTATTTAAATTAACAATGTACCTCAATTACAAATATAACACAAATCTCCTTACAAATCTCCACCTAAGAATTATAGGCCTCAGAATTGATTTTAAAATGTGTTTTTTAAATATGGATATAAATGTGTGTTAGACTAGCAAAGATATCACCAAATCTTATGTTAATACTTCTTGCTGAAAATAATATACGAACATATGAATGTTTTTTTTAAATAGAAATTTTTGATGGCAAAATTTGAACAGCCTTTATAAAAAAAAAATCTTCTCCTTTTTTTTCTAAAATATATTTGTCTTTGAAGAGATCAGCTCAACAATTCAGACAAATTTAATTTAGCCCAAAAAGGTCTAGACAATTTGTAGTAAACTCAGTCAACATTAAGAGGCACCATCCTTCGTCCCCCCCCCACACCCCCTCTCTTTTTCTACCTCTGCTGGTCTAAAGAGGCAGCTGAGCAGTGAGGTGAACCATGCGTGGACAACAGCGCTGTGACTTCTCGCTGACTTCCAGAACTCTTAGCGGCCTAGTCACGCTAGAGTGGCTAAACACAGCGGACCGACTGAAAGAGGACCGGCCCACAAGGTGGAGTCACCCTTCATGCTTTCACAGCGCGCTGTCCGAGACTGAGGGCCAACACATCACACGCCAGCACTGTTGTGTGGAAGAGTTCTGTTTCCTGCTCTCTCCACACAGCACGGGAATTGTGCTTAGTTTGGCTCGGCACTTGAACTGACGTTTACAGCCACCTCAGAACAGATTTAAAACCCCTTTCCCAAGTGAAAACAATACACAAGCCAAGACACTTGACATCTTTCATCAGCTCAAAGTGTTGCTTATGTGGTTTCTGACAGTTTCACAGGCTGATATCTAGACAAAATAGACATTATCAACAACAGCATGCCTTACATGTGTTACAAATGTTACAAACATTAGCGAGTCTATTTGACATTATTTGAGAACAGTGGTGAATTTTGACTCATAGAGCTTGTCCTCAGTTTGAACCAAGAATTCCAAAACACAGCTTCAATAATGCTAATTTCAGCCTCTATGGGATTTGTAATGTTGTGTTAGCATTATGCTAACAGTGGCACTTTCACAACTTTTCAGTTTAAACACAAATATCTGACATTTCAAGGCATTTTGTGATTTGTGTGAAGACACAGATAGCCTGACATCTTGATTTTTGTCACAAAATTAATCTAAAATTTAATCCATAATTTTAAAATTTAAATGTGACTGGTTGAGTCAACTGTTTTTTTCTCAATTATGCTGATAGTTAACCAGAAGGCCTTCTGTCCAGCTGCTGAACGATTGTCAGAGCTAGTTTGGCTGCAACTGCCAAAATTCCAGAGAAAACAAATTCATGCTGGCTGATTTTTCTTGAGTCATTTAATTGTTTATCCTTAGCAATCAAAATATTGAAAGAAATATTGATTGAATGTAATTACAATACTTGCACTGTACTAAACTAATTATTATAGACATGCATTTTGAGTTCCTAGAAATCAGCAGAACTTTGTGTTCGAGAACTTTGTGTTCTTGAACTGTGTCAGTGTTCGAGAACCTGACACAGTTCAAGGCATGTGACGATCTCAATTATCACTTCAACCAAAAATATTTGTGACCCAATTTTACACCATAATACAGTCATCATTCTATCTGCATAAATCTATTATATGGATTACATGAAGTGAAGTTGCTTAGACTTTTGGTTATTTTACAGTCCCAATTTTTAAAAGAATACCTAAAGAAAACTGTTTCCCAGTCCATAGGGACACCTCTTTACAGCAAGCACTTTTTTGTGGGAGGGGGTGTAGACATCCCTTGGTCTCAGTGGGGACACTGCTGTGATCCACAGACGCCTGTGTCTGAACCTGCCCCCCTTCTATATACCCACACCCTAAAAAAACTGCTTTGACCTAGAAAAAAAAACAGTCTACCCCACAATGGGAACCAAACAGGCAAACTGAAACTGGTCAAGTCTGGGTTGAGGTTGGGTCATGGAACTTTTACAGCAGTTGCACACACCAAATCACAAAACACACAGACTACTTACTTTTTCTACATGATATCCCTCCTCCTCCTCCTCCTCCCTGTATTCAATAGATGTAACATCTTCAGAGTTTTGTATTACTTGTCCATCCTTAATAGTCTGCCTTGTCACAAGTCTGTTCTCTGGTTCTGAGACTTTATCATGTAAGCTATTGTCTTTCGTCTTCGTCTCCAGCAGAGAAAGAGGAACATTGGTGTATTCTTCTATCGCTCCATGCAACTGCTCCAAATGCCATAGTGCATTTTTCTGCTGAATGTCTTCACGGAGTAAACCAGAGTGCACCAGATTGTTGTAGTAAGCAATGGGTCCACTGTGCATGGTGCAGGCTGAGGCCACTGAGGGAGAAGCATGTCCTGGAGATAATGTGAAACAACCTGTAAGAAGACAGAAATTACAGTCACTGTTTACCACAGTATCACAATTTCCTGTGCTTCCAGTAAATGTGACAACATGCAAGGATTTCTTAACAAATCAAAATGTAAGCTGGCACCAGCATGAATTAAACAGATTAGGTAAACCAGTTTGCCTTCATATTTAGTGGAAAGCGAACCAGAGAAATGGTTTTCTCAGGTGGTTACTAGGCGGAGGACATCAGAAAACTGTTGCCCTAGATTCAGTCTTATTGCAGAAGTGCAGAAGGATGATTTGTTGTCATTATATTATAGCTGCCTCTTGTAGGAGAAATTGACTTCACCTTCTCTGAAATACAGACTTTAAAAGAACCACATGATACTAAAGAAACAGCAGGCCATCACTTACATCATCAGGTCCAGCCGTTCATATGTGTAGTTGAAATATGTGTAGTAGACTGTAGTTGAAATAAATTAAGGAAAAATAACAGGGGAAAATGATACAATGATGCAACATCTGCATAATTAAAAGAGGAAGTAAACCATAAGTATTCTACTTCATCCAGTCATTAAAAATGTCCCATAACAGTTCTTATACGCATGGAGCTTAGATCTATGCACATTTTAATGAAAAAAGCATATGCAGAACTGTTTGACATAGATAATTACTCAGTAGTAACACATTTCAGCAACCAGGAAAGGTAAAAGTGCCTCCACTGCATTTCAGATGTCCTTGAGCTCCTGCTCGATCACCAGAGAGGTGGCCGTGGTAAAGATGGTTTGCAGTTTGCGATTCACCACTCTTTTGATTGTATCTCTACAGTCCAGTGTGGTAGATGGATAAACACTGTGGCATATTGTCTTTCATGATTTGTACATTTGGATGACGTCTTTCTGCACCCCTAAATGTGCTGGTATTAAAATTGTATTTTGTATATTGTATTTTTATTGTCAAATGCAAATAATAAAAAATCTTTATCATATAAACAGGTCCAGACACTTTCATCAGTCTGATTTGTGAATTTTTTTCGCAAATCTAAACTGGTCAGTCTGGCATAGATCTATATATAGGCACAAAAATCACCACCGAATTAACAGTTTTGGCCACTTACCATAGCAATATATGGCTATAATGTGCCTATATATTTGTGAAAGGTTTCACAAATCATGTTTTGTCAAACCCAACATGGATATTGTGGTTTAATGTATTTTCATTATTAGTAAGGTTTTTTATGTAAAAACACTGTTTTTTCCCACCACTGGCACGACAATTCCCAGATACTGGCACAGTGATCTATGCCAGACTGAACATTTTAGATTTGTGAAAGACTTCACAAATAAGGCTAATAAATAGTTTGGCCCATCTAGGTAACTTTTTTCGGTGTTTTGGCCACTGGTTTGTGACGTAGCCCATATATTGCTATACATATTGCTATTAGTGGCCAAACAGTTAATTCAGTGGTGATATGTTTGCCTATATATTTGTGAAAAAAAATTACAAATCAGGCTGATGTGAGGCTGGCTGGACCTGTTAATATGGCAAAGATTGTTTGCGCAGACAATAAAAATACAAATTTTAATACCAGCACATTTAGGGGTGGGGAGTGACGTCCTCTGAATTCACAAATCACGAAAGACAACATGCCACCGTGTTTAAGCGCCTACCACACTGAACTGTCGAGATACTCTCAAATAAGTGGTGAACCGTAAACTGCAAATTATCTTTACAGCGCTAAAGAGGTGAAATATAAACTATGGACCACGTGAGGGGAACTGGGGATGCAGGTTTATATTTATACTGGGAGAGCTGAACCACAGCTACTGGTTCAGAAACCAGAATGTGCTAATACACATTTACAGCATGTACACGCTCACCTCTTACTAGCATAAGTACTGTCCTTTTCGAGACATGTGCTCCTTTTAAACAACTCACAAGGCATCGTGGTATCAACATTCCCGTCTGCGCTGCCATCTTTCTTCAAAGCTTCAAAAACGACTTTATGTGACAAACACGCGGCTTCTGTCGGCACGCCTGATACCATGAATGCGCACCTAACTCAGATCACACGTTTTTTTACTTTAATTTAGTATTTCAGAAGTTCTACCTAAACCACACTAGATCACTATGAAAGAGTCCAGAGAGAATTGTTTTTCTCAAAATTCCACGGAAAAGGCAACACGCAGTATAGAGCTACACAGTCATCGCGCGGAGCAACGATTGGTCCATTTTGAGAATGGTGTCGTATTAGCCAATCACAACGTAGCGCGTTTAAACAGCGGTGAGAAGTTACGTTGTTTTTTCTCAACCCCAAGTGTCAGCTGCGCCTCAGCTGATCGGAAGTCGGGTCTGTAGGTCTAGGCGCTGCAGCTTTACGGGAGCGATGGCTGACGCGGTGGCGGATACGAGAAGGCTCTACACCAAACCGCAGAACCTGAGCGATGCGTACGGGCCGCCGAGTAACTTTCTAGAGATCGACGTAAGCAACCCCGAGACGGTGGGCGTCGGTCGGGGGAGATTCACTACGTACGAGATCAGACTGAAGGTGAGCTGGGAGCAGGCTGCTGCTAGCATCAGAGAGGGCGTTCACTGACCTCGTTTACCTCCTTAAAACACGGTCACTGTTTACTAACCACTCACCTACAGTCAGTTTGAAAGAGAAACACATATACGTGTTTAATATCTACCAAAAAGATCACTGAATTGTGTTAACTCTATGCAGACACGATGCTGTCACTGTCGTTAGCTAACTGTGTTAGCGCGCTAATCATGTCAACAAACCCCTTTCTTCTCTCTAACCATTCCTCCTGCACCACAACACCTCTTCTGTGTAATAAAAAACACAATTTATGTAGTTTTGTCATTATTATCCCTATTCTAACTTCTTAAGCTGGCTGTTAGCTGCCTGAGTGTGCTGGAATGTGTCTAGCCTGCCCTGCTAGTGTAGTTAGCTCTCTGTGGGTGATAGGAGGACATACTTAAAGCAGTCTGAAACAGCATTAAAATAAGTTCTCTTTTTTGGTCATATCCATCATTTTAACAGTTACAGATCTGTTGCTGCATTTTCTCATGGAACTTTGCTCTTTGGACTCCTTTCCTTCAGTCCAGTGAGGCAGAAAGTTAGACACTACTAGTAGTTATATGACGCATATTGTGTCTAATGTTACTCTTATTACCGTGTTAAACACACTTTATTTAATCATTTTAACCAGCTACCAGATTTCATCTGAAAAACTGAGGTAGAGGGCTGTGTGACCGCACCCTCGGAATGCATGACCAAGATAATAGTATTTGTCACAGATACGAAATGTGATCCAAATGGCCCGAGGCAAGTAATATTCAATACATTTTTTTAAAAAATGAACTCTTACAGCTGGCAATTAATGATCTAAAAATAAATAAAGAGCTATATATATTCTATGAATGGCTTTCCAAGCTACTTTTGGAGCTTCATTTTATATATAGAACAGGATATGATATAATTAAATACATTTAAACCTACTTATTAAGCCCTTTCTGTGTAGTCAAATATACCAACTCAGAAAAAACTGTAGATGTAGATTTCTCTCACAAAGTGAACTTAAAGTTACAAGGCCTCTTTTTAAAGTTGATTTCTGTGGCATCAACATTCAAGAGGCAGTGCCAATAACAGGGGTGAAGGGCTCTTATTGTATTTCAGTTATATCCACACATTTCTGTAGTGCTTTATATTAAAACTCTATTAAAATATTAACCATTGAGACGCTACTTTATGAAGGCAAACCCATTTTTCATTGTCATTCTAATTCAGAAAGTCAGAATAGAGTAATAGAACAAACACTACGTAATCCGTGGTGAAACATAATTCTAAATATTTGCTTCTCCGAAGTTGAAGGAACAGTGTTTAAGCCCTAGAAAGGAACCAGAGTACAGTTAGGTAATTAAGACTGCAGGTGTTTGAACTTTGCCAGGCCTTGGTAATAGCCTACATAGCTTATTGGATAAAGAGCTTATTGAATGTACTGGCATCGGTGCGTCCTGTTTGTGTTGCTGTTGACACACTGACGTGATGTGGAATGTTCACGTCTGAACTTTCTGAGCAGTGGGCGAGTGTGGCACCTCAGAAGCAGATGGATATATTTTTAAATCACACACTGAACCAAAAACAGCAGTTTTTTCTCTTGCCCTGGAAGTTTTTCTTAATGTAAACATTGATACTGTAGCATACAACAGGCTTTCATGTTTTAAATACTGGCCCATAATGTGTGTGTCTATGTGTGTCTATGTGTGTCTATGTGTGTCTATGTGTGTCTATGTGTGTCTATGTGTGTCTATGTGTGTCTATGCGTGTCTGTGTGTCTATGTGTGTCTATGTGTGTCTATGTGTGTCTATGTGTACGTCTGTGTGTGTCTGTGTACGTCTGTGTACACTGAAATAAATGAAAACTCGCAGACATAACAGGAAAAGAAGACACACACGTGTGTCTTCTTTTCCTGTTATGTCTTCGAGTTTTCATTTATTTCAGTGTAGTCTACACTTGTCAGGATAGTTAATCATGCATCAGTGCCAGTTCTGTTTATTAACCTAGAACATTTGTACTTTGTGCAACAAAAGAGGGAGCTTTGTTATGAAAACCTCTGCTTAAAGGTTTAAACACAGAATTGGCTCCTGACACCTTACTTGAATCCCAATTTAACACGAGTACTTCCCATTATACTGAGTTCTCTTCTCCTGTCTTGGATAAATACTACCTGTCTTTTGAGGGCAAAACACACACATGCCTCATTTAATACATATAAACCTTCCTTACTATCCTCTTTCTTTTAATCCTCTGTTGTTCAGTACGGGGTGCCAGATTTGCTGGCGATGGCGCGGAGTTGTCGTGCCCTGCAGCAACAGGTGGTGCACATGTTCCCATTAGTGAAGTTTTATGTGCGATTTCAAGCTTTTATTAAATGTATAATACGTCCAGGCTGTAGGCATCTGTACGAACAACCTCATGTGTTTCTGTGCACAGTTAATTTTTTTTTTTTTTTTACTGAATTAAATATAGAAAGAATATTGGGCGCAATAATATGTTTGTTATTTAAATTTATATATAAATTTAAGTTTATTTATTATTTAAATTTTTAGTATTCATCTTTTCCTTTAGTGATATCTTGCAAGAGTTGTCTGAATGCATGGTGCATAAGACATAAAAGTTTGTCTTTTGTTGAATGGCTTAAAATGGTCATTGTCATGGATTATCCGGAATTTAAATATTAGCCAAGGAATAGTTAGTAAAATTTCTTAATATTTCTTCTATTCATTTGACTTTTTTAAGATTCCAAACCTTTCTTTTTGTTTTTAGGATTGAATGGGGAAAAAAATCCCAAAAGTTTGAGAGGCTCAGACTTTTTTTTTATGCCTGGACCCACATAGACACATACTGTTTGTGCCATGATCTACCAAATGTATGAAGTGCAAGTTTGCAAAAGGGAACTGAAAGCAATTCACTTGCTTAAAAAGTGTGTGTGTGTGTGCGTGTGTGCGTGCGTGCGTGTGTGTGCGTGTGTGCGTGTGCGTGTGTGCGCGCGTGTGTGTGCGTGTGTGCGCGCGTGCGCGTGCGTGCGTGTGTGCGTGTGTGCGTGTGTGTGTGTGTGTGTGTAGCTTGACAGGTTCTACTACTACTACTAGGTATCCACCATTCATGTAATCTGGAAGTTGTGGTATTAAAATGATTGGTTGCTTCTAGTAGTGTTTCCATAATCCTTGGCTTCATCTCTAGTTATTTAATGAAATCCATTTTTTGTTCCAACTCTGTGATCTGCTTGTGTCTTGACTCGTCTTTGTCAGCTCCGTTCCTTGAAAGTAATGGCATGCTTTTGGTGTATTTGGGAGGGAAGAAATATTTAGGCTCTACAAAATTTTATAAAATCAATACAAAAATCCTATTTGTCTCACATTAGACATTAAGATCAACTGCTTGGTCAGATTGAGTGTTCCTCATGAGAAACCTGACATGCTGGTTTTCATGTTGGGGTGTGTTTTTTTTTCTTTTCTTTGAGTTTCCTGTTTCCTAGGTAGGATGAGCTTTTATTGTTTTTTCAGCTCAGTTTCCTTATTTGAAGTTGGAATGGAAGGTATAGGAAGCCTAAGGGACCACTTGATTGCAATGCATTTCCTACTAAATAATAGATTTCCATGTGCTGATGTATTTAAATGTAATTTTCACATTTACATCCTCTTTTTGATTTTGTAATGTTTCAGTAAACCTTAAGAGTGACCAACTTCTGTGGAAGTGCTAAAAGAGCATTGCTGGTTTTCAGAGGGAACAGTAGTATACCGCAAATTTCGTGTGTGTGTGTGTGGGGGTGTGAGGGCCTCGAAACCTTACAGTAAAAGTAAAATCCGCCGTGTTCAGCCTCACCGCTAGAAATGGTTGCAATACAAACTCCAAAGCTTTTAAGTAGACACAACAGATACCGCTGCAAGACTGCTTACATTTTTGTGTCTGAGGGGATAAAAAGCATCCTCATGTTCTCACAGAGTATTATCCAGGATAAAACTATAGTCCTCTAATGATAGATTTATTTTTTCTGACAAAATATTGTCAGATGTTTTAATTATTTTTGCTCAGGCTTTGTTGCTCTGTACTCATATTTTATATATTTTCAAGTTTTTGTTTATAGATCTTGAGAAAACAACAAAAACACAGAGCCCAGCCCTCAGTCTTTAATAATTTAATACGACTCTGGAGTAGAGCAACTCTGTTTGTCAGGAGGTCATGAATTTGAGTCCTGGTGACGCCACAGAATTTGATGACTTGAAGTGTATTGTTAACCCAACTGAGAGGATTAATTAGACCACTGTACCATAACTCTTTCCCTCCAAAGCCTTCAGAAGAGCGGAATATTTACATGAAATTTCACGACTGCTAAAACTGCCTCAAACTAATTTTGATTAGGTATTGTTCTTTATACTTTGAAGCAGTTTTGAGAGGGACTTGGAAGTAATTTCTTTCTTGACATGAACTATGCTTTTCAACGTAAAGCATGCACACAAAGGGACGCCGATAAGAAGACTCTCATTTTAAGATAGCTCAACCCTATCAATTTAAGCAGTCATATTTTCCGAGCTGATGAGTTTTGACAGACACTCTTGTGTTTGATAATGGACCACAGGCTCCTCCAGCTCTCCTATAGTATTTATAGCTTTCCTCTACCTACAGAGTGAGCCATCGCCAGCCATTAGCCCGAATCTAAAGCTACTGTACTTGATTAGCGTGTAATAATTAGCATATGCGTGTAATCAGCATTATTGTGTGTCTGGGAGCCCATGGTGACCCTGCTTTGCATAAGGGAGCGCCCTGCTCGTCCGCCTCTCGGCTCTTTCACTCCCTCACTCCAGCCTCGAAGATGCGAAGAAAGAAGAGGAGCTGTCAGCTTTTGATTTGCTTCTGAAGTAAGCGCTGCTATCTGAAGAGATGAAAGGGAAGCGCATGTTTTGCGCTTGTCGAAGTTAACAGCAGCGCCCATATTGATTATGAGGTCCCGTGTGACAGGGGCACCTTCCTTCTTTTTTCCATTTTGCACCGTTCTCGCACTCACAATAAGTCTCACCCCCCCTTCGTTCATGCTGTCTTCATGTCCCACACCCTGGAGATGATACGTGTGTGTGTGTGAGCGTGTGAGAGCGAGAGAAAGAGTGTGAGCGCCTGCCTTCTTAATCCCCTCATTGAGAGAAGAGTGAAGTGAATGAGTGGTGGTGGCGGAGAGGAGGGGTAGACCTCATTTTAACCCCCTGTTCCACCCTTTACTGGATGACACAGAAGCCCCCTTCCCCCTCCCCAGCACCTAGTTATCATCCCAAGATCGACTCGGGTCAATGTCACATCTCCTCTTTGGATAAATAAGGGATATTCAGTTCTGATACTCTACAGGGTCTCCCATTCTTATTCAGAAACTTCCATATCAGTCCGCAGGGCGAAATTGTGAAGGCGACAAACGTTTGGCCACTGCTTTGTAGCAAAGGTTAACTAAGAGACCCTTTGACCTGTTGCAGTTTTCTGCTTCTATTGATCTCTAAAGGGTTTAGTGGAACAGCACTTGTGTGGCTTGAGCCTGAGAACAAATCTGGCACTGTGCTCTCAGTGGAGTCCTGTTATAGGATTGGTAAAATACTATTAAAGTGTATAATTTCCTTTAGTTTTCCATAACTGCAGCACATATTACAAACTCAGTGTCTCATTTTTGTTCTTGTATTATCACCGTCATCTTTGGCTTAGCCTTTAACTGCTCTCATAGGCTTTGGGCATACCAGAAGTCTGAGGACAGCATCAGCTTTTTGAAGTTTAAAATAAAGGTAGTTTTAAAAATGTAGTCAGTCTCTCAAAACACGGGGTCTGCTTCTACAATTTAGCACAAGGCTAATGTAGCTCACAAGTAACAGAAGATTGTACCCCATGAATTAGCTTCACATGTTCACACTACAAGTTGTGAAGTAATCTCAAATAGACTTTGGCTCTCTGTGATGTACTGTTATGTGAAAATGGTAAAAAGAAAACTTTAAACATGGCTGAGTTTATTGTGGGAGGAGGGACAGTAGCAAAACTTTTATTTTTTTATATATATTTTACTATATATTACGATCCACTTTAAGCTCTCTGAGAGTGTCAGTTTGAAGTGTTCTGCCAACTGACCTCCTCTCTAGATGTACTGTCTGTTTTTCGCCTACTTGTTTACAGAATGAGGAGACTGAGTGGTGTTAGACCTGGCCCCGGTCAAAGCCCCCCTCCCTCCTGATTCCAGTGGAAACTCATGGGAGAGGACTTTGGGATCCTATTTTGTTTACAGAATGAAAACCCCTTCCTTTTTTTTTTTTTTACCGCCCTCTCTCTCTCTTGCTCTCTCCTTTTTTCTCCCTCTGTCTGTCTCTCCCTCTCTCTCTCTCACCTCTACTCTTCATCCCCCCTTCATTCTCTCCTTCATTTCTAAACCCCTCTCGCTCACTCGCCAGCTCTCTTACTCTTGGCCATTAATAAAAATGGCTTGCTTGCCTGGCTGTCAGTCCCAGTCAAGTGTAATCCAAAGTCTACAGCATCCTCCCCGACAACTATTTTAATGGTAATGGGGACCATATTGTATCAAGGCTACCATATCCTACTTGAGATGACAGTATTAAAAGTGGGAGTTGATGCTATGGGAACAAAGAGAGGGGGCAGCTTTTTGCCAGAGCTTGTGTGTCTGTGTGTGTGTGTGTGAGACTGTGTGAGAGAGAGAGAGAGACAGTGTGTGTGTGTGGTGGGGGTAACTGTGAGTACCCTCATTGTCCCTCTCTCCTCATCTTTTTGGGGATATGATGCGATGAGATGGCATTGTGCATCCATTTTTTTGCTACTTTTATTTTGGAAAAAAAAAGAGGAGGGCGGAGAGATGAAATGCGGCTCTCTTAAACTTGACTCGATCCGGCTCACTAAAAGCTAATGCATAGCTGGCACTGAACCCCTTACAGTGAGTGTGGTGACCTCTCAGTGCAGGGTTTCTTTTTTTCCCTTTTCCCGCTCCCCTCTCTTTCCTCCTAATGAGGACACTGCATTGTTCCCAGCGCACACATGCATCTGAAAAAAGAGGAGGGAGACCGGGGCTGTGCCCCCCTCCTCAGATCGGCATAAGCCATGTGGAGGCTTTTAACAGTGCCGAGGAGTGACTGAAAGAAGAAGCGCTTTTAGTACATCTCTCAGACAATTGGCTATTTTAGGGTGTTGTGTATAAAATGGACTTGGTCTCACTCTCTCCCTCTCTCCCTCTCTCTCTCTCTCTCTCTCTCTCTCTCTCTCTCTCTCTC
>JBBIGB010000156.1:12559730-12571808 GCA_037577075.1 Alestopetersius hilgendorfi
TCAATGAGTTGAGAGTTGCCGCTATCCGGAGCAGCGCAGTACTCAGATCAGGCAGCCGCAGTCACTGCCGGGACCACCTGTTAACTAGATTTTTAAAGCCGCCACCGGAAAATCAAGCAATGTCATTCTGATATGATGATTATTGTCCTGTCACTGCATCAATGCAGAATCATCCACGTCTGCGATGCATCGATTATTTCAACACCCCAAGTGAACAGCATATATGTTTACATGTAACATTTCATAGTGCTAATAATAAATGCATAAAATGAAGTTTTCCATCTGCTTCATATACAGCAGGTCATGGTAAACCTATACTGTAAGAGCATTTTTAGCACTGTAATGACCTTTTAATCAGCTCAGAAGCTCCTTGGTCACCAACTCCTGTCTAATACTAATCTCATACCACTTCATAGCCTTTACTCATTGACAGTGAGAGTATGTGTATTAGATTACCTGATCAGTTGACATGGGGATTAACTTCTTTACACCTCTTTGCTCAAAGGAAACCAAAGCCAAGAAGGCTGTCATTCAAATGATATTACCTGCAAACACCACACCATGGCACTTCCTCACTATTCTGTACATGCTGGTGTAACCTTACACTTATAGTTCTCAAGAGGACTTGCTGATTCCCATCTCTTATGGCTCATTGTAAAGGCTGGAGGGTTTTGAATAGGTGCTTGCAAAAGCTAGACCTGGGGTGAAAATGACCTTGTGAAGTGCAGCTGGAGATTATCGCAGTTTCTGGGTGCTTATTAAATGAGTTTGCAAAATGCTAAGATTCTCTCTTTTAAAGAGTATATATCTTGCCTTCTATTTTTGTTTATTTTTTAAATTACTATAAATTGTGTGTAATTTAATGGTTACTTGGCAAAGTGATGGACACTTTGCACAGTGTTTCATTTGAACGTTTCTGCTTTGCTGAGGAAAATGCTACTTCTAGCAAACTAAAGTTCCAGGTGTTGAGTATCAGTTGTTGGGTTGCCTGTAGACTCTTCAGAATGACGAACTTAGAATAGAAACAACTAATGGAGGACCACTTCAAATCAGTGGAACTTTCTACTTGTAGTTGGTAGTAGTGTTAAGTGTTAAGATTAATTAATGTCTTAGTAGTAGGGCTGGGCGATTAATCGAAAAATAATCGAAACCGACATTCAGAACCTATAATCGATCTAATTTTTCCAGGTCGATTATTTCGATTACTTTCCCTTTAAAAACACTACCGCGTGTGGAGTCACGTGACACCGCTCCGTTATGTTACGTTTAGTGGTGGGCCGTTAATACGCAAGCTATGATGACTTTCACCTTGATATTTTAGCACGGATTTACTGTCTCTCTCTGTTTCTCTCTCTCTCTCGCTCTCTCTCTCTCGCACGCGCATGCTCACGCTCTCTCTGTGCCTCTCTCTCGCTCTCTCGTTCATGACTTTTCCGCAGCGTGCGGATGATGTATTAAACTGAGTTCCAAAACGAAATTAAAGTGATCTGGGAGAACATTTGAAGGCATATTTATGGTTTACACTATAAAAATAGGCATTGGGATCATTTGGGGATGTGCTTCAGACCTTTGGCAGAATTCAAATGAGCCATTTTAATTTAGATTAGTCTAGATTCAATCTATGAGGGCAAAAAAATAAATCAAATAATCGTTCGTTAATCGTAATCGAGTTAAAATGTTCAATTAATCGGGATTTTGATTTTAGGCCAAATCGCCCAGCCCTACTTACTAGGGATGGGAATCACCAATTATCTCATGATACAATGTCATGATACTTAGGCACTGATACGTATTATAATTCTATAAATATCCCGATTCAGTTCTATTGTTTTCCAAATTATTTTTGACAACAATGTCTTTAGATTTTTGTAAATAAAATTAGCAATAGATAGGGTGTTGTGCTTCGCTTTATCTGAACGGTTGGGAATGTTGTTCATTGTTGTTAATTGTTAACTATTAAGAAAAGGTTCATTTCCCCGCCACATTGTCTGTCTCATGTGTAGCAATACTATGTTTTTTCATCGTACCACAATGCTTAACTTTCGCACATCAAAGTTTGCAGGCTGGAATATGTAAAGTAAAGGCAGTGGTGAGTTGCTGCAGGTGTTTTGAATCAAAACATGACTTTGATGAACCCTGAAGAGTTGGAGAACACACAAACGAATGAATGAAGAGAGGAAGAGATAAAGAGGAAAAAAAGAACAGGGTTGGAGAAGACTGGAGCTGGAGGTGGAGAGCAGAAATGGGAGGGGTTGGTAAAAGCTGGAGGGGGGAATGGAGAGGACCATGGCTGTGTTTCATCGATGTTGTTCATTGTGAACAGAGATAAGCACTGGCTTAAGTGGCTCTCTCAAGGGCGAGCAATGACTTATTATAGCATACAGAGAGCTAGGGGAGAGCGGGGTGAAAGGACGAGGTGAAAGGAGATCTAGAACTTTGTGGGGTGGGGGGGGGGTGCAGTACGTAAAAAAGTGATGCAATCAATTATTCTCCAGTTAAAGTCTCAAATAAGACATTTTTTAACTCCGAGTGGACTGTCATAAATTTTGTGTCCTCATTCTTAGATCATTCATTCTTTGAATTTTCTGACTGTTTAAATATTTTATTTTATTTAATGTATTATATTTTTTTCCTTTCTTTTGTAAAAGCTGTGCTTTGCACTTCTGCGCATATGAGGCAATATCGATTGGATGTGTGTTTGTGATACTCCCGCTGGCTTCGGCCTCTTCAGTTTGCTGCTTGAATGGAGCTCCACACACACACTATGCTGCTTTTCTCATTGTGTTTAAGGTCTGCAGTTGTGTCTTGTACTTTTTTAATCCGCCTTAAAGGAAACGGCTCTTCTGAGCAAAAAATATCACTGATACTTTGCTGCTGTGCGTAACCAGTTGTATTTAACTTATTTAAGTCTTCCTAGGGTGACTTTCTCACAATATTTTAGATCATTTGTGTTTTGAGTAATAGCAGGTACTGAGATCTGCATCCCAAATGATAGAAGCTGCTATTATGTACAAAACAGAGATGACCGGTAATTTCTCTGCTAATTCAAAGTTGTGCCTGCATTTAACTAGAATTGTTCGTCTCTGTTTTTCCTCAGACCAATCTTCCCATCTTCAAGCTGAAGGAGTCCACCGTCAGGAGAAGATACAGTGACTTTGAGTGGTTGAGAGGAGAGCTAGAGAGAGAGAGCAAGGTGAGTGAAGACCGTAGTCACTGAGCCAAGAGTGGACGCAACAATGTCACGTTCAGGTTGTGGTCATTATATTAATTTGCAGTTAAAGTACTTTGTTTGTTTTCTGAGTAAACGCTAAACAGCCACTTGCAAAAGTTGTCTTAAGAATTTAAAGAATTGGCAAAAGTGCTAAAACTTAAGTCTCAATTTGCATCGATTTTTCTGTTTTAAGCTGAAGGGAAAATGCAGTTTCACAATTTTTAATGCAACTGACCACTGGACCAAGTTGAGCAATCTATGCTGCACCTACAGATGTGTTCTTTTGTAGTTATAGTAGCTAGTGTGTACAAGCACCTAATGAGAAACTAATTTCTGTCTAAATATATTGTAGTGGTTCAGTATACAATTTGATACAATGTAATGATTTTAGCACATAATTATTTTGTGTTCACATAAAAGATTACGCTGTTATGCCAGGTAAAGTAGTAATCCAGGTTGCTTTTGTGTAATTGATTTGTTTAGTGCTAAACATCTGATTGCATAAGTTTTGCTATTTTGCCAGAAGTTCAAATAATTCCCACTAGACCTAGTTGCTACAGTATGCGGAGTTACTCTTATGGGATTTACAAGTGTGAGGAAAATGTTATTTTGTGGGGTTTCTGTGTAGGCTAGGCTTACATACTACTTAAATATGTATCTTTTTAAATGAATATGTTTTTTGACTGTAGAGCTTTGTGGTGCAGTGTCTCCTTCGATCAAATGGGATTTGTCATTTTTCGTGTGTGTCTGTATGTGTTTCAGGTGGTCGTCCCCCCTCTGCCAGGGAAAGCTCTGTTTAGGCAGCTACCGTTCCGCGGCGACGATGGCATCTTTGATGACTCTTTCATCGAGGAGCGGCGGCAAGGCCTGGAGCAGTTCCTCAACAAGTAAGTCACATGACTTTTCCCACAGAACACACACCTGCACAGCTTCTTTAGGGAATTAGCCACCTGAACTGAAATGTACATTGGCAGATTTGGGCCAGCAGCACCTTTTTAGGTTTTTGTTGTCTGGGCAATGGCCCATTTGTCCTGTTTTTGCCAAGCCGCCTTTGAAGGATTTTTGGGATTAGCCATTAGTAGCACTAGTACATCATTGATGATGTTAGGCCAAATTAGATCACCATATTGTTTTGGTTAAAGCTATTCGTTATGTGCACAAAGGACCTTCATTACATACATGTTTTACAATAGTTGTTGACTAGAATGGTGTATTTGTTCCTGATTGGTTGAGTGATTTGATGCATTAAATAGCCTGCTTTTATCTAACAGTTATCTGTCTTCAAGGCATCAGTTATCTGATCTCAATGGCATCACAGTAGGGCACAAAACCACTGATGCCGTTAAGTTAGGGGTCAGCATGGGTACTCTGTCCGGTCTGTGGATACAGAGCCCCATATACACAGCAAGTTGCAATGAACGGTGTTTTAACGTATTTCTATAATAATCAGCATTAACCTCAGAAATCTATGCGGCTGTAGATCAGATGGAGGATCAGAACAGATAGACAAACCTTAAGTCTCAATAGACATTAGGAGCCTTGGGTGCCCTTGAAACAGTAACTGGTTCACCGATTGTCTTTCCTTGGACCACTTTCGGCAGATACTAACATCTCCATATTAGGAAAACACCCCACAAGACCTTTTGGATATGATCCAAACCAGAAGTTTAGCCTTCACTATTTGCCCTTTGTAAAAGTCAGTCATATCTTTACAGCTGCCCATTTCTCCTTTAAAAAAACGATTATTCACTTTTTCCTTGCTTAAGGTGCCCTTTCCCTGCCACTGTAACAAGATAATCGGCGTTATTCACTTCAGCTGTCAGTGGTTTGTGTCTGTATGTGTGTGTGAGAGTGAGAGCGAGTTTGTAGAGTAGAATATTAATTTAATATTTGTAGCAGGAAGGGAAAAAGGATGGAATTCTTCTAGATGATCAGATTACCACAATGAGTTGTACAAATATTTCTTCCTCTTTTCACTTAAGTTTGAAGTTTCTTAGGTTGAAGTTAAAGGGAGGAACAGATACTTACCAGCTTTCATGTCAGCTGATGTCTCCGCTTTCCCTTTTTTTTCCCCCTCCTGCGTTTCTCATAATTACCTACCAAGGGATCGAAACTGATGAGAGGCCGCAAGTGCACCCAGCTTTACTTTTTACATTTGTTTTATTTTTGCTGTGTAATTTATGATAATTGCGAGTGAAATTACAGGCGTGCGTTCCTCTTCCCTGCAGGATGTTGTGTGCACCCCTGCTTATTTTTGATCTGAGGTGCCGTTCCCCCACTGGCACAGACAATAAAAGTTACAGTGCGATTGTAATTATTTGCTGTGATTGCAGACTTTGCTATTATCTTTGTTTCATGTGCAAATGTGCCGTCTCTACCTGTTTGAATTTTAATACAAGAACGGCTGTAAATTAGGTTTGGAGACAGAAGCAATATGTGGGTAATTAAGATGGGTTTTTTTCTCCCATGTAACACAAAATCCTGAATTAAATGTCATTGTTCATTGTTAATAGCACTTAGGGCCCCACACGCTTGCTGCATTTTTCAGATCCACTATGCGTGTGTGCCTGCGTGTGTGTTGGTGTCTGATTAAGTGCATTGTAAAGGTGCGTTGACTGTTCCCAACTCCGGCAACGATCTTCCGTATCTGCTTTGTCTGGTGTAATTTTACAAGTTTCAGGAAGTTACTACTGGAAGACATTTTTAAAGACTTTCTAAAATGCCAAACGGTGAATATAACCGCTTTTTTACGATGTACCAGTCCGCTTTGACTTGAATCGTTTTGAATTTGAATTTGAATTTGAATCGTTGAGATCTGGTCAGCGATGGTTGACTGAGTTCCGGTTGTAGAGTGGAATGCAAGCTTGACAGAATTCTGCAACACGTCGTTTAATGTTAATTACATCTGTCATGTTATATCAGGTGGGTTTACATCCAGGCCTGGCTGATAATTCTGTAATAATGCTGGATATCAGATCCGATAAATATTGAAATGTTTACATTAGTAGAAAAAGCACAGTCAGGTTATTCATGTCTGTGTGCGTTCTGTCCATCAGACTCGTCTCACAATAATGTGGAAAGTGTTCAAAAATATAGGGTCATATATTTGCACAATTTCACTCTTGTTTACATGAACAGCATTATTTTATGAATGGGCACAAACGCTATTGACTTAAAGTGATTATTATCAGCTGACATTAGAGTTTGAGTTTGCATGTGGCAGTGTCTATCTGCTTCCTCCTGAAGAGTGATGATCTGCAGTAGGACCAAAACAATTTTCAAGGGGTGCTTGATTTTTTTTTTAAAAATGTCATAAACTGGCTTTTAATTTTTTGAAAAAAATCATGATTGTTGGGCAATTGTTTAAGAAACTTCAAGAGGCCTGTTAGAGCCATAGTATAGTTAAGATCGCCCAAGACAAGAAGAACGTTGATCTTTAGAACAGCAGTAACAAGGCCAAAATGTCATTGATGTGTTATATATGACAAAATAGTGGTGTCCTTTTATTCTTCTTTCTTTTTCTTCTTATAGTTCTAGAAGCGTCAGATATTCTGAGTAGTAGCACCAGATACACTGTGCCACATGTATCTTTTAACTTCATATTTTGTTTTTAATTTTCAGAGTGGCTGGCCATCCACTGGCCCAGAATGAGCGTTGCCTGCACATGTTTCTTCAAGATGAAATGGTGGATAAAAGCTACACCCCTTCCAAAGTCAGACAAGCCTGAGCTACCTACAGTAGAACTTACCACACACATGGAATAAGGCTCAATCATGCAGAACTCTTCCCCTGGAATAAAACTGCCCATCTAAAGTGTTCATTCTACATACTGCATATGGTCTTGAGCAAGACACATCTTTGATGCTTAAACTTAAAAACAAATGAATAGAAGAGGAAAGGAAAAACCTGAGACAGCTCCATCACACTAAACTGTAAAGTGAATTGTCAGAGTCTTTTCATCTGATTACTGTTCTTTCGTTTTGCTGACAGTTGTTCACCCAGAATCAGATCCAAGTAAGACATCACAAAACGCATCTTTGTGTAACAGTTGTGATTATTTATGGTAGTTTTAGTGTCCGCAAGCGCCACTCATTTTTGTGTAGCTCAGGATTCTGTATCTTCACAAGAACATCGAACAAAAATGAACCAAAAAATATATTTACATTTATGCAATCATTATTTACCCGTGTTAGATTAAATCCTATTGAGTTTCCTTTAACCGAACTGAACTCTAAGAGTAGATTTAACTCTGTAGGAGATACTTTAACACACATGATTTTTCTTTTTCCTGATACACTTACTTGCACTGCTCTCAACTCTTCAGAACACAAACTGCAACTAGTGCTTCTCTCACAGGGCACTTCAGTGACGCATCTTTGATGTGAAGCGTTTGGATATGTGACGTGTGTATGTAACAGCCAGCACTTGCCGAGCCTCAGTATGGTTGTTTGTTTTTTTCGTTTTGGTTTTGTTTTGTTTTTGTTTTTTTTGGGGGGGGTTGTTTTGTTTGTTTTAAATTCTTCGTTCTGATTGGAGCATGCTGTGGTCGGCGCATGTTTTCAGATTTGTATACTGCTGTGCCATTATTTGTTTGTTTCTGAGGATTTTCCAATAAAACTGGTCACACAGACAGTGATAAAAGGATGTTCTGATTGTTTTCTTTCAGTGTAATTTAACTTTCTCATGCACACATTTATTTGCCTAATTTGTGAACATAACTTATGTTGTTTTTTTTTTTTATAAAATAAGAGTTGCCTTCACTTTTTCCTTTAGGTAAAAAAACATGACATGACTTTGCCTTAAAAACTGAGTAAATACATGAATGGATTCTGGGCCAGAAGTAAGCTGGACAGATGAAATTGAAGGTTATACTGTATTTGAGTGATAGAAGAAAAAAGTAGAGCTGTATGATATGGAGAAAATATAAGTACTGTGATTATGCCTTTCAATATATTTAGGGCCTGTATCATCACTTTTCTGGAATTAAAATGCTTGAAATGTGTAAATATGGTTATGTTTCAAAATGCATGCTCACTCCCCCTTCCACACAGTCAATATATGGAAACTAAGCTGCAAAAAAGCCTGCTTTCAAGTCATAGAATTTGTGGTCACAGATCCAGTGTATCCTCTTATTCAGCCTGTAGCAGTTTGGCCCCTACTATTCATATTGAAGTTCTGTATATTTAAGCCCCATGCTGCCTTTTAAATAAGCTGAGGTATGGGGCAGCCAATCAGAAAACAGATCATTTGCATCTATCAGTCTTAGAGACGCAACAACAAAAACAGCCTGTTGAATTTCAATAAATGAAAAGAGGTTGGAGAATAGTGCATGAATCATATTTTTGGCACACAAACCCACACAAATGTGATTGGACAATTAAACAGTATAATGTAGGATATAGGCCATTTAATAAAACCCTCGGGAATCAGTGCCTTTAATGAGTAAAGATATAATTAGACTTTTGTTGGAGTAATGCTTTGATAAATCAAAACACCCGGTAACTCTTCTGGAGCTTTGATTGGTTATCGAGCCTCATACACTATTGAAGATTAGATGCTCATTTGCATATTGCAGCCTTCTGCATATTGGTATTACAAAACGATGAAACAAATTTCTCAGGGTCAACAATTGGACTGTTCTTTACAATTTTTTTTTACTGAAGCCAAGGCAGAGAGTTAAAGGTCCCATTAATGAGTAAAGACTGAGATATCTGCATAATAGGCCCAGTCATGCTATACAGTCATGTTTAGTTAGAGATACAATGTGCTCGGGCAACAGAACAGATATAAACAAATATTCTGTTTTTAAAGATTACTAGACTGAGCTTTAGCTTATTCTTTGCTAGTCTGGTAGTCTGAAACCTAAAAACTGAAGGGCTCACTGTAAATGTGAAGTTAACTGGCATTAATGTGAGTGGCCTAAAATAGAATAAGATACTCTACTCAAAAATAACGATTAATTTATTTAAATTAATCTTAACTTAAATGGTTCCTGACCCTGTAATTGGTATAGAATATTTATATTATGTGTGGGTTCTTTAAACCTTTAAAAGTTTCTTTAAAAAGAGGCCAAAACAGGTTACGCTGTAACTTAAAAGAAACCTTTTGGCCCCGTTCTTTTTAAGAGTATAGGATACTGGACTGCTGTGGTAGGAGGTATATATGTTGGAAGACATTTGCAAGCTGGCTTTACATGGGGGAAGAGAGATGCTAAAGGGTCCATTCGTTTGCCTCTGGCAACCTTGCTGTTCACTCCACACCGGAGCAGCCCCGCGTTTAAGGAATAAGGTAAATTGGATTGTACGTTTTCATCTGCAATCATGATTCTTTCCATTGTGCCTGCTTTCTATCAAAAATGAAGATTAAAAAATGCAATTTGGGCAAAGCCCTTGATTTATCAAAGAGTGCTTGAAACCTCCGGGGGCAGTGCGAGGTACAGCAACTTAACTCAAGGTCCGGGTGCATTGTATTGGCAATGGTTCAATATGCACTCTAGGCCAGACATGAACCTCTCTACGTCCTCGTTTAGAGGGAGCTTAGAGGGGGAAGTGGAGCTTTCTTTTTGCAGCATCCAAGCATGTTGGATTCCAAACAACCCAATGACCAAAAAAAAAAAAATACATTTGCAAGACGGAAAGAAGAGGCGAGGCACAGTAAAGAAACCCAAAGATCAATACTCAATATTTATTCTAATATTTTAGACAACTTTCACCAAAATTATTATTCTTTTTACAACAAGAAATATATATATACAGACTATAAAACCTTCACAAGTGCTGAACATATCTGTGAACATGTGTTAGTGACTACTCATAGTAAGCTCTGAATGTTGCGTTGGTACGTCCACCACAAAATAGGCAGTTTTCATTTATTTATTTTGTCACTTTTTTATTTATGTTTTCATTCTTCATTCAAATGTTCATTTGAGCAAAAGTAGCCACTGCGGTGCATGAAGTGGTCCATCCTTCCATTCAAGAGTCGCTGATGTGAGCTGGGGATAAGGTCAGAATTTATGCTTCATGGTTGCCCCTTTGGTTTTCAGCACCATGTTGAATGGACAGCGACCTTACCTCATGGCTCTACTACCTCACAGCTCTCTCACGCACTCTCTTTCTCTCTCTCTGTATGTATGTCTTACTCTCTCATTCTCTTTGTCTTTCCCTCTGCTATATTTCTCTTTTTTGGTTTCTGCCATAACTCTCATAGATAGGAAGATGAAAAAGAACATAAAGTTGTAATGGAAAACAAGACATTGGTTGCAAAAGGTCATTGGTCTTTTCGAGCTTGTAAAATGTCTTTTAGAGTCCAGTGAGTAGTTTTTTCTCTGACTGTACGCAACTATCAGTTGAACCGTCTACAAAGACCCCTCTTTTGTCTCGGTTGGTGATGGAGGAAAAGAATGAACCGTGCGAGTTATCTCAATAAGTAGACTTAAATACTGTAGATTAGATGGAAACAGATTAGAAATATCATTTAGTGATTTAACATTTTGAACTTGCCTAGCCCAGCCCCTCACAGTCTTTACAGTTTTCTTGCTCATGATCTTGACGATCCACATGCTCAAAGACTCCCATGTCATCTTGCAACGTTGTAACATAGAAGAGTGTTTGTAACATTGAGGTGTTTTCTCGAACCGTTGTGGATAAGCATCATAGCATAAGCTTTTCCAAGTCCTGGCAGGGTTTTTTTCTGTCATGCCTCATTTTATCCATGGCAGGTTTCAAATGTCACTGGATTTGTACATGTCGGAGAGGAGTCGTGTGATGGGGACATTACCAATGGTCTTCTTGAAGAACACTTCTTCGATGGTAGATGGACTGACGGAGCGCAGTGCAGGCAGGAGCAGCAGCAGCTTCCCAAACCGGCATGGCTGAGTGGGGTACCTGAAATAAAACAGGCCTGATCAGACAGGTGGTCTCGGCAGTTTTCACTTACAGCCTTTGTTCTCTTCTTTTCACGTTTCATTTCACTCTGCGACACAGGCTGAATTCAGTCATTCTGCGCCATCAGGTAATGGAGGCCACTTTGAAGGAGATTGTTTTAATTTGCCACATGTTTCAGTTCTTAGGATGTAAACACCTAGCCGTATGGTGTGAAATGCTCAGTTGTTGTGAAAAAATAGTTAGAATAGATTGTAACCAGACATCTGGTTGCAATCAATTCTAACTTATCTACTGTGTATTGTTTTGCACAGTAGATAAAATGTCAACATTTTCATTGTAGACATTATGATCCCTGGATCCTAACCCCCAACAGCAAAGAAATCACAGTCAGTACATTTCTCCACACTGGATCATTTCACATGAAACCATTCCGAATATTTGAGTTATTTATTGATGCTGACGGTTGATAAAACACTTGTTTGCTTCTTCCAGGTGTATAGAAAAGAACCAACATTGTTGTAGTGAGTTCAGCTCTATTAGAATGAAAAGTGGGAAATGAAAATTCTAAGAGCGATTTGAACTCTATGGGTCGCTTAGCTGAATTGTTATTCATCCTAGTCCTGGACGACACACCAGTATGAATATAGATTCTTTACTGAGGCTTAATTATTGTCTGGGAAATCCAAATCCAAGACGTTGTCGTGCAGTGGAAATGTTTGGGCTGTTGACTTGCATTACCTGGTGTGGATGTAGCTGTTCAGGGTGAGCTGAGCTTCGTCCTGCAGGGCTGCGATTGCGCTGGCGTTCCGGAAACTCCTCAACTCCGAGCCACTGTGCGTTGGTACTGTACAACAAATGCAACAAGGGGTCAATTATTATTTTGTTAAATGGTCCTCTTGTGCCTTCCTTTGTTGGTTTATCCATCCATCTATCCACCCATTCATCTATTTCTGTATTTGTTTGTTGGTTGGTTTATGTGAAAGG
>JBBIGB010000156.1:12669465-12684486 GCA_037577075.1 Alestopetersius hilgendorfi
TTTCATTGGTTAATAATTTCTCAATTTTACAGACCCACGTGAAGACTGACCAATAGTATCGATTTATGAAAAAAAACCAAAGACCAAAAGTGGAGTTACGAGGTTTCTATTCAGCGACGATAAATATATATATATAAAACATATATAAAAAAT
Organism: Alestopetersius hilgendorfi; assembly: GCA_037577075.1. NCBI lineage: Eukaryota > Metazoa > Chordata > Actinopteri > Characiformes > Alestidae > Alestopetersius > Alestopetersius hilgendorfi. The sequence goes on from JBBIGB010000156.1 coordinate 12,669,619, forward strand.
TTATATAATACATTATTTTACTGGCTCTTTGACAATATGATTTTGTACACACTACTAAGACTGCTACTAAAAAAATATTTTTATCATTACATGTCTCTGTCCCATTTTATTTAAGAAGGTTTTTGTCTTTTTAGCCTACAGTCCGTCACCAGATGCAGGTGAGTCAAAGCCTCCCTCCAGTAAAGATCCATCCCGGTGGAGTGTAGAAGAGGTGGTGTGGTTCATTAAAGATGCAGACCCTCAGGCCCTGGGACCCCATGTGGAGCTCTTCCGAAAACATGTGAGTCACTATAATCCGACGGAATGCACATTGATGAGTAGTTGATATTGTAGGTAAAGTGGCATTTAGCACATCCAGAGCAACTTACAATCATTAGTTACAAGGACAGTCCCCCTGGAGTAACTGAGGGATTTGTGTCTAACTCAAGGATACAGTGGTAGAAGGTGGCAGTTTGAGCCTCCAACTTTGTGGTCACCAGGTTCGCAGACAAGTTTTTCACCCATTAGACCGCTACCACCTTGTAGGCAGCTGGCCTACTTTCTGAGTAGAACAGAACCAAATATCACACAAAAGAACTAAAGATCAGGTCAGAATTTATAGTTCTGAAAAACTTACTGTGAATCAAAGATTAATTTGTATTTATACACTAAGCCTATATTCTTAGGAATTGATACAGTCCAATATCATACTCTTATTATCGATGCCATAATCAAATTCTTTGGATTCATACTCCAAATATGCAAATGACTAATTTATTAGCTTCATTTTGGCCAGTCGACTTTTACTTTAGAAAGTACTTTTAATATGCTACATGATAGAAAATGTTCATGCTGTTATTATACAGCAATAATGGAATTCTCTAAAATATATACTCACATTATAGACAGTTTTTTAAACAGTCTGAAAGCCCCAACTGCCCTTTGTACTGATAAATGGTCTAAAAGAAATGATCCAAAATTGGTCCTGTTATAATGTACGGTCTTGTATCAATGATATGTTGTTATTTGTATTTCTTTTAAATCATCGTTCTGAGAGATACCTTGCTGGGTTGTGATTGGTCCTTCAGGAGATTGATGGAGATGCTCTGCTCCTGCTGAAGAGTGACATGATCATGAAGTATCTGGGACTTAAACTGGGCCCAGCTCTCAAGCTCTGCTACCACATCGACAAGTTAAAACAGAGCAAGTTCTGATCCGCCCCAGGCACGCCGGAGATGCTGCACACAACCACTCATGAGCATGCATGCGTATACCCCACACCCCACCCTCCCCTACATGCATACACACACACACACACACTCACACGCACTGAGACGGACTATTTTATGGCACCATCCCTTCCGTTTTTGTTAAGGTGCTTTGTGTTTGTTTTTCATATTGTAGACTCTTTTTTTAACTCTCAACTCCTGCTGTATAACAGCCCCTGGGCTCCTGTGGTCATTTTGCTTACTTTTGGATGTGTTACTGACCACCATTCCACCGAGCTTGTCTTTAATGGGTACACGGAGTGAAGATCCAGTCATGACGAGCCTTATCTCTGGTGCTCCTAAATAGGATCTGGAATTACGAGAACAATAGAAGACCACAAAAGGAATGAAGGACATGACTCGGAAAAATGAATTGTCATGGATATCGGGATTCTTTCATGTGGCGAATTCTCATGGGCGGCACCTAGACATATGCTGTGTACATTTGAATGGTGTGCACAGTTTTGGACTATCTAAAGGTGGTCTTCGACCACCTAGTGGTGAAACAGAGGCATTGCAGCTGTCTGCAAATCTGAAACACTGGACCCCATTTTCTCTGTTGCATTTTTCAGAGAGCAGCTACACAACACACACTCCAGAACATGGTGTTTGGGTACAATCCTAAAGGTTCAGAATTCAGAAATAATTCAAACAGGGCTACAATGTTACCAGCAAAGTACAGACAGCAGTATAATTGGACTTGGCCATGGACCAGTTGTACGATTCAGAGTAAGTTTAGACATTGGCCAGGTTCAGAGTTGGAACCTCCAAAACACACTCTGATGCCGTTTCTTCATGGTTAATTCAAACCAGCACCCAGACAATACATGGATACCAATGCAGTCAATGTGGCGCAGTGATACACTGGCACAATCTTACATCGAAACCAATGGACCAAACACAGGTGGAACCACAGCAAGTTTCTACTACCAAATCTCAAACACACCTGCCCCTCTTACATGTATCGCTTTTGTCAGGTCGCAGACATAGTAGAAATACCATCTCTATCTGCCTACCTGTGCACTTTTACTATTACACGGGGTATTCAAAATTTGATTTTAAAGGTTAACAAAAATATATTTCACAAAGGATTATTGCAAAACACATAAGATGTTTCACTAATAGAATGTTTCTATTCAATATTTTGCTGGAGTATGTTACTAGTGTATTATTTTAGAGACTCGGGTGGTAAGATTTGTTTATAATTCACAAAATCTGCAGTACCTTATATCAGTGTATAAAAGATTTCTGGCTTAATTGAAGGCTTATTCACATGTCAGTCTATTGTTTAATCGTTATGGGATACAGGGGGTGTATTTAATAACAGGAACCCCACCTGAATTGAGGGTTTGGAGCACAAGGGGCATAAATGACATTTTCAGAAGATGCCACTTAAGCCACTTGTGCTCCAAACCCTTGAATTACGCCATTTTTATCACATATGCATATATTCATACTATATGGGTATCACACCTTACTAGGCTTAACATTACTGACTGGAATTATATTATCAGCCTACTACACTTAAAAAAAACACAAAGGTGCCACAAAGCAGTGCAGTAGAATGCAGTTCTCTTGAAGTCCTGCAAGTTGTGAGGCAGGGCCCTGTAGATCAGATCGTTATGTCCGGCATATCTGACAGATGACCAGTTAAACAGATCTGGGGAATTTGGAGGCCAAGACAACATCATTAACCAGTGGCACCTTGGGCATCCATTAGCTTGTTGCTAGTTCAGTGGTTGTCCCTCCTTGGACCTTAGATAACTGCATAATGGGACCATTCCTCAAACCTGATGTTTTGTAAATGCTTTGACCAAGTCATCTAGCCATCACAATTAGTCAAGTCCTTATGCTTACCAGTGTTCACTTTCTTTAACTCCTTGACAGGTGTAACAAGATAATCAATACTACCTGCATCTGTCATGATGTAGCTGATGTGTGCATGTACATATGAATGGGCCTATGGTGATCCTTTTTTATTGATGAATGGGGTAAAGGGGGGTTTACAAATCAACCAGTAAAAGTCAGTGAAACCAGTGGCTGCAGACCTATAAAGGGTGCCTCTATGGTGTACCTGAAAAAAATGGCCAGTAAGTATGAGGATTTTGTGGTATTTCTGTTATTTTGTTTCCTGTCTGTACTTTCTAACAGGACCTTTGTTTGAAGGATGATCATTTGTGCATGAAGAGCGTCAACAAAACTGAGCTTCAGACTTTTTTCAGTGTTTCTCAGCCTGGAACTCAGCTAATGGTGACTCCAAACGCAAAGCATCTCAGTCTATATTCTTTTGTAAATATAATCATTTTCATTTACAAGCCACAGGTGATTGTTAGTGAAATAACATCGGCCATGTAGCGTATCTGTCAAATCAACAGTGTCACTGAACGAAGGGTGCAGGAAGAAAAGGAGAAGCCATGTACAGTACACGTTTTTGCCTGAAACGTGTAATCAGCTCTCAACTAAGCTTTACTGTAGTGTGTCCCGCTGTGTCTAAAACAACAGCCCCCTTGTATAGAATCATCTGCAGCTTTGCTTCCGAGCAGCTCTTTCTGTCTTTTATTTTCTTTCAGTGGGATTTTCCCCTCACAGGCAAAAGCAAATCACCCCAGTACTGTATCGCTGTTGAATTAGACTGCACTGTCAGCTGCCACTTCCCTGGGAGAGATATTTAAACAGCCAGTTCTTCAGATTTATAATTCATGCAGCATTCAGCCTTTTACATGTACAGTAACTTCGTAGGGGTCAGTAGGTGAGCATAACGTACCTGGCACTTGAAATATTTAGAAGAGGCAAAAAATTATATATATATATACATATGTATATGTATAAAAATGCCTAAATGTACAACTCAAATTAGCTTGAAAAGCATAGAGGTGCTGTTTTAAACTTTTTAATTGTAATTATCCCTTTTTTATTTCAACATCTTGTTCTCAAAGTAGTTGCACTGCACCTATTTTATACCTATAAAAGCGTTCTGCCTTATCTGAATGTTCTCTTTTTTTCTGGTTAGGCTTTGCTTGAACACCATAAGGCTGTCAAGATCAGTCCTACTTTTGATGGCTTGTGCCCTTGTAGAGTGTGAGGTATTGTTAGAAAGGAAATGAAAGCTTTGGATCTGGTTAGCGCTGACTGCAGTCAGTGCAGTCAGACTGTATTAACTTGTGTTAATAAACCTGAAAAAAATCAAATGTAGGCGCCGCACCTGTCGTCGTGATGATCAACTATGGTGCAAATGTGATTTTTTTTCCCACCAAGCTTTTTTTAAGGCCATCCTGCATCATCCTCAGAGAATGTTTCTCTCCAGTTTTGTGTCTGTTTTGTACGTTGGCCTCTGTGCCAAATCACTTTGGTGTCATTTTTAATATAAGGCATAATGCCAGTGTATGTTTTTGAATGCTGCTTCCTGACAGTTTCACCCACAGCTCATATTAAAGAGGTTTTATGAAAAGGTTTGCGTGAGTACAAAACTTGGTGGACTGCAACACAGAACATTTCATTTTGGTGCTAAAATATGACTGTATTTAATGATAACTAATTTTATTCATTTGATTTTTTTTTTCAGTTTAATTTCAGTAGTGTGGCTTCAGTGTTGTGAAATATTGTGAGCACAGATAGGCTATGGTCTGTCTGTCTGTTTGTGAGATACAGTATCCAAAACATTACAAAAGCATCTGAATAAAGCATTAATGAGCACTTTGTACTGCCAGGTTTCTTCTCTAATCTTCTATGCTCCTTCATGCACACAGTGAAGTTCATAAAATTTCCAGAATACTATTAGAACTCCTCCTTACCAATTTCAGCCATGAGAAATGTATGTAGCTTGCCTTATTAACCCACCACTTACAGGATAAGGTTTTTGTGCCACTGCACACAGCACAGAATCCAATTTTTATATTCTCTCACCAGACATTTAGTAGAATACGCTACCACTTGTTAATTGCACCATTTGTTTCAGCCATCCATCTTTTCGGCTTTGACCACAGAGTCACTCGGCTGCGTAGTTTTTGGTGGAGGACAAGCAGTGGCACTGGTTTGTGTTAACGCTTTTGCAACACTTATGTACTGTTGCACTGCACCTAAAAACATGCACATATGGCACCATCTGCTGGAACACATCTAGAATTGCTTCTCAGTATTCACTGGAACTCTATTTGGTTTAGCTGAAATTGTTTACTTAATGGCACCTGCAAAATCATTGGCTGTTGGTCAGAAGTTGAATGAACACTGTAAACATGTTACAAAATGTTGATTTAAGCTTGAATGATTATTGGGCATAGCAGAGCATTCCTGCTGATTTTAGTGTTTCCACTTTAATGGCAAGAAAAGAGTGATTTAGAGGCGCAGTGCTTATAACTGGTCTCTGTGGTGAGCAATTTACAATTTACATTTAGCTTTTTTTCTTGATGGATCGTACTATTTGCATTAATGTGGATGGTGCTGTAAGAGATGGTGTTGTTGCTGCCTTTTGCCAATAGGTGGCGCTTTTGTGTCGCACATATTCGTGACCAAAGGATTTACTACCTCAGACATTCAAGCATTAACTGAAATGATGACATTCATTTACCGGGCCTATTGTGGTATATAAAACTAGGCTGTTCTGGATATGACATGTAAGTAAATCCAAAACCACACAAAACAGCTTTGGGTATGTAGTGACTATATTCTGTAAATTCTGTAAAGCTAAAGGCATTTTTAGTCAAATGAATGGGCATATGGTGGAATAACTCAGTGCAGCTTTGAATTTCCTTTAAGCTTATATATATTAGGTATATGGTGGCAATTTGCAATGAAACATTTAAACTTGGCTCATTTAAACTCTATATGGAGTTTTCTATACTCCATAAACACCACATGACTGTCACATCCACCTCAGTGGCTTGATGATTGATTTTATCAAGATAGAAAAGGAATCACATTCAATTATAGATTTGCAAAGCAGGCTTCTTTTAGCTTCATAACATTAGAGATCTGTGCTCGGTCAGATGGAACTTCTGTAGAATGCATCATGAATGCCTCCTATGGGAAGTCTTCCAATGCATCTAATATTAAACTACTGGTCCCACTGCATTTTGAGCTCCTCAGTGCACTTTACTGTACTCTATAACAATGAGAGCATTGTCTAACAATATGCATTATCCCCACAGGGACCCCCATCCGCAGATGGTAGTGGTATAGCTATTACACCTGAATCCATCTGGAGGGCAATGCTTCTGCAATATGGAGCAGTGCTTTAAATGGGTGCACTCTTGGGGCCAGTCCACTTAATGTAATGGGAAGCAACAGGACCCGTTTAGATTTAGTGTCTTAGTGCTGACGAGCAAATCTTGAACACATTAAAGCATTTCAAAAGCTCATAATAAAAGTCTTGTATGTGATTTGTAGTAAAATTGGTGCATACTCCGAACTAATGTTAATGCCACTGGGTCACAAAACCACCAGGTAAATATATAATGTCTATTTTATCTGAAAATGATCATTTAGATGCATTGAATTATATTACACTACCTAAGTTGCCGACTTAACTAATTTTTAATAGTCATATGCAAGTTAACATTACTCTGGCTGCTCTCTGGCTGACTTAATGTTGAACATAAATCGATAAATGTAATCTATGGCACCTGTCCCATATTTCCATAAGTTTAACGTGATCCAAAACACAAATCCATCAAAGGTTAAGCATTAAACACTACCTGTAACAAGAAACACTAGGTTATTCAAAATAGACAAAAGCTAATCTTGTTCCAGTTGACGAAGGGAAGTGACCAGTGGTGGGTTGGTCTGGAGAGATGTTCTTTCAAGGTACTTTATAAGGACCCATCTTCCCAGGTGTGGCATCAGCACACTTTTTAAATCGGAGAGTGCCCCCATGTGGGCAACCACAGACCTACAGCGCATGGCATGTCTTTTATAACACACTGCATGTTGTATTTGCCTTCATACAATGCATGTGTGTGTATAGTTTCAGAATCTGCCACCTCTCCTTCATTCATACAGAAGAAGACCCACAGTAAAGGTTTTTCAGTGTTCACTACTCATGGTGTATGAACTCCAAAACTGGTGGCTAATTAGAGGGGATTTTAGTCAGGTGAGCTTCTGTAGTCAGTAAAATCAATGTTATTATGGACTTTTTAAAATATACATTAAAAAACAGTACCAATGCTGTGGAGAAGAAGACATTTTTAAAGCTGCTGAAGGCTACTCCAGTCACTCAAGGCTAGACTCATAACTGGAGAGATTTGGGGCGGATGCTCAGGGCTCTCTGAGCAGTGGAGATGGTACTGAAGTCATCTTAGCAAAGACAACATAACATAAACAACTAAAGCATGACAACCCCATCCCCCCAGCCAACATAAAAAAGATAAAAACAACACACACATGAAGGACTGCCTTAAGCTAAAACTCAAAAGAGGTGGTGGTGGTGAGGGGGAGACTGCAAATACAGTGAAGGATTCTGGGGGAGGACAGAATAGACAGCTCTTTAAAAGATGTTGGGAGTACAGAAAACATACCCTCCAGGTGTGGACAAAATCCTTAAAGTTGTTGGATGTTGTAAATCAGAGTCAACTGAAAAAACTGACAAACATACACAAACACAAAAAGACACACATACACAAACACACAACAAAGCATTTCGAGCTTCTTTCCTTGAGGGGATTAACTCGAACAATGCTTACTCTTTCTCCTTTGCACCCAATAGATTTACTGCATATAATCTGGATTTCGTTCTTTTTTTTTCTTTTTTTGCATGATAAGGCCAAAGCTAATCCTTGCTGACTCATGGTGTGTTTTCAGGTACCTGAAATAAATGCTACAGATCAATTCCTATTAACAGGACTATACACAGGACATAGCAGCAGTTTAGCCCAGCATGTGAGCCTGGGTTGGCTTATTGAGAATGTCCCCATCATTGAAGTCAAGTGATGCAGTGTGGTCAAGTAAAGGCAATGGTCAGAATGACCTAATTTTCTCCACATTAGATTGAGTCATGTAAGAAAGCCCCCTTATATCTGTGCTAGCCAGACTGCAGCAGAATACACAGCACAAAGTACTGAAGGATTATAGTCTCCACTAGATACTGACATACACTTGCTTTATTAGAAACACCTTGTTCTTCCACCAAAGTCCTCATAGGATAGTCTCTCCACTCTGCAGCTATCTTGCCAATATAACAAATTCACTCATACAAGACTACTACATTTTAAACTGTGAAACCCCAAACTAAAAGCCACAATAATGTTTCAAAAGCATATTTCAAATCTCTGCAAACAGTTTGCTGAAAAAAAAAAAATTCCCTTGACTAGTTATTATGCGACAGTTCTTGTATAGATGCTCTGACTGCAGTATCTTAGATAAATAGTTGACATGGATTTAAGCTGTTTTTCAGGTAAGAAACAGTTGTGGACTTCTTAAGCACTGATGTACGTCGCTCTGGATAAGAGCGTCAGCCAAATGCCGTAAATGTAAACGTAAATGTAAATGACACACAAAGATTTGTGATTAAGCCATTAAAGGGTCTGCAGTAGTGGAGAGGTGTGTGAGAATTTTGGTGAATTGAAGACCAGACATGCTGCTGGTTTCAGAATCTGTAGAGGTCTGGTGGTCTTCAGAGAAGTGAGTTACAGTCCAGTCTTGAGAGGACAAGTTACGAGTATCTGAGAGGCATCAGCGGTGAAGACAGGAGGAATTTTCCTGGTGACAAAAGTGATGACCAAGTCTTGGGGAAGCATCACCTGGGATGTAAAGGAGCTCTGTTTTGCTGAAGAAATCTAGAAGGAAATGTCATTCGAGAGATCCTGGCTTAGACCTGAGATTCACCGGGAGGTGAGGAGTGGATGAGTGTCATCAGCATAACAGTGGTAGTAGAAACCCTGTGAAGATATAATATCACCAAGAGAGCAAATTTATAAGGACAAAAGAGGGAGACCAAGCGCTGAGCCTTGAGGAACACCGGTAGTAAGTGTTTGTGGGGCAGACATGCATCCTCCTGCATGATTATTGGTAACTGTGACCCTCAAGGTAGGACAGTGAAACCAGTTATTCTGAGTTCTGTGAATGAAGAGAGGAGGATCTGATGGTTGACTATATCAAAAGCTGTACTGAAGGGCTAAAGTATGGATACATTATCAGATGGGATACAGGCTTTATGAGTCTATATAAATGTCCCATGAGGGGATGTAAAAATGTGATACTGATGCATTACAAATTATATTTCAGTATATGCTAGGTTAAAAAAACCCGAAACCATTAAAAGACAAACCAGTCCTCTGATCCCCCTAGAAGGTTAGAACTTAGGGTTAAAACAAAAATGTGGACCATTTGTGGTGCACTACTTATTTTTGCACTTGCTAGATTCAGGTTGAAAAATATATTTTTTTCCTCACAAAAGTAAGTGTGTAAGTGTGTGTTTTTAACAGGGCATAGATTCCTGTATTTTATCACATAAGAAAGGGCCACTTATGACATTTGACTGGCTTTATTCACCAATTCATATTTTAGATTCCAGTTTCCAACCATTCTTTCCTCTTTAGAATTAAACAAGCTGTTTGTGCCTTTCATACTGATATTTGTGGGTGGCCTGTAATCCACTTGCTTGCTGTGTATTTTACTGTGTTCAGAAAGCACTCACTTCTGCTTTTTCTGAAGTCTTTTGCATGGAATGGAACGGTAGAGCTAAACTTCTGTTGGCTGCATATATGAAAATCATTAAAGCAGTGAATGCAAACCGGGCTGTTTTTGCAGCTTTATTTGCACATATAGACTGTAAGGAATGGTGAGTATATTTAACTTGAAAACAAAGTTTTGTAAATATAGTTTTTATAAACTTCCAACTCTGTTTGAATAATAACTATTGACCAGCTAAAGCACTGATATCTTAGGTAAGTAAAATAATAATTGTTAGATTTGATAAATTAAGCAAAATGATGGCAGAGTAGCAGCAGACAGACAGAAGGCATGTTGCTTAGCCATGGCAGATGCAGGCAATACTCTTATCATCTTATCTCACACTCACAAGATGCCTTAAGGGAATGTGAATCTGGCACAAGCATGTCACCTAAGGACATTAAAACATCTCCGTCTGCTTCTTTCTGCTCCTGGTGGAGCTCTCTCATCTGGATGGGCTGTGCTTCACAATCTCTTCTGCAACATTAGTTTCTACTTTGTGACTAATGCTTCTGGAGGTGGTTAAAATGTAAAAAAGCAGACGGAAATTAGAACGGGGAAGTTGCTTATCGGATTTGACAGACGGAGAGTGAAATGGGGAAATATGTCATTCCCCTCCCAGCATGACTTCCCTTGCTCCTGTCTAGCCAATAATCATTTTATACCAACAATCTGTACGACATTTCTCTTTCCTTAGGAAAAGGCGATGTGTGTGTGTCTGTATGTGTGTGTTCTGTCTTGGAATCTGTCACTATGTCTTTGTTTCCCAATCTGGTCTTTTGTCTGGCTTTTTCCTTCTTAAGTGACACCCTCCAAGGCTGTTTCAGGCTGTCATGCATTACAGATTCAAATGAATCAATTAAAAATAAATCAATTAATATTTACCTTCTTGCACTGGGAATGTTTGCGATACTCTTACTGTCAGAACTAGAGCTACTCACTTCTTATACAAATTTAAAAAAAGATTTTTTTTTTTTCAGTTTTCCTTCTGACCTTCAAGTGGAACAGAATTTGACTCCACAGATATTTTAATGAAATGCAGGGAATTTATCTTTAATTTATATTATAATTCAAAATTAAAATATGTACACATTTTTTAAAAATAACTAAGCGAATTGGATTATGACAGCTCTAAAAGATTTAAAGAGAACTGGAAGGAAGAAATGGTATATGCAGCGCCTCGCCTTCTTATACTTATTATTCTCTATCCTGTCATAGAGAATTAGCTTCTTCTAAAATTGTCGGGATGGGTTGGAGGAAAGAGAGAGAGCTGGGAAGTGGGTGGGATGGAGAGCAGAGAAAGGAGAGGAGAAATGAAGAAACTGATCTGCGTCATGTTAGTTCCAGAGTACTGTGATGTACAGTATCTGATTGCTGATCTAGGCTGAGGCCTGATAGTGTGTATGTATGCTCAGATGTTGCTGGTGTTTTGTTTGGGTGATTACATGCACAGAGGAGCAAACCGCTCTGAAATCAGCCATTCCTGATACAATTACAGACAAAACAGAAGGAGGCAGGGCTGCTAGGGGCTTCCAAAAGGGATGTGGCAATTTTATGAACGGAACGAATGTTGCTGAATAGTTTGTTAACCTTGTAATAATACAAAGTTCAAAAACACTTTATTTAAAAAAGTCCTCTGTTGCTTTATAAATGCTCAACTTGACTTTAACTAAATGTCTGTTACACATAACTGTTAATTACACTACCTTCAGTGTATATATTGTATTAATCTAGTCCTAACCCTAAATCTAATCCTCACCTTGACTTCAACCCACCCCCTAAATCTAACAGGGTCCTTGGTGCTTCACCAAGAGGATCTGTGCATAATGGATTTCCCTACAACTATAAATCAGTCATTTAATTCGTATTATAATTGTATAAATAGAAAGATTAATTCAGTGCTGTCATATTTACAATTTACAACCTCTTCATCATACTTCTTAATCAAATAACCCATGCCCAAAATGATTTGACAACGAAAGAGCTGTATTTATTTTCTTAATTCTTTAGAACTATTCTTAGGCAGGAAAAAGTAAGGAAATAAAATGAATCCTGTTTGAGAGAACGCTGAGTCAAAAGGCCTATAAACAGGATTGTTAGCTGTGAAGCTATTTTAAAACTGCTGTGCGGCATCAAATACTGCTTGTAGAAATGGAGAATCCCTTGTTAGCTAGAAATGATAAAAATGATGAGTGAAAGATTTTAGTGGTATAATATTGCACACATAAAAAAGTACACCCTCCATTTTATTTTAGACCTGACAGATGCTGACAGATGCAGAAAGAATAAGATGTTCTGTAGTGTCAGAATTGGAAGATCTGATGTTTCTGTTTCTGCTATTATTAAGATAAAGCTTTTGCTGTAAGGATACTCTACACATGCTTGCTTACAGTAACCCACTGGTCAGCAGAGGTAGGGAGGTTCCTAGCTGCTAGTCACTAACACTTTGAGGGAGAATAATGCTGTAGATCATCTGCTTAACTATGATTTCAAGAGGTGTAAAACAAAAGTAACAGATCAGGTAAATTACTTATTTTTTTTGTTTGTTTTATAACCATTTTAGTCTCTGTTCCACCCACCTACTAGTAAGGCACCCCATCACACGATGCTCCCAAGCTGAAAGAACAAGCACATACCTGCTCTGAGAGACCACTGCATTAATGCACCACCACAGTACAGCATGCTTGGAGGAGAACACTAAGTGCCAATTGTATCTGACCAAATTCCCACATTGGCTCGCATCCCTGTGAGTAATGAGGGAGAAAAAAATCCAGGTAAATGAATTTCCTGAGAATTCCTTTTTAATGTCCAGTATTGATACAGTGAAGGTGGACTGTATGGAAGTGCTTATGTGTGCCATTAGTTTTTGTTGGCTCTTGAGTTTGGCACAGTTAGAGTACATGTAGCAGTGATAGAAGAGATAGTAACTGACAGACTGATAGTTTCACAGTTCCTAGGTTTCACATGGATGCAACATCTGCACAGCAGCTGAGGATAGCTTTAACTCACTCTATGGTGGATAATTGGTGATGCTGCTTTTTTTTTTTTACAGCTGTAGAAAATTGCTCTGCAGGGGTCTGTCTGCGTCACAGTATGGAGTTTTTATTCCATACCCCTCTGCTCATGACTCTCTAATGGAGACCCTGATTGCCTTTTGATGGCAAGATTCATTAATATGTTCAGCAACCTTCAGGTTTGCTTACATGAATATCAATCAGGTTTGGGGGCCTTAGGCATCATGTACATGAAATAATGCATAACACATGAAATTACATTCATTCCTGAGCAAGGTATTAAATCATTGTTTGCTGTTCAACACATAACGTCTGGAAAACATTGGCTGTCTAAATGTTTGAATCATAATCTTGCCATAGTGATACAGCCATAGTGATTTCAACCTGTGTTTAACTATGATGCTTAAAGGACAAGGTTATTTTAACATTATTTTAAAAATCGAACGTTTTCTCACTATTAGGTTGGCAACATTTTCTCACTATGAGTTGGACATCTGGCAATGCTATGTGTCCAACTCTCAAACATTTACGATGCAGGTAAACGCAGAAAATTCTCTCGGTGATCAGTACGTGTGATTAAACACATGCAGTGTATTATTGATTGCTGGACTTTTGCCTGTTAGATGACAGTAGCCAGTACAGGCACCAAGTAGGAAAACATCTGAGCAGAAGAAATGCATGGTGTTTTAGGCAGCTTATACAAATATATGAGGACACACGGTGTAATAGTTTTTTTTATATAAATATTTTATATAAAGCGTTTGTGAAGAAATGCCAGAAAATAAAGCCTGAACCAAACTTTAATACTGTCACAGAAAATTGAGTTTAACAAGCATTGTGTAATTTTAGAAAGTCTATTGTGTTATTTAGGAAAGAGCATAGTATTGTTTTTAGAAAAAGCGTTGATTTTTTTAGAAAGAGCATTGTGTTATTAATGAATTTTTTCCATTCACAGAGTGAAGCATGGGGCTGCCACCAACAGTGGGTGCCCAGCGAGCTGTGTGTGGGGAAGGTACTTTGCTTAAGGGTATCTCAGTGGTGCCAATAACTGTCCTGGAATGTGAACCCACACTTTTCTCTCCCTAACCACTAGGCCACCAGCCCCAATGCACATTTACTGCCAAACTTGCAAAATCCCCCACATGTATGTTAGTCTGATTGGGTTCTGTAACAACTGAGAATTTACTTTTTGATTAAGATTTAAAAAATATATCATTTTAGTTAGAAGCAAAACTTCATATTTCCAATTTTGTTTTTTATACTCTATATATTTGCACATTACTATATTGTGTATTCATGCTATATTAATAAAGTATTTGCATTTGACCTCACCTTCCACACTTGTGTAAAAGTGATGTGACAATCAAAGAGATTTGATGCAAATCAAATAAAAGGGACTGAAATGCAAAACATCTTAATGAAGGGGTCCAATGTCTCCAAGAAACCTCCTTAACTTCCACTTCTATATTTCAGCCCTGTTATAGTGCAAATTAAAGCCAAAATATCACCATTATTCCAGCACTGAATTTTGCTTTATAGCTGGTTAAGGAGTGGGCTTTTTCCTATGCTAGTCAAAAACAGTTCATTATACAGTTCTGCTTCTACAGTCATGATGCAATTTTGAGAAGCAAAAAAACCCCTTTCACCCAGGTGTATACAGATTATTGATATGCAGTCATGTTGCTTATATTCATATTCCCAGCTTTCTGCATACTAGAGATGACAGCATGGAGAAAGTAAGAGTTATGGAGAAATAAACTAAATAAACAGAAGGGTTTTGAAAGTTCTGGCATGTTGTGAAGTTGTGACAGGTTGTGCTAAAGCAAATGGAGGAAGCAAGGGACCTTGACATGAAATATTCAGGGGCACCAGTACCGCCGGTCTGCGTAGGGCACCAAATCCCAGGGGGGGCACCAAAAACAAAAAAATGTTTTTATATTTTATAA
>JBBIGB010000156.1:12743831-12754259 GCA_037577075.1 Alestopetersius hilgendorfi
CATGGATGTCCAAAATGGGTCTGAGTATGTTTCAGAGCTTTTGTCTGGGGTTTTGTCCATTTATAGCTATAGCAGTGTGCATGAGGCTTCTGTGTGTTCAGTATATTTGCAATGTAGCTCCAGTCCAAAACAAAGGAAACTTCAGACATCAGACTTGGATTATCAATTATTCTTTTAACTGGTTTGGAGATTGTTCTAAGCAAACTTCCCTGTACTTCGTCAAGCTGAGGTAGTGGAGCTTTTGCTCCTGGAGTCCTCATTGTTTTGATGGTACAGTCTATAATTAATGGTAATATTGGAGTCAGTAGACCTGTCACAATTAGTACATTATCATGAATTATATTTGAGCTGGTTTAGAGGCAGGCGGTGAGTAGCTGTTTACTTGAGCTGGAACTGCTTTTATCGGTTGAAAGCTAATAGAAATAAACAGCTAGGAGGGAAAGTATTTGGTACTTTAATAGTTGTGTTCATACAATGATTAAAAAAAAATAGTAATGACAGTTGGGGCTATTTACTTGATTAAAGAGTTAAACTGATTTTACAGCCTGAATGAACTTAGCAATTGCTTGTAATTTGAATGGTAAATATGCAGGTCATTATAAATCCATGTTCAGCAGTGCGAATGTTACCTTTTTGTGCATTACTGCAAGAGATGAAAACTCTTGCAAGACAACATGAATAATGTTTTTATCTACATTTTAATGGTTAAGCACAAGATTCTTGATTATAAATATAATCGATAGTGATGCAATTAGTGATTACTGATTGTGACAGGCCTAACCGAGACCTAGGGTGACATAATCGGGAAAGGCGCTTGTTTTATGTTCTCAGTCAGTTCAGGGCTCGGCAAAGACCAGGTTACACCAGTACAGTTTTAAAGGTTAAAAATCTTACATGTAACCTCAATGGCATAAACTTATGCTAATTTTATTCCTCAAAGACCTTTCTAAATGCTAGGCGGTCTGGGAGAGCATTCATCCAAATCAGCTACACTTCTCATTTCGGCTGCAGGGACTGTATAGAGAAAGTAGCGTGTGTGTGTGTGTGTGTGTGTGTGTGTGTGTGTGTGTGTGTGTGTGTGTGTGCGTGTGTGTGCGTGTTGCCCTCTCCCGTACTGGTACATACAGTCGTGCTCTGCTGGCTTTTCTCTTACAGTCTGTAGGCTGCAACTGAAATCTGTTATGCTTTGTGTGTATAAGCGGAAGCCGACTGGCCTGCAGTACCTTTGTGTGTGGATTCTGTCTCTTGGCCTTCTGTTGGCCAAGTCTAATGAGCCATTTTCGTACCAGGGCAGAGCCATGCAGTTTTAAATATCTTTCACACCTTGAATACTGTTCAGAAGTCAATCACAAACTTGGTGGCTCCAATATGGTGCAAGAAATGTGCCCTGATCCCATGTTTTCATTTTCATGTCAAACCCTTTTCTACTTCTTGAAAAACATGATCTATCTCCACTGTGTGTGAACATTTGATGACAATGATCTCATTAAGTATCTCAGGGTGCCCAGCTTGTGTGTGGTGTGTGTTTTCTGGGGTGTTCCAACCACCTGCACTGGGTGGTAGGTAATATGGAAGCCAGAAGGGATGTGCAGAGAACAAGTGAGACAGGTTTTCTGGCACCTTTTGATAGATTATTACACACCAACGGTCATTTACGCTTTGAGGAACAGGCTTAAACTTGTTATGGATGCAGACACACACACCTTAAACCCAGAGGATCATTGGCATCATTATCTCAGTGTCTCATTTATATCCTGTTTGAGCAACAGCCACGCCGATAACCTACTTCTCTGGCAGGATGTCATGGAATCCACCGCTTTGACCTTTACTACCGCTCACCCCCTCCTCCTGTCTTCCTTTTTGCTTTTGCTTCTGATGATCTGTCATCAGTGTTGTCTTTTTGAGGCTGGAAATTGAGGGTAGTGGGGCAGCAGGCTATATGTAGAGAACTGGGACAGGTTTGGGGTGTGAGTGAAGTGAGGAAGGGGGATCCAGGCTGTTAATGTTACAAAGACTTGAACAGAACACCTTTATCCTGAAATCAGTCTATTTCTCAGTGGGTTTTTTTGTATTTGTGCCCATCAACCTTCAGAGCCTGTTACTAGGGGAACTAAGACACAATTGCTTCACTTTTGTCGTTTGAATGTTGTGCCTGGCCAGACAATTATAGTTGTGCTCTACAGTTACGGTCCTTAATATTGCCACCTCATTACTCTTTCATTAGAAAGTTAACTAGCCTGTGTGTGTGTGTGTGTGTGTGTGTGTGTGTGTGTGTGTGTGTGTGTGTGTGTGTGTGTTTTTGTGTGTGTGTGTGTGTGTGTGTGTGAGTACTCTTTTCAGGGAAAACGACCCTCATAGGTCATTTTTCATAAACTTCTTAAACTGCAAGCTTGTTGTTTAGTTGCTAATCCTATGGCAGTAACTACTTTAAATGATTAATAGCTATGATGACACTGATGTGCAAGTGGTTTGTAAGAGTAATATAGCTATCCAAGCCCCACCTTTAGCAACTGTTGTGAGGTTCTGTTTAGATAACTTTAGATCTGTTAATCCTAGCCGCATGAAAAAACACTAAGAGGGACTATCACTGGGAAGTCATGCTTTTCATGGTTGACACTGGATGGCAAAATTACAGCAATGTTGGACAAGCTTCATTCTAGAACTTAGATCAGTTGTCATTTTTAGAGGCAAAGCACTTCATGGACTTGCCTCGTAACTCACACACACACTGTTTAGCAGGCTGAAGATCTGCCATAGCATGTATATTGATTTTTATGCTTCTCAAGGCCAGAAACCTACTGCAAGTATGCATAGTTCTGCAGTTCTGTGAGATACTCATCAAACTGAATGTTGGCCAGGTAAAAGCTTGCTGGTTGTGCAAGACCACTTAGCCAGGCTTGGCAGTTGCTACATCACCCCATGCCTCAAATCTTAGAATGCAGTTTGCACCTGCCTAGCATTGAATCATAAATTGTATTTCGACGCAATTAGAGAAACTGTGTAACTCAAACATTTGCGTCCGAGTGAAGAATGTTTCTGGCCTAATATTGGCGCTTTGCACCAGTGACACTGTGCAGCTTTGTTTTGTCACTAGTATCAGCATGATGACAATCATTGTCATTTCCAGCATATCTAGTTTAGTCACTCTGGAGAAGAGCATCTGCTAAATGCCATAAATGTAAAATAGTTACAACATAGTCCAGCTTGGTAGTGTAGCATTGTAACTACAATAGATTGTGGAGGAACAATGTATTATGGGCAGAGTGTTAACAGGTCAGTTGAAGTGCAGGCCCCTGTAGTGCAAATCTGTCCTTAGGTATGCACAGCTTTTCCATATTTTGTCTCCGTCCCTATGTTGTTGAATGGAATTAAGCAAAGTTTTTGGAGCGGCTAGAAGTGCATGAGAGTTGGTTTGCGGACCAGGAGTGTAAACTGACCCACAGTTATATAGTTACCATAGTTATAATAGTGAGAAATTATGGCAGAACTTCAGTCGTTATTGAAAATATTGTGCAAAGAAAATGGTCCAGCTAGTCTTATCGCTTTCTATACTGCACACTGAAGCCTAATTCCAGCTTGCAGTGATTAATTGTGGATGAAAGAGATGCTGACCTTGTACTGAAGCGTGCTGAATGTAAAACTGGACATGAACGGCCAAGCATACAGCCACAGCTTTAAACAGGCCTATACAGTAACAGCCTAAAGAGCCTTATAGTTCCAGACGGATGGCCATGTCATTGTAGGGGCTCTATTTTTAGCCACTGCAGCAATCTGCCACATTGGCAATTTCATCTCCACACCCGTAAGCAAGACCCTTCGCACGCTGCAGTGTGCTGTGTGTGATGAAAATGCAAATAGATTTCCAGGAACCAGCAAGCATGACTCGACAGAAAAAAAATAGCAGGAGAGGATGAGAGACTAGAAAAAAAAGCCTTTTATTGGAGCCTCTTTCTGATCATGCCTTGGCCCGCGGGCAACAAACGAGCCGATTAGACCTTTACACACCAGGAGACGCGGTCACACCTGTAGAACAGGGCTCTATTGTTTACACTGGCCCTTACCTTATACACACCCACACCCACACCCACAGTCATTATGCCAATACTCTGGATACTCCAGCCCGGCCCATAACACTCCCAATTGACAGGGCCGCTCTCCTTTGTAAGCTGTGCTCCCTCAATATTTACTTCCACACAACCCGAGCTAATACAGCCCATGCCAAAGCTCTTGGTTCGCGCCCAATTAGCGCTGAGCTACTCACTCTTGTATCTCTCTTCCTCCAACTGTGTTTGTGTGAGTGTGTGTGGGGTTGAATTGCTGTAATTGTGAAGACCAGATGGAAGAGAGGGGAAGCAATTTCATACTTTGTGTTTATACAGAAGCAAGGCGAGATTTATATGCGGGTGGCTGCTGGCCAAATGTTGGTCCTTGCACGTTGTGTGCTGTGTGTGTAATGTTGTTTTTTTTTAAAAAAAAAACAAAACATTTTTCAGTGTTTAGACCAAACAGAGCAAACTTGCCAACACAATGCCCCTCAGTGTGTAAAGTGCCTTATACAAGAGCTCTGTGTTTGAAAACTAAAAAAGTGAGGTCACTGAGGTTAAGCATAGGGCAAGGCTGATGGTTAGAATTCCTTCCCTATATCAGTTCTATAGGTTCTATTGGGCAATGTAATGAGAGCAGATTGTGCAAAAAAACGGAATTACTGTAATTAAAACAAAAAATATATAGTATTTGATGTGGAAGTGACAGTTCATACTCCTGCATTATGCAAAAGTACCTCTGGTTAATAATCATCGTGAAAATAAGTGCACAAACCTAAATATGGCATTTTCCTGCTAACTGTAGAGTAAAACCTCTGTTTTAAAATATTGGAAGAAAATAAAACATGTTTAATAACATATAATTATCTAACTTTTGCACATATGTTCAGTTCAGTATATAAACAGTAATTGCTCCACTGTTACAATTAAAAAATATTCCCTCAAGCGATAACTGCAGTAGTAAGGGAGATATTCTCCTGCTCTGAACGTGAATCCTATTACAGTTTGTGCATATTTAAAATCATTTCCACAAATTAATCAATGATATTTTACCAAGTGGTTTTCTTTCTGTTTACAAAAAAGAGCCTTGGCATCTTTTTACTTATTCTGTAATTGCATAGTATCATGGATCAAAACTACAGAATTTGTTTATTTTTACGCATAAAGATGCGCAGACAAACTTGGCCAAGTTTTTATCCATGCATGCAGTCGGCAATGAACCAATTTATTGTTTTGATTTTGGCATCTATAGTGATACAACAGCCATTCGTGCCCAGAAGTCCAAGAAAGTATGGCTGGCTTGGCTCTCTCTAGGTAGGCAGGATGTCCCTCTCATTTCTTCATCACTCAGCTCAGTCCTAGGAAGCATTGTTGTCTGTTATCTAACAGAATTGCAGTTTGGTGTTCTTCAAGCGTAGCATCAGTTTGGCGAAAGCATGGGCCAGCCTTCACCCCCCAGTGTTGGTGATAAGGTCTGACTCATGAGTCTGAGACAGTGGGTGGAACCGGACACGTGTAAATTGGGGAGAAAACTGGAATAAATAAATAAGAACTGAATTTTCATTTGTTTTTAATGCAGAAAAGTCCTGTTAGTGTGCTTGATTGGTGTTTCAGAGCCCTGTCCTAAAGACACACTGCCCTGCACAGTTTCAACAATTCCCTTCCCCCACATACTCACCAAAGCTCATAAAATAATTATAAAGCTTTTCATGAGCTGGATCAGGTGTGTGTGAGGGCAGGTGATATTTGAAACCGTGCATGGCAGTGGGTCACCACACCAGTGGTTTGCATTTATGTTCATTTGGCTCATATAGTGTGAGCTTTGGGTTAAAAGGGCAAAAACCCCCAAAAGATCCGTAAAGAAATAGAAATCTGAATTGAAAATGGCCATAAAAGTGCACGATGCAATCAGTGCATCCTTGCATGCTGTGTGTGTGTGTGTGCTGCGAATGTAGAATCACTCCAGGAAAGAAGAACCGAGAAGAAGAACACATCTCTGAGTGAAGTCGGGATCAGAGGAAGCCCATTTCTCTCTGATATGAGTTCAGTGTGTGGAGGGTGGGCAAAGTGTGCAGAAACTTGATGAGTTCCACAGGATGGAGTTTTCACGGCTGCCGGTGAAATCTGTGATGATTAAAGCGAGGGAAAGTTCATCTCTTCAGATCCGAGAGAACACGTATCCATAGAAATGGCAGGTTTTTTGAAGTAACTGTTTTGCATAAAACTGTGTAAGTGTGTCTAAAGTTGTGCACATTATGTGCTTTGCCCAAGAAAAAAAACTGTCATTTTAACATTCCTCCTCCTTCAGTCAGGGGTTGGGTTACAAAATGCAGGGTTTGGGTGTGTTGGAGAGTAATCTGAATGCATTTAAGATTTCTATACATTCTTTCTGTTTGGAAAAAAATGTGCTCAGTGCTGGCAAGAACCACACAGATTAATAGGAAGAGGAGTGTTCAGTGTGCACTGCATTTTCACACCGACACACTTCAGAAGGACAGACTGACACACGCACACACACCACAGACACACACTTGTTTACTATTTTCTCTCGATTGATTTTTGCATTTTTCTCTCTCCCTCCCTCTCCCTGTTGCTCATACTCTTGCTTTCTACTCTCTCTCAACCTTTTTCTTACTTGCTCTCCCACTTTTCACTCTTTCTTCCTTCTGTCTTTCTTGTTTTCTGTCTCTCCTCGATCCTTCTCTTTCTTTCTTGTCCTCTCCCATCCTCTCTCTCTTTCTTTCTTTTTTCTGATCACATTTCTTTGCTCCCACTCTCTTTTGTCCTCATCCTCTCTGTGCAGTTCTCTTTCTTGCTTTCATTCTCACTTTTCTCACTCTCATTCTGACTTTCTGTCTCACTCTATCTGTAAGTCTTTCTCTCTCTCGCTCTCTCTCTCTCTCTCTTTCACTCTCTCACTGTTGCTCTCTCTCTTTCTCTCTCTCGCTCTCTCTCTCTGTCTGTTAATGAGAGAAGTAGAGGTACAGGATTAGCTGATGTGTTGCAGGTACCGTGTCTTTTCTGTCGAGTGGAAACGAGTGTGTGAGAGGGCTGGATTACTCACAAAGCCCCAACTGGTTTACTTCCTCTCTCTCTCTCTATCTCTCTCTCTCTTTTACACTCTTTCTCTCCCTCCCTCCCTCTCTCTGTCCCTCTCTCTCTCCCCTCTCTCTCTCTCTTTCATTTGGCTCATTCTACACCAGTACGGAACCTGAGGAAAATGGTCAAACACACACACACACACACACACACACACACACACACACACACACACACACACACACACGCCTGAACTGTTTGTTCTCCCTGCCAAGGCCAATCACTGTCACTGTTGCCATGATGTAACACCCAACCCATGTCACGTCCTGCCACATTAACATGCAGTCTCAGCAACAGAATTATCTCTCCATTCTCCCTCCTTTATCTGTCATCCCTCCTTTTATCTGTGCCTCTTGTATCATGCTAATGGCCCAGTCTCTTCCTCTCTATCTTCCTCTCTCTTTGTTCTGCTCATTTAACCTCTCTTTCCTTCTCTTTTTTCATTTAACCTATATTCTTTCTTTTTGCCCCTTTCTCATTTAACCTCTCCCTCTTTTCTCCTTCCCTTTCTTGTTCTCTTTAACATCTCTTTCTCTTTGCCTTTTTTCATTTAACCTCTCTCCCTCTCTTTCTCTCTTTTTTCTCTCTTTCTCTCTATCTCTTTCTCTCTCTCTTTTTCTCTCTTATTCTTTTCCCCTCTGTTTCGTGTGCATGTGTGTGTGTGTGTGTGTGTGTGTGTGTGTGTGTGTGTGTGTGTGTGTTTAATAGTATACTAATTCTTACTAAAGGGAACAGAATTCAGATTTAAAGTGAACAGGTTTGTACACCAATGTTAAAGAAATTCAGTCATCACTTTGTGACACCCACCTCGCATCTCCACTCATAAATTAGGACTCAAGTAACCCACTTAAAGAAACAGGGTCATACAAAGATTGATTTTAGGCTCACTGAACTGAATATTCTTAACTGAGACGTTTCTTTCAGTCTGAACAACAATACTCTTTGATTCCTTCACCCTTCCAACGACAGAATAAGCTTTCAGTGATTTAGCCCAGTCATGGTCACTCTCAGGCTGTACGATTTTGTAAATGAAAATGCTGACTAATAATACATAAATACAACCTACAAAGTCAGAATGGCAAAAAAAAACAGAAAAAAAGACAATGAGGAAGACAGTAAATCACCCAGTTTTGTAGAAGGAATGGTGGGTTAAGATACACTGGAGCTGGTAAAGCAAGCTTATGGCAGATTAACCGCAGCTGTCCAATGGAAACAGTGCAATCGCCATAAATGAAAACATACCATCTGTTTGTGTGTTATGCTCTCTCAGAAAGGAAAAAAAGATTCACTTAAAAATGAAGGTAGAAAGTGTTCTGGTGTCCACTATGTGTACTCTGTCCCATCTGGCTTTTGGTCTGCGTACAAATTAAAACTGGAACATCTACATTATACCAAGACTGAACATCATAATCTATAGGTGGGTGAGGAGGTATTCTGCTTAGATTCACATTTCCAGTTCGTTAAAAGCTAGAGATGACAGAATGGTAAAAAAAAAGAATTAATGAAGCTATGATAAAGGCATGAAGCTATGAAAACTAAGGGTTACTATGGCATTTTTGGCCCGTTCTAATGACATGTTCTGCTAAAGCAGTGTGAGGTGAGGCAAGACATCCACACACGCAGAGAGAGACCACATTTTTACCAGAGCCACAGCCAAAACCCTGTTATTTAAACTACACCGGGAGTCGACCGCACTGAGGATAAACCTACATTAGGAACTGATCTGGGAGCAGTAACACCCCTGTTTAATAGCAGCAACCCAGTAAGTGGTCTTTTTCCCATCTGCAGAACAGCAAGATGAGATGTCATTACAGTTTTAGGAGGGATAGTTTGGAGAAACAGTTGTTTTTTTTACACTTTTTTTTTTACCCCTGGTTAATACGAATCACAATTCAACTTCTTTTTTTATGTGAATAATCTATAGCTTTCTGTTTTTACAATAATGGACATATAAATATTTGTTAGCCAAATCACCTCATAAGATTAGAACCAAGGTACATGAAGTTTACATTAACTTTTCCACACCAAATGTAACACAACCCACTTTAATATACTTTACACAACAAAAACAATGACAACATTTGGAGCAGGTGAGACGTACATGCATATGCTTATTCTTTACTTTTCAGTTATTTTTAAGTGAAAAATTTTAAAATATTTAAATATTACACTTGACCAATATTACTGAAGCAGCTATCCACTGAGCTGGTCAGCCGAGAGCGAGGAAAACTAAACTATATTCTAACATACAGAACATTGTTAGTGGTTTTGGATATTTTACATCATATTTATACAATTTGTAACTTTAAACATAAGCAACTATTAAAAAAACACTGTTGAATACTAAGTTAGTATTGATTATCCTTGTATTAAAATATAATGGTATAATCATCACAATGAAATAAAGGATCAGTTTGGTTACATTATTCACAGCATGATACTTGTGCATGTTTTATAACACCAGAAACATCTTGCCACAGCAAAAGGCTCTAATAAAACAACACAGATGCCAAAAATAGCACACAGTACAGTGAATAGGGCACAGTTTGAAACAGCCCCTCTCTTTTTACTCCCTGTACCGTACTCCCACCCCCCACGTTCTCTTCTTGAAGTACAGCCCAGTCCTCATATGGCCTCTGTCACTCTGTACCAGCAATCACACACCCAGCAGGAGTCCCATACACAATCCTGTTTTAGGACTCAGTGAATGTGTGTGTGTGTGTGTGTGTGTGTGTGTGTGTGTGTGTGTGTGTGTGTGTGTGTGCGCTTAGTGTCTATACACGAAAATATTCTGAAAAACAATTCAGCAAAGAAGAGAGAACCAAAGGGCAAACAGATTAAGACAAGATGAGCATCTCAGTGGGCCTACACATTTTCATGCATCTACACTGATAGGGCCCCTTTTTCAGAAACACCTACCTCGTAGCTCCACCTTGCAGGTGTATAATTAAGAGACTGTAGCCCATGTGTTGAGGCTCTAATTAATTAGCCATCCTCTAGCTCTCCATTAGCGGTACATTTCTGACCACCAGCAAGAAGAAGTAGCAATCATTCTTAGCATTGCC
Organism: Alestopetersius hilgendorfi; assembly: GCA_037577075.1. Lineage (NCBI taxonomy): Eukaryota > Metazoa > Chordata > Actinopteri > Characiformes > Alestidae > Alestopetersius > Alestopetersius hilgendorfi. The sequence continues at coordinate 12,754,039 of JBBIGB010000156.1, forward strand.
ATTGGTACTTGAAGCTATATTTTTGCCTGAAACTTGTCTGTGTCTGGTGGGAAAAAAATTGCTAGAGTCGATGACTGTCATCTGCCTGGATTCACAGATTAGTGTTGCTCATCGAATGCTATGCTAATATTCGATATTGTCACAGAAAAAACTATTTATATTCTAAATAAATGAATACTGTGTCATCAAAATTGGTATAACATCTTAAGATATGATTATAT
>JBBIGB010000156.1:12981567-12994143 GCA_037577075.1 Alestopetersius hilgendorfi
TGTACAGCAGGGTCAACAATTCTGGTGCTGAAAGGCCTTATATTAGCACAGGTGGGTGATTTTCATCTCAAACGCTCACCAACAAAATCAGCACCTATGGAATTAATAAAACTGGTATTCTTCATAGTCCTCATCTATGTCCATAGGTTTTAGGGCTTAACATGATGTCAACAAATTTAACATGGCAACTGACATTGTGGAAGCCAAAATAAACATAAAAGTTTCTGAAGACACCACAGTGCCAACGTCTAGCTGGCTTATGCCAACTGGAGAACAGCCTCAAGTTCTTAATGAAAACGAACAGGCTGACATTTCAAAACAGACAACCACACACGAAGCGTGAGGAGACTCCCCCTGCCTGAGGGGTCATTCAGGACAGCTGCCTTTCCTTTTGAGCAATAGCCAGACGCGTCATTCTTTCTCAGTATGGAGCCCTTGGATTTGAAGGGCGTCTAATAGTGACAAGGCCAAAATGCCGGGCTGACATGGGGCGATTTGTCACGGCCAAAATGCTCACCAAACAGGGTAAACAGGCTTGACCACCTGGCTCTGTAAAGAAGTACAGCCCAGCCATAGTGTCTCCAGGCCATAAAAAAGGTATTTGGATGTAATGCAGTTTTGAGCAGGTAGACATCTGAAGTACTACAATGCTTTGAGAGGACCAGTTAAATCTACTTAGCAGTTTATTTTCAAAAGGACAGGAAAAAGTGAGATTGGTTTAGTTATATGCCGAGTCTTTGCCTGGCCATACAGTGCACTATGTTGGGAAGCCCTTATTTCATGAACCAGTTAAGACTGGGTCTCTGCTTGAACTCTTGTCCCATGCAATCTTCAAAGTATATAAGACAAATCTAAAGACTGTTGTAGTGGAAGATGAGCACTTGGCATCACAAATTTCCAAAGTTAAAAGCTTCGTAAGAGTCTTACTTGGAGCTTTTCCTTCTGGTTACACTCCAAGGACAGGAGGCTGTGGTAGAAAGGAATGAAAGTAATGGAATGTTAGCGCCATCAAGCTGTAGTGGCAGGAAGTGCAATCTGTGAAATGTCAGATTTTTTCCCCATCTTTTCCACATTTCTCATACGTTTATGCAGAAAATGCATACTTAAGAAATGCTAAAAATGCTGATTACTGGGGACTGTGTAGACTAGCTATTTTAATCAGTGGGGCAGTTTTTAGCCTAGTGGTTAGGGCATTCGCCCTGTGATCAGAAAGTCCGGGTTCGATTCCCAAGACCGCTAGGCACTGCTGAGGTACCCTGAGCAAAGTACCGTCCCACACACTGCTCCCCAGGCGCCGTGTTCATGGCTGCCCCCTGCTTCACTTGGTGAATGGGTTAAATACAGAAGTATTTTGTGCTGTTCACACTGTGGTGTGTTCATGTATGACCGATTGATCACTTTCACTTGAAAAAACTATTCATTAAAATGGATAGAATGAAATACAACATTCAATCTTAGAGACATAATGAGCCACTGCATGATTATGTTACAATTTAGGATGGGAACAAAAATGTCGCTGCAGTAGCATTCAGACACAGAGGGAGCACACTTTGCTATATGGTCAAAATGGGAAAAAAAACTGGATGTTTGGAGCAAAAACCTGCCTGATCTGGACTAATTCAGTAGTGCTCTCCTAGAAGTAAGTTTGGGGCCGAGTATTTCTTCAGATGTTAGCAAATGAGCCGGCAATATTCATTAAGAAAATAAATTATCAGAATATCAGTAAAATAGTCAGCATTCACTGAGCCAGTACAAACACAAGATATATTACAGCAAAGATCTTTTTAATGGTCCCAAATATTCCCACCAACTAAGAGTACACTCATGTAAAAGAAAAATGAAGATATGACAAAAAGGGGAAAAAATTCAATCACATCTAGAGTTCCACTCAATCTTTAATCAAGACGGGCTTACAAATTTTCCAAAAAATCTGCAGTTTCAAAGGGCAAAAAAAGGGTAAAACTAACTCTTCCCCCTAATGAGGTTTTAAAAACCTGTTCAAGTGCGACTGAAAACGTCCTGAACATTTAAAGGCAGGTCTCTTTTTGTCATTTAAAAAAGGGAGAGGAAGAGAAGAACAGAACGAGGAAAAAAAAAAAAAGGAAACCGCTGGCTTTGAAAAAGGAAGAACTTCTGCTGAGCCATGAGGACAACGATGACATCATCAACAATAACAACCCAGACTGCTCTGCCCCCTTGTCTCCCGTCAGGCTCCAGAAACAAACAAACAAAGAGAAAAAAGAAAGAACGAACAAAGAAAACAAGTGGGAGGGGGGCAGAAAAAGGGGTAGAGGAAGGAGAGAAAGAAATGGAAATGGAGTCAGCGAAGGTGAGTGGTGGTTCAGGATTGGCTGGCCCGTTTGGGTCATGTGACGTCCTTCCCTGAGAGGGGGGGCAGTGTGTCCTGGTCCGAGCCTGGGACGCTCCGTGCGGGCACCAGTCTCAGTAAGTGTGCATGTATGTGTGTGTGTGTGTGTGTGTGTGTGTGTGTGTGTGTGTGTGTGTGTGTGTGTGTGAGAGAGAGTTTTTGTGTGAGTGTATGTATGTGAGGTCTTTTACCCCCCAGTACTTTTAGCTTTGTTGAAATTATTTTTTATTAAATCCTTTTAATAATTTGTCCAAAACCACAGTTTTATCTCCTTGTCTTCGCTCTCTTTCCTCTTCAAGTCTTTTTGCTTCTGTCTCCGATTGGCACTTGAACTCTCCGCATGGAGACACTGACCTTTTTCGTTCCAAGACCGATTCTTCCCTCTCTCTTGCTCTCCCTTTCTCCGTTCCTCGTGTGGCACCCCTTGGACTCCTACAGGTGGGGTTAGGGGGCGGCATTCTTCTTTTATCCATTCATTCATTTTTTTCATTCATATTGTTTCAGTTTTGAGTTCTAGGCTGAGCGCTGAAATAAGTCTGTGGATAAGGCTCCTTTCTGAGCTTTACCATGGCGATTGGGCAGGGAGTGTTTTAAGAGCTCAGCTTCGATTTCTTGGACAGTGGAGGACTCCCCTCTTTACTGTCCGAATCTTCATCTTCTTCGTCATCCTCATCATCATCTGGATAATCCACCAGCCCTACCAACCCACTCTGAGACAAAGAAACAAAGTCAACAAAACCATCAACATAAGTCTCCTCTACAGCTTTCTCGGCTACTAATTATCAAGTGACCTACAAATATTTTGGGCCATTAACGGAAAAATAATTTTTGGTTAACCCTTTATACTCCAGCACAATTCAGGAACACCTTGGGATTCCTTTTAGACGCGAATTGACCGTTGCTAATCATACAACGGGGAAAATGACAAAGGTGTATTTTATTTTAAATGCGAATGTGAGAAAAAGGATAGTGATTGTGACTGTAATTGTAGTGCTGAAAAAAAAAAATCTAAAAATGAACAGGAAACAAACTGACTACAGCAACATGTTAAACGTTACATTAATCTACTAATTAACATGACAGTACTATTCTATAAAAAAAAAAAAAAAATCACCATCATACACAGCTAAAGGTTCCAAACTTGGTCTCTAACTCTTTCCAGACAGCAAGCCTTCCCTTTTTTTTTTTTTTTGAAGAAAAGAGATATTAAGACATAAAATGCAAGTTCATTTGTTTGGCTTTTTCTAACTCACTCACCCATTTGTTCTGTGTAGCAGAGGGCCTGAGAATAAAGTGGAGAAAACAGAGATAACAGGCTAGCTAACCACTTTCTCCGAATCATATAGCTTACCAATCAATCTATACTGAACGAGATTTGTGTCCGCCTGCTAAAGTTTTCACTCACAGCTTAAAATGACCTCTGTCACCTATTCAGCAAACCAGCTGAATATAATGATAAACATGAAAACTTTTAGCTGTTAAGATTTTAATAGACTTGTGTTTTGATGTCATCACTGTTATCTAGGCAAGTGGAAATCACTATTGCTTTGTGGTCTACAAGTTATTTTAGCCAACCATATCTACTACCAGCTTGCAAGTACTATCAGCTACAGTAGGGTGATGGAGGGAAAGGCTATGGATAGAGACTGCAGACAATTTCACATCTCTGGGAGACTATTGTTCTCCTGGATGTCCACAGCCCTGCAGAACATCCTCTAATCTAGTCTACCTGACACACTACTCTGCACAGGACCCAACAGCATGTCAAGAATTTCACATTTGTGTATAGTTATGTGTACATTAAAAATGCACAATAGTGTTTGTTCACCATTAATTTGACCTCTATATCACTGTGATTTTTACTGTCTGCTGTGGATTACTCGCAGTTGTAAGTTTTGTTTCTGAGAGTGTTTTGATGAATGAAGGTATTTATGCCATCCAAAAGAATTCTGGTCAAAAAAATGCAGACCAATCTCATACCACTCTCACTGATCCCAATATGCACAAATATAATCAAAATCGCAGCCAATTTTGTCTCCAAAGAGTGTGACAAGTCATCCAGCAGAGCAGTAACTCACCTTAGTGGTGACAGCTGCCGCGGGTGGTGAGCTCCTGGTCCCTGAGCCGGGGGATCCGGGAGAGCCTGGTGAGCCAGGGTGCAGAGAGGCTGTGGGGGGTGAGGACAGACTGGGCTTGGGCGAACTAGAGAAGGACAGCTTAAAACTCGGACTCTGTCGTCCAGACAGGCTAGACTTCCCCGACAAAACCTCCTTCTCTTCTGACTCTTTCACTGAGAGACAATGAAAAAAAAAGAAAGAAGACAGCTGGCGTGTGATTCAAAGTGAGACTTGAGTGCTGCATGTGTCTGTTAAATCCTTTAACTAAGCAGAATTGTCATAAAATCACATTCACACCACTTTCCCATATACTCAGCAGTAATACGCAGCTCATAATCATTTCATAATAATCGTATGTAGTTGTTTTGTTCCAATAATGTGTACAGTCTCACATTTTTTTCTTTCCATGAACTTGCTAATGGGATCCATTAGGTCCTCATCATTCTTCATCTTGTCTGAGGGGGGCACCACTGCCTCACCATCTTCCATGTCATCTTCATCTGTGTTAAACCACATCTCCTCTTCATCTTCCAACGTCCGTGCATCCCGCCGGAAACGGTGGTTCCGCAGAATTGACCGCATGCTGATGATAAACACAGACAATGTCTGGTTTCCGTACCATAAAACAATATTAACATATAGCACAATATTTATATATAGCTACCACTCTGAAATCTCCTGCAAATTTAGCTAACATACCTGTCAAGTTTGGGGTTGTCCTGCCTTTCCCTCTGCTGCTCATAACGAAGCTTGAGGCCCTTAAATGTCTGCACATAGTCAACATCCTCCAGGGCCTTCCAGTAGTTCTCTATTATATGAGCTGTCAGAGACTTGACATCTTCCTACAGACAAATAGATTTATTCGAAGTTAAGGTAGAGGGATATGGCAAAACACTACATGAGGATACAGCATTGCCACATTCACCATTCAGCAGTAAATTAATTATACTGTTTGTAATGAAATGTTAGTGTTTAAGTAAGACATCAACAATTTCCACAGAAAATCATATTGCAAAGTGTGCATGATAAATATATAACAATAATTGCTGTCACATTGTCCAGATTGAGGTGAGAGGCAATTACACATACACTACAATATGTTATATTTGATACTTTTAGAAAGATCTTATTAAATAGTTTTACATACAGGTGAAATGAAGTAAGACAGTGATGGTGTCTTAAACAGGATCTTAACAAAATCTTCAATCTAAGCAATACATTAGTATGTAGACCATATTAATAAGCTCATGATTAACAAATCCTGATGAGTGCCTGTCTCAGCATCAATTTGTACTCACCACACGGACATATTCAAACATCTCTATTATGGCTGAATTGATTAGGTTGTATCGGGAGCCATTGTTGAGAAATGCCTTAACCACTGGTTCAAATAGGAAATTCCTCATGATGTAACGGTTGTAGAACTCATCTTTCAGTCCAACAATTTTCCGCATGAAACGCAAAGAACCTGAACAGCAAAAATGTCATAAGGATTACTATTGCCGAGATCAAGTAAAAAAAAATCAAAAAATCAACTTTAACTCATGACAGCTAATATTGCTGTTGAACCATAAGCAGGAAATAAGGAGAGAAAAAAAATGTGGCTCTGCAGAACTCTTTTAAAACATATGTACAACCAAGAATAGGGATCACAAACAGTTTACCACTGTATACAAAATGTATGATTACTAAAGTAAATGAAATAATTGATAAATACAGACAGATAGATATAAAGATAATTAGAAATACAGTAATCCCCCAGTTTTATGCAGATCAGGACTCACAGATCCAGTCACATACATTAAAAAAAGGCCTTTTTAAGGCAATTTTACCAAAACACAACACCACAGTTTTTCACTTGTACGCAGGTGCTCTTGGAACATAACCCCTGCAAAAACCCCTGTGGAGATTACTGTATATGCTTAAGGATGTTTGTGATGTGAGGGTGAAATCTCTATTATGGCATAATAAGTAAAGAGTCAAATTGTGTGTGTCTACTTACATAGTGCTAGAAAAGCATGCTGGGAAGCAGTGAGCACCAGCACTCTGCGCAGGATGTCTTTGTTAATGATGTAGTTTTTTATGTGATATGTGTGATGTTCCACGCAGAAGGTGAGGAGTTCCACAATCAGTGCCAGCAGCTGGCAAGTCTGAAAATCATCTGAAAAAGCAAACTCTGACTGAGATACACAAACTCTGCTATGTGTGTATGTACTCAGTAATACCAATGACGTATAGAATGTTTAAATGTCTCCAACAGCCCACACACCGATCACACATTCCAGCTCTCCCCCCTAGTCTGATTAGTCAAACCTGGACAAACTATTTTCGTCACTTTCTCAAACAGTGACTCACACAGACACATTTCTCCTTCTCTTTTACTTACCTTTGCTGGGTTTCTCTTCAGTGGTATTGGCCAGCAGTGGAGCTGAGAGCACATGCATGCAATGCTTATAAAAGAAACTTAAAAACTCTGTCTTTTCTGTTTTCTGCAAGAGAATGAGAAACTATTAGCAATTAAAACAAGGGTACTAGATTAAGATCAGCTTGTACTAGACCAGTCATGGCACTCCATTTAATCACGAAAAATCTCTTAAAAATAGAAGAAAAATAAGAGTTTACCATAGCTATTGAAGTTTAGTACATCTGGGGCCTAGGCCTTTATGCTTACCAGTAAGAGTACCCTCACTTTTTCATAATAAACACTGAAAACACAAGGAATGGCTCATTTTCAGCTCCTTTCACTCCATGAAAATAAACAGCTCTCACTCACATTAGCAGTTGCCAGCATGTTTTCAGGGTCTACCAGGGTCCTTAGTAGCCCCATTAGCTGCACAGCTCCCCCCAGCTCAGGGTCTGTATCACAGATCATATGTTCGATGATCAGATTAATCAACAGGATATCCTGCGGAGAAAAGAGAAACAGACCCATAGACAGGAAGATAAGACTGTCAGGGAACAGGCCAAGTGGTAAGCAAACATTGAAGTAATAGTGTCAGTCACTTACATCATCATTCTGTTGAGATTCCTGCATGACAAACTCCCTCACCATAGAAGGATTGTATTCTACCAGGTAGGAGAAAATGTCTGTGGCCGCTCCCCGAACCTGCACATCATCCATGCCCTTCCAAACGGAAAAAAAAAAACTTCACTAAAGGTTAAGGGTGTACAAATTTCAATATGGTCTCAGACAATCAATAAACAAAAATGTAAACCTGCATTTAAATCCGTAGGGTCTAGGCTCTAGATTTTTCTGAGCGTCTTTAACATTCTGTCTTTACTGAAAGCCACTATTGATCAAACAGTGTTAAGCAGGAATGAAGAGGGTGCAGGTTCTGCTATGTACACACCCATGGTTTGATGATTTTTTTTTCATTGTACAATGAGCATTTTTGCAGAATCAACATGTTTAACACTCTTTTATAACAGAGTCTATTCATGTGTGTATCGCGTAAGGTTGTAACAACATAATGAATAAGGTCGATAAACAGCTGACAGTCCTAAAATTTTGTGAAATGTAAAATGTAGTGAAACTTAGTTTTTCTATTCTCTCTTAATGCCCAGGCCTTACACGCAGTCAGTAGTATTTTAATGTGGTTTTGAGCTTCAGAATGCAACACAGAGGAGTGTCTGCTGTGGATCACCACACAACCATGTCCAGGTCGACAATGTCGGGTTTGATTATAGCATTACTAACCATACCGGCAATCTTAAGACAGATAGTCTCATCATTATAGGGAAATAACCTAACTCTTCTACTTTTTTGCAAGACCAATGTATAACATCTGTTGCTAGGCCTTTAATTAATGCCCTTCTGTTTTACTGTAGATGTGACTAGGAAGCTTGGACAAGTTTTAGTTACTATATATGAATGAGCCTTGTGCTAAATGTGTGAATTTCCTTATATTAAAGCATGCATTATGTTATATATTAAATCTTAATTATTACTAATACCTGTACTAACAGAACAGAGTAATCTATTATGAAAATAAATATTTGGAGACCTACTACATCCTTAGTGAGGCTAAATTCATCATTGTTCCATTATTGTTTCATTCATTATTCCAAGGTGTGACCAAATGAAAAGCTAGCTGTTTTATGGCATCAGCAAGTGTGAAAAGCCTGTTCCAAAATTACAGAAAAATCTAAAGCAGGGATTTCAAAGCAGCCAACATAAATGTATTTGTTAGGAACCAAAGAGCTACACATACGGAAAATATTCACCGCTTTAGTTAAAGGCATGTGTTGTAGTTTTCACTTGTAGCATACATCAAGGATATTAAACAATTTGCATTTTCAAACCAAAATACGCTACAGTATTTAAATATGAAAATATATAACAGCTCGTAATTTTGACGTGCATGATACAGTGCTTTATGTCATCAATTTTATTTCCTAGCTAATTGACTGCCAGTTGACAGATCATATTCATACTCACCAGGATAACTTCCAGAGCTGGTAAGATTCCCATGTTGGAGAGTGTTTTAAAAAAAGCGTCTCTATTCTGCGGTTGTAAAGTCTGAGAGAATGCACAAAACTCCTTCAAGAAATTTACCTGACAAAAGAAAGTACAAAGACAAATGATTCATATTTATTAACCCCCTGAAGCAATTGTTTCTTCTTAAACGTATACAGCTCACAACTAAAAGGTTATGAAGAAACCATAACTTCAAAGGGTTAATGTTTGCGTTTATTATTTATGTGTTATTGCCATCATATGAATAACTGAATACAGTATATGAGGATCCATAAAATCCATAAATTATGAGGTTACTGTGCATTAAGTGATGCCTTCATCATACCAACTCATGCCGCTTGTCGTCATCAGTGGCTTCATCCGTTAGCTGTGCAAAGAGCTCAGTTAGAAACTTCTCATCATCCTGGAAGAAAGAGGAAAGATTCATCTGTACCATAACGAATCTTTGCACAAATATTGATGATATTATGTAATACACTGTAAATAACAGCTGTTTCTTCAGATCCTGTACATATGCACACATTCACATATTTATGCTTTCTGTCCTTTCTATATTTACTTTTATGCCCATACGTAATGTCTTCATTTGAATATTTGTAAGTTATCTTTGTACCCATCTGATCTGAACAGCATGTTACATATCATACAAGTATGCATTTACTAAACCTTTAATAAATAACTATATACAGTTATGGACAGTATTATTGGTTAGTTTTGCAGTTATTCCCCCTCAAATAACAAACTGCATTCAAATATTTCCATTCATTCCAAAAACAGCTTAAACTCCCAAAAGTACCTTTCCTTTATTTCACTAATAACATTACAGTACTTTATAAGTTCACTCAAAGCTCAGTATATGAAAAAGGAGAGACAAGGTAGACAAAATGGTATAGGCAAGGATTATTGCACCTCTGTACTGGAATTGTGGACTACTCTTCTTTTGCAAGCTACTCTAGTCCTCCTAGATTTCTCCAAACTGCTGCTTCAGACCTTTCAATAGGTGTTCTGTGGGATTGTGATCTGATGGCCACTTTAAAACAGCCCGGCAGTTTGCCTTGAACCATCTCGTTAGTGACCCAGTTTACACTGAGCCCTATTCACTAACTTTCTTTGAATTTTAATACCATGCACATATTTGAGTCAACAGGGGCCTCATTTTGTTTTCTGTAAACATAACCATGATGTGCCAAAAGATCTATACCAAAAATATCTACTTCCATCTCTTCTGTTTACAGGACTTTTTTGGCTGAGTTCTTTGTCTTTGTGTCAGCAGTGGGGTCCTTCTGGGCCTCCTACCATAGAGTGCCCTTTCTTTCAGATGATTGATAGTGCGAGCTGAAAGTGATGGACCTCATTTCTACAGCGCAGCTTGAAATTGTTTGGACCATCTGAACAATCATTTGGGGTTAGCTACAGGTTAGCTACTGTGGCATGGACAAAAGTTACGATGACATTGCGTATGCCAGGCACCAAAATATTAAGTTCATTTCATAGTTGTGCCAGTTTAAATGCAGTGCCTCAGTGGCTCTGATTGGACTGGTTTGTCCAGCACAGATGCTAAACTACACTAAAATAAGGTGAATTTGACTGGGACCTGAAAGAGGGAATCCCTTTGCCATGAAGGGCTGCACTTTGTCTGCAACTATATTTAAGGAGGTGTTATCTCAAAGTACCACAGAATGTTTCTGTCTGAGAATTTTAAAACTTGCAAGTCACCTATCAGAATCAAAGCAGCAATGGCAATGGTAAGCACAATGGTCACCAGTGGCAAACTTTTTTGTGTTTTTTTTCTCCTACAATACCTAATTCGGCCAATGAAAATATTAGTAATTGTCTGACAAGCTAACAACCCTGGGAATCACCACTGTGGATCTGTGGTGCTTTAAATACGCATTTATACACAAAAACTGGAGACCCTAATAACTACCTAAAAAGGTAATAGAGGTTCTCTTCCTACCAGCAAGACGGAAAGAACCGTGTGTTTCCAAGGAAACAAGGCCCCTCCCATCAGAAACTTTACACACTACAAGATCTCTATGGCAACCTAGGAAAAGTACCAGCGTTTCCACAACATTTGCATTTAGCAGTATAGTGGCCACTCAGACCAACGGTAACAAGACATTCCAGCTTATGTTTAAATGTGTATTATTTATTGTTTAAGACCCTTCTTCCTGAAAGATTTTCCTCAAAAGGCTGTTCTGCTTATGACTTTTTTGTAAAGCAAACATGCAAATTGTTCTGTCAGAACACAACCTTATCCTGCCATTTTTAAAAAATGGCATAATTAGACATTTCCAGCTGCCCTTTACACTTGGGCAAAGTTTCATGATAAACAAATCAATAAAAAATTACCTGACAATAAAGTATTTTTTAAATTACTTCCATTTAAAATTAAGAATGTTTTTCCTCCTGTAATGTTACCATTATGGAGACATATGGATTTGTCCAACAGTGACAATATGACAAGTGTGCCATATACATCATTATTATCTTTATCACAATTGGTTATTAATTTTCCCCGCCAGACCAATGCTATAGCAGCACTGGAAAAGTAATGTTTAGTCTTATCAAAAATAAAAATTGCCAACCAAAAGATGAGAAAACAACACAGTTCTGCTTATACACCATTATCATACATTCAACTAAACAATCCTTAATGGTTACAGGATTGTGCATCTTTTTCTTAGGACTACAGCACATCAATCCAGAATACTATGCAATTATAAAGAAATATTAAACAAAATAACTGAGAATGGGTGTGACATTTTATGACATGATGGTGGTGTTGTTGCTAGTTTTGGCCAAAATGCCAGATTTAAACCACAGGGTGAAAAAGAGTTAAAGATTTAATATACTTGAATGTAGCATATCATACTTCTCATTAGTTTCAACATACACTACTTACAATTAATGCTTCAGACAGTGTGGATTAGAAATCAAAGCTGGTTCACATGAATCCATGGCAAATGCCCCCATTACCTGACTTTTTTCGGGTAATGGGGCATTTGCCATGGATTCAGCTGCTGTGCATCATCAAATTCACTTCATTGCCACAAAAGATTGTAAACTGTCCCCTTCCGGTGGCAAAAGAGCCTTGACCCATCGAGGCAAGGGCTTCACAAGACTGCAGAAGGTGTGCTGTGCTATGTGGCATCACGAGGTTAGCAGCAGTTCTCTAAATTGTGAGATGGGGTCTCCATGGATCAGACTGGTTAGTCTGCCACAATCAGACTAGGATGTGGGAAATTTTGAAGACAAGTGAACACCTTGAACTTTATATCAGGTACTTCAAAACATTCCTGAATAATTTCTTCACTGTAGCAGGGTGTGTAATCCGTCTGTATAATAGCATTGCTATTAGGGAATACCGTTGCAATAATGGGGTGTACTTTGTCTCCGTGTTTAGGTTGGTGGCACATATCAAAGTAACATCCATATGAATGCCAGGGCCCAAGGTTTCCCAAGCAGAACATTGCCCAGTGCATTACACTGTCTCTGCTGGTTTGCTTTGTTCTCATAGTGCATCCTGGTGACATCCGTTCCCTAGGTGAGTGCACCTGGCCATCCGCATAACGTAAAAGAAAACAGACCAGACCACATTCCTCCACTGTTCT
>JBBIGB010000156.1:13071860-13083842 GCA_037577075.1 Alestopetersius hilgendorfi
TGTGTGTGTGTGTGTGTGTGTGTGTGTGTGTGTGTGTGTGTGTGTGTGTGTGTGTGTGTGTGTGTGTGTGCACATGTGGATGGAAGGTTGTCTTACTCTGTATGGTGAGCGTAACCGTCCTCTCCACAACTCCAGCATCATTTGTAGCCACACACATGTAGTTACCTGCATCCTCACTCTAATGAAAGAAACCAATAAAGGTTTTGCTGAAATATCAGTGTTTATTTGGATAAACTCTAGGATGTTGTAAAAAAATGAACAAATAAACGGTGCTCCATTATATTCCTTTCCTTTAACTCTCATTGGTGGAATGGCCTTAAACTGCATACTGAAATCAATAAATCATTATATTTCTTTTATAGATTTTTGCTATAAGGGAATGCAGATTGAGTTGCAGTACCACAGTGCCATAGATGGCCAAGGAGCCGTTGTCCAGTTGGCGGATGCGGTTGCTTATCTGGATGCTGACACCCTTTTTGCTCCACTGGATAGTGGGCAGTGGGTCTCCCCGCACCTCACAGTTGAGAATGGCATTTCCACCCAAAGGTTCAATATGGTTCGAATGGACATCACCATCTATTATGGGAGGCTCTGGAGGGGTACACAGACTTGCAACTCAAAATACTTACTGACACAGATACATGAAATGCAATGACTCTATTACATGAATAAAACACTAGACTGGTAGTGTTACCTTTAACATAGACAAAGCCCAGAGATTTGATGGATCCTACACGGTTCTCTGCCACACAGGAGTATGTGCCTGCATCATCCTTACTGACATGCTCAATCACAAGCTCGCTGTGGCCGTTCACATGGTCATAATAAGCTAAAAAGCACAAACAGATTGTTACATTGCGGCTGATTTTGTGTGATTGCATTCTGGTGAAATGACAAAAAGAGGCTGATATAGAACTGATGTACAAAATAGGTTTGTACAAACCGCAGGCCTGAATGAATTATTAAGTAATCTCAAGGACTGGGGGAGCCCATACCTGGGATGATGTTATTGTTGAATGACCAGGTGATTTTGGGTGGAGGGATGGCAACGGCGCCGCAGGTAAGCAGGAGGCGCTCTCCCTTGTTGAGAGCCACATCTCCCAGAAGTTCAGTGAAAGCAGGGTGCGTGTGCACAGACAGTGTAATGGTCCGACTGTCTTGTCCCACTGAGTTGGTGGCAACACATGTGTAACTCCCAGAATCTTCAGGCTGTATTCCAGAAGGTACGAAAAGATATCAATGGAAGATATCAATCATCAATGGAAAAAGTACTACTGCGCTTTCCTGAAACAGTCCATCACTCAAGACATGCTTGGTGTCTGAAGTTCACTTCTTTAGTTTTGTGCTGGACCTATTTAGGTATGTTTTAGGTATGGTAATAGGTCATACAGTGTCTAAAACTATATTAGTAAGTGTTATGTATAAACATTTGTCTCACAGCTCCAGCATAAATCAACAGACATCAATCATGTCCTAACTGACTGTACTCAGGATGAAATAATGTAAATTATTATTTTATATATTATTATTATTATTATTATTAGTAGTAGTAGTAGTAGTAGTAGTAGTATTACTGTTGCCAGAGCAAACCGAAGGCTGTCTCAAACCTGAGTGGTGTCTATGAGGAGTTCTCCAGAGGGCAGAATAGTGTACTCCCCTGCTGTGTCTGTCAGTGGGATGCCCTCTTTCTCCCAGCTTAAGGTGGGCTGAGGGACACCCTCCGCCACACATGACAATAGGGCCTGGTTGTTCTCAACCACCCACAGCTCTGGTTCACCTTCACGGATAGAAGGAGGGACTGAGGAAGAGATTACGTTGATCATTACAAAAATAATACTAATGAGTAACACATTTATTCAAATATATGAATATATAAACTAATTTTAGAATATCTTTACATAATGCTATCTGAGCAAGCAAAGTGTAAGTATTACATGTATAAAGAGTACAGGCAAGTTTCTGATAAGAAGAGATATTTACAGATCTCATGATAGCTGTCAATAGCAAACCTCCTTAGTTCTTTCATAACAATGTAAATATTTTCTGATATTTGAATATTATTCAATATTTTTTAATCTTTTTTTTAATTTAATCTTTTTAATTATTTATTTAATTAAATTTCAATCCCAAAAATATTGAAAATGCCTAAAAGGCACATTCATGTATTTATTTTTTATTCAGTCATTCCACCCATCCATCCATCTACAGTACTTCTTCATGACCACACTGTTTCTGACAACACTGTCCCTCTTTCAACTCACTCAGTACGGTGAGGCTCAAGTCCACACTGCTGCTTCCAGCCACATTGGCTGCAGTGCAGGTGTATCTGCCTGTGTCTCCAGGCTGGGCAAAGACCATGTGCAGAGAGCCAGAGCTCAGGACACGCTGGCGTACAGACTCAGCCAGCGGCTGTCCATCCTTATGCCAGCTAACCGATGGGGTTGGGTAGCCCTCAGTCTGACACTGCAGTGTAACTGACCCATCCACAGCCACAGTGTAGGACTTAGGGCTTGAACTGATGACTGGAGGTACTGTAAAAAGAAACAAAATGCATTTGTAATGTTGTACAGCTTGATAACGCTAACCAAACAGCTAACAGGCATCATTCGTAATGTAACATTGTCATTTGTAACATTGTCAATTTTGATAATAGATGTGCTCATTAGATAAACTGCAGGTTGAACAATAGTCCAAGAGCAGCCCTTCTACTGCAGGATCAAGGCTGGGAACCGCTTTGATACTCTAGAGACACTCTAGAGGCAACTAATGTCAATCATTCCTTCTTACCCTGCACCCGGAGTTTGGTCCTGCCCAGTGCTGTGCCTGCTGGATTCTGGGCCACACACATGTAGGTTCCAGCATCTTCCACCTTGGCCCGGGAGATCTGTAGGCCCCCATTGGGTAGAACAGTGAAATCACCTCCTAAGGATGAAATACCCAAAAAGGTAATGAAACAGACTAACTTTAGTAAAATTAAGGACTACCTCACCCAGAAGTTGCCACTGGTAACTGAAAGTCACAAATGATCTAGCTCTAGCTTTCATTATTGGCAGCATTAGCTAAACTCCAGCTTATTTATATACATTAATTTCTTTGATCTCATAGAGCCAGCGCTCACCAGAGGTTAAGATGCTGATGCCCTCCTTCTGCCAGGTAATGGTGGGACGTGGAGAGCCTACAGCACGGCAAGGCAGGGTCACATGGCTGTTCAGGATTACGTCCAGTATGGAGGGGTGAGCTTGTATCACTGGTGGTTCTGGTAGGTAACAAATGACACGGCTTATATGGTTTATATGTTTTTACCAGAACACTCAGTGCTAAAATATAAGTAGTGATAATAGATGCAAATTGCCTCTCAAAAGTCTGAGGATAATTGCAAAGGTTTTACTAGAATACAGCAGATATTTGGGTATAGTTTTACCTCACTAAGGTGCATGTTCATGAAAATGGCTTCCTTGGTGTAAAAAGCTGGTTAGCTGATTTGGCACTTTTCCAAGCCCGTTTTAAAAGCAAATAGTAATTGACTTTTGCTCCAACTATGGATTAAACAGCTTTGAGTGCTGATAAGGGCTGACATTATAACAAGGCACTTAAAAGTGTGGGTTATGGCATTATTCCCCAGATAGTACTTAAATATTTACATAGTTTTCCTCAAGTAAATCAGTTTAATCTTTAATAAAATTACTGAAAACTGATAAAGCAACATACTCTTTTGTTGTTAAAATCATTTTGAAATGCTAAATGTCTCCAGATGTTTCGAGCAATGTGAGATGTCACTTAATCAGAGCATGCCTTTACCTTGCACAACGAGCTGCACATGGCGATGAGCAGACCCTGCTGCATTTTTAGCTAAGCAGGTGTAACGGCCAGAGTGACTCAGCTCTGCAGCAGCAATTTCCAGAGGACCTGAGACACACCAGGATAAGCCCACATTTATGAATATCACTGACACAAATTATTTTTCAGGATTATATAGAGGGTTTAGAAACAGGCTTTCTATGAATGTTTAATAAATCCAAAAGGTAAACTTTGTCCAATTAATGTATGCATCCTTATAGGTAAAGTTGTTTTACACAGAATACAGCACTGTCACAGTTCCTGCCTGCGACCACTGGGGGTCGCTGCTGAACTATGGACCTTCCCAGCTCACACAATCTCTGCAATCACTCACACCTGATTTTTGTCACTTCCCTGATTCCCTTCACACCTGAACTGTATGCCATTGTCATCTCTGTCTTCCCATTGGTCCTTAGTTTCTCCCTGGTGTATTTAAGTTCATGGTTTGTGTTAGTCCCTATCCAGACATACTTTCATTCTCCCAGGTTGTTGTCATTCTCCTCCTGTTTTCCCTCACCTTATTTTGTCATCTATTAAACCACCTTAAAAAGCAACTCTTCCGCAGTGCTGTTTCTTCTCTGCCAGGACAAGACCCCATCGTGACAAGCACACAATCACTGGGCAATCTTTTTGCTCAACAGAGCTTCGTCCTTACAAAGCATATAATCTAAGACTAATATTTAAGTGTAGAGTTGACCCAATTAATTAGACTAATCTGACTATGTGTAAAATTGGGAATGAGTTTACTACATTCTAGCAAAGAACTTTAAATAGAAACATATGGAAAATATTTTATTCCACAAGAGTCAACACAACAGACAGAAATGGCATATGTTTCATTGATGTGAGATTAAAATGGAAGCATGTTAGACAGGTAATTTGGAAGTACTTATTCAGAATTACCAATAAGTATTCAAAGGCCCTCTAAGTGCTGGCACACAGAAACACTCACCAGAGGGGAGCATCTTGTACCCCTCTCCTTCTTTGGCCAGTCGCATCCCATCTTTACTCCATTGCAGGACAGGTTCAGGCACTCCAGATGCACTGCAGCCGATGACCACTGGAGACAGTCTGTTAACCACCAACTCTGTGGCTTCATCAGCAATTGATGGTGGAACTACAGGGGCAGACAAACCCTCTTAACTGCTTAAATGTGAACCCACATTCTCACAACTAAATGACATAATAGAGACCATATAACTTAAGAATAATGACTGAATAGTAAACCTGCAGTTTAGGACTTAACTTCTTAATCTACAGAGAGTCAAAGTGCTTTGGCGCAGTAAGGGTGTACTAACCATGCACAGTAAGATGGATGGCTCTGCTCTCTTGGCCTGCCTCATTGGACACCACACACTCGTACAATGCCGTGTCCTCTACCGTGGGCGCTATGATAACTAGCGAGCCAGAGGAGAGCAACCTGTCAGCACAAAAACAATTCTACATTAGCACCAAAAATTTTAATCACATTTAAAACAAATTCATCAAAACTTGGAAGCAATCCTGTGCTCATCAAAGCAAGTTTTAAACAGTCCATCAGTACCTTCCAGATACACAGATGCAACATGTAGACATGCAGTACACAGTGAGAGAGGCAATAAAACAGGAAGAAAACCTGGCTGAACCTGTACATATTCTGGTTCTGGTCAGTGTTGAGGGCGTGAGCATCTTTGGTCCATGAGACTGAAGGTTTGGGGATACCTGTGGCCTCACAGGACAGTGTGGTCTGGATGTTTACAGTCACAGTGACGTTAATGGGACCATCAGCAATGGAGGGGGGCACTGCAGTTTGAGCAAATGGATAAAAGCAAACGGATGAAATATCAAGATTTACGACTTGCTTTCTATTTATTTCTATGCATGTATCTGTTCAATTTGATGTAGTTTGGAAAAAATAAAATGTACACAAACTTAATTTATGAGAGATGTCTGAGGTTTGCATCCCCAGTTTTGTAAGGCAAATGTAGCTAACACGGAAATGGAGGCTTATGTACATATAATAGCATTAGTGCCTAAATCATTATACACCTTACACAAAATGTGCCTAAATCATCACACACCTAAGCAATACCTATTATCTACCTCATAAAAGGTAACTGAAGGAATGAGGATATCACTAAACATGTGTTGTGAACAGTTAGTGAGTGAGTTCAATGGTAAGTACACTTACCATAAACTTGCAGATCGACTCTTTTACGCTGGGTGCCTGCCTGGTTGGTGGCCATGCACAGATAGCGGCCTGTGTCAGTCACTTGTGCAGAAAGGATATGGAGAGAACCATCCTGAGTGAACCTATACCTGTCCATGTTGAAGAGCCAGGCATTAGTCTAGCTGAAGTGAATAGAATAAATGAAAGCATATTGATCTACACTGTTATACAGACCTGGGACTGTTTCCAGCCAGAATGGCTCCTTGTTTTCTCCAGGTGACACGTGGGGCAGGGACCCCACTTACAATACACTCCAAAACCACTGGCTGGTTAACGTGTACAAACACAGCTTGAGGACCATCCTTTATAGTGGGAGCAACTAGAGACAAACAGGTGCACACACACAATCTGAAATGACATCACTCACACTATTGTTCTTCTTAGGTTTAATTATTATTGTGGATTTCTTTACACCTGTTTTTGGCTCAGTTAGCCAGTTTGAGGCCATATTGAGTCTGAAGGATAGTAAAGTGTGGTAGCATGACAGGTAAGATAGCCAGCCATCTTTGTGCTGAACAGAATTTTTTTCTGATTCTCTGAGTAGTTTGTCGCCACGGCCTCACGTGGCACCACGTGTTCTCCTCGTTTTGGGATACGCATACCAGAAATAAGCTTCTTGTGCAATCACATTTTGCATTTTACTGTGGAAATGCTTTGTGTTTGTTATTGACATTACTAACTATGTACTTTATTAGACATTCTTGTCTGGTCACTTCACAATCTACCCCTTCATTATAGGACTTCTACATAAGTGTATAATTTCAGACTGTAGCCCATCTTTTCTAACACATAATTTGTAAGCAACCCTCTACCCCAGAAACCGACCACTAATCCACTCTTGAATCGATACACTTTTATTGTTTTGTTGCTCACCATTCACGCTAAGATTGAAATGGCGCCTCGTCTCCCCGGCAATGTTGCTGGCTGTGCAGGTGTAGCGAGCCGCGTCTCCTAGTTCTGCATTATTGATCTGCAGGTAGCGTCCACTGGACAGCACACGTACTCGTGGCGAAACCTGCAGACAAGTAGAATGAAAATAACTGTCAGGGTTTTATTAGTGTCAATGGTCTGTTCCATACTCATATTCAAGGCATATAAATATAAACTCCCACTCCCACTAGGAGAGCCCAAAAGGAAAAAAGAAAGGAAAGGAATAACAGATAAGGCATGTATTTTTTATTATAAAGGTTTTTTTTCTGGGACATATAAACAGCTCTCAGTTGAAAGTCAGAAGAAATAGGTCATAAAGAGTTATACGGAGAGGAGACTTCATACTATTGTCAATCCACACACATGTGTGCATTTACCTTAAGGGGCACTCCATCCTTCAACCAGGAGAGGGTGGGAGGCGGCACAGCGTCTGACTTGCACTCGAGGGTCACCTGCCTGTTCTGAAGCACCGATATGTCTTGAACACTGCTTTCTCCAGCAATGTTAGGTGGAACTGTGGCAACAAATATTTGATGTAACGTTAGAAGTGTTTGTGTTTTCAAGACATGGCAAAAAACGTGATGCTGTACTCACCATGCACTCTGACCAAATACTCTTTGTCATCATCTCCTGCAGGACTGGTTGCCAGACAGCTGTACCTCCCAGTGTCCTCAACCTGCAAGTGTGTGTCAGAGCCAAGCAATGCAATACAAAAGGGTTACAGCGAAAACATACAGCATGTTAGGAGAAGCTATACAAAAAACCCCAGAAAAACGATATGCTTAGGCTTGTGTAATATTTTGTCTATATCATGTGGAATTGTCCCAAATGGCTTAATATACTGATCCCAAAGTATCTGACCTGTGCGGAGCTGATCCTGAGTACTTCTCCTCCTTGGAGGAGGCGCAAGCTTTCTGTCTGGGGCAGTGGCCTGCCATCCTTCACCCAGGTGAGTATGGGGACGGGAATGCCCTCTGCCTGGCACACAAGTTCTAGGACATGGTTCACCACCACTGATACCTCAGTGGGGAAACCAGAGCCATTTATTCTTGGAGGATCTAAAAGACAAAAGAGAGGACGGATGAAATTATGTTTGATCCTAAAAGACTTCAGAAAAATCTGTGTTTGAATTCTCTTGTGTTCTGTCCCTGCCTTTTTAAAGCTGATGTAGAATAATAATCATATAATAGTGTAAAAATCATAGCTAAGATCAGTAATAGGAAATTCCTTATACCATGTTCTCTGTTTCTGATACAAAATGTAGCATAGAATAAAGTATTGCTAATGACTAAATATATTCCAATTAAATGATCTTTTGTTTTACAGCCTTTATATCCCTGCTCACCCAGAACTTTGAGATTGAAGTGGCGACGAGCCTCTCCAGCTTGGTTCCGTGCTAAACAGGTGTAGCGTCCAGTGTGGTGGACCTGGATGTGAGCTATCTGCAGAGTGCTGTTGTGGTTCAGCAGGGCAGTGTGGGTGTCCACAGGCAGAGCAGCACTGTCCCTCAGCCAGGAGACAACTGGAGTGGGGGTCCCATCAGAGATGCATACTAGAGCCAACGTGTTTCCTCTAACTAACGTTACATCATCTGTGGTGCCTGCACCATCCAAACTCGGAGGAACTGATAACAGCAGATGAAAGGAAAATGACATTCACAAAAGGGAAACATTAAAACAACTTTATTCATTAAAAACTAAACAGAAGGATACAGAAAAATAAACAGTTTCTGTTATGTACAAATATATGTAAACTTCAACTACTGTGGACAATTTTTCAGAGTTGGTTTATTGGCAAGTTTTCATGGGAAAAAATGTTGATTCATTCATTTATTTTATTTACTTATTTATTTAATCTTATATATAGGTTGAGCTAACTCACCATAAACCTGCAGACTGTAATGTCTATTGTCCACTCCAGCTCGGTTGGAGGCTACACAAGTGTAAGTGCCTTCATCTGACACCTGAACACGGGCAATGCTGACCAACATTGAGTACATTCAGTTACAATCCCACATCATATGTATCTCAGTTACATGCATGCACATACTTAATTTATATTTTTTTCTATTTCCATTAATTACTTACACTCAAATAAATCCCAATATTCCCATTAAGAACTTAAATAGAGCCTCAGAAAATGCTCTACAGAGCTGGGCCAGAAGTTTATTTCTGAATATAGTACAATGTACAATCAGCCTAACTAACTTAACTAACTATACATCACAGACTTTGTAGCTTTATATTTCACATTACACTCAGATACCTTGTGGATGTTTAGTTCTAAGATGGCTCAGATTACAGGTGGTTCAAAAAGCTTCTAAAGACAGACAATCCATGGGCCTTTTGTAAGGTAATGTGAAACCTGTTATGAGGTTTCTACACCTTAAAATCTAATTTTCACTTTTTTTTACACAGCAAAGACATTTTAGCATCAAAATATTGTTTTTAAATTAGAACTGCAACAACCAGGCTAATGTTGCCAACAAACACTAGAACTCAGCCGTCACCCAAATAGCCTACATCTTTTAGCAAAAATAATCTTTAGCAATAAACTTGAAAACCTCTCAGCCCACTCAAATCATATTCAGCTCCTCAAGGTGGCACAGACTTAGCATGTTTTAGGACTGAGTAAGACTGCCTGTGAGTTATAAAAATGAACATAACTTCACCACTACATGCAGCAACTTTAGACTGCACCAGAGCTGGCATTCACAAAACAGTCAGAAATAAGAGAACTAATCCACATCGGTAGGTCTGTTCCACCTTAATGAAGCGGCGGTTTGAAGAGAAAGAGAGAAGTTTTGGGGATGTATTCTTAAGGAAAGATTTAAGCTATTTGACTATCTACATTACTAGCCTCATAGGCTCACTACAAAAAGAAGCAAACAGTGAGATCGGGGGGAGTTGTGAGTGTAAGTTTGATTGTTGCCCAAAATTCTTTAGAGTAAAGTAGAGTAAACTCATATGCACTCTGCAGGAGTTAATACTTGTGATTTGAAAGGGTATGGGCCTACCGGAGAACCTGTCCAGCAGAGAGTAGTCGTACGTGGGCTGACACGGGCAGAGGCAGGCCATTCTTCAGCCAGTTGAGCTGAGGAGAGGGGGAGCCACTAGCAACACACTCAATGTTCACTGAGCTGTCCAGCACTGCAATTAACTCCTCGGCCGCATCCCCATTACCCTGGATCCCAGGAGGAACTGAGGAAGGCCACATTGTTTAGTATATCTCACTTGGAATAGAACCAGATAGCATCCTTTCAAAGATCTTAAAGCTATCTTAAAGTATTATTTACTAACTTTTCTTTTCTTAAAATATGGTAAATGAGATAAGTCTTGGGTATTGTGAGTTGTAATTTACACTTACCATACACATTAAGATTAAAGACCTTGTCCTCCTCACCAGCCTTATTAGTGGCCAAACAAGTGTACTTCCCACTGTCTGACATGTGAGTAGCGGTTACTGTGAGCATACTTCCATCAGGGCTGATTCTGCAGGTACAGAGACAGTCTGCACACGTCATTCTGTGCTAAGGATGCTAATAAATATTAAGGATTGTACTCTAACAGATTTAATAGAAGTCCTCTCAAAAGATATCTAGTCACAAGCAGTCAGTGATCAGATAATGGACGATGATTAATTAGGGAGAGTAGGAGTGTCACATTGCTTTTCCTCTAGCACTACAGTACTTAGGACTTCAGAGTTCTACCTCATTAAACACAACTGATTCAATTCAGCGCCGACTTAGCAAGCCTCAGCACATCACATGCAAGCCTCAGCACATCACATGCAAAAATCACACGCACAGTAAATGCAATGGTAGAGCACCTGCCCAGCATAATTTGCATTAAAATTAATGAGGGATGCATGATCACCGCCAGTCTTCAGAGTGTAAATGTATGTTACGTGGACCATGTAAATTTATAGTCAGTAAAAGAAAAGAACTCACAGACACATACACACACACACACACACACACCTGATATTCTTAAGGGCAGTCCGGCTCAAAGGTTGCCCATCCTTCAACCACTGGATGGTAGGGGTGGGAGTCCCTTCAGCCCGGCACACAAGCTGAATGCTGTCGTTCAGCAGGACACTCACCTCGCCAGGCAGCTCTGAACCAACAATGCTGGGAGGTACTACCAGACAACCAAGAAGATAAATTACCAGTCAATTAATAAACATATTCTAAATAAAGTATTATAAACCTTATGCAGAGGATAACAGAGTTTGGAAAATGTAATGTAAAAACGGAAGAAAATTAAATACGCATAGCAACAAAAGAAAGAAAAATCAAGAAAATGCACGATATAGGCATTTCATTCAAAATGTCTCCAATTCAATTATTGGCCAATCAAATAAATAAATAAAAAAGCAAATAGTTGGTTACTGGTAATTGAATAGGCCTCACAAACTACATTCCATTCAGATATCTGAATGTGCTCTTCTCTGATTGTGGTTATATTATACATTTTGATAACAGTGCTTACCCTGTATGGTGAGATGGTAGCTCTTGCGGGCTTTGCCCTCAACGTTAGATGCTAGGCAGGTGTAGGTTCCGCTGTCAGATAGCTGGGAACGAGCAATCTGCAGCTTACTACCTCCTGACAGGATATGCATCTCCAAAGACTCAGAATTCTCTAAAACAAGTCCAGACAAGAACATTCAGAGCAGTCAAAAAAGTCAGTATATTCAGAATAATTCTCAAAGCATTGACCTCAATGTAAACTATGTGTCAAAAGGTGATGTTAAGTAAACTCAAGCAGTCTTGTATGTGACATACAGCAGCTGGTCTTCTACTAGGGGAAATGGTGTAAATTAGTATTCTTTTAACCAAGGAATAGGGGTGGGTATCAGAGTATGCGAGCGGAGCAGAGTGGGAGCGGAGGCGTGGAGCGGCATGATTTTGCCTGGAGCTTGGAGCGGATTTTTTGAAAGTCGGAGCATCGCGATTTTCTCTCGCTCCGAGAGCGCTCCACTACCGCTCCGGCCCATAATGCAACTGC
>JBBIGB010000156.1:13123764-13134286 GCA_037577075.1 Alestopetersius hilgendorfi
TGGACAGAAGAGTGAAAGCAGAGCAGCTTATAAGAGCTGCACACTTATGGGAACTCCTGCTGCAGAGTTGGGAAGAAGAGACACTGAACCGCTTGAATTTCAATATAAAACGATAGAAAAAATGGGGTGTTCTAAAACTTTTGACCGGTAGTATATATATATATATATATATATATATATATATATTTGTATTATTGAATGTACTTACAAAATATTTTTTTCCCAACCACCTCAATCCTTCTTTAAACGCAGTAAGACGTCCCAGCTGCTTTAGAGCATGCCAAGAGTGTGTTAAGCTGCACCAAGAGTTACAATGAAGGCTGTAATTGATAAGTGTTTATTGTGGTTCCAGCAAAATGCCATGTGTTATTTCAGTTTTTATATCATCACCATTATTCTACAAAAGTACGTAATTTCTGTAAGAATACCTGCAGTGAGGTGCCACAAGTGTTTCTCATGCATTTTTGGGTAGTATGTGTACACAGTGTTTTATACTAATGTTACTACAAGCAGTACAAGACACTGTTTTTACAGCCCTTGTGTCAGGAAGTCATTTAAAAGGTTAATGCCTGTTACCCAATCACCATGCCCCACTAACCCACTGTTTTGTATGTGCTTATATAATAACAATGAGCAAAGCGGAAAGAAAAATTTACATTTACGGCATTTGGCAGACCCTCTTATCCATAACCATGAAAATGTCCCTCATGCTAATAAACCTAGTCATTAACAAACTAAGATTCTATCTAAGGAAATACTCTACCAGGGCTCTGTTAGATTACTCAGAAAATATATTATAAGACAGCTTGTTTTATTTTTTTGTTTGTTTTTTGTTATTTTGTGAAGTTTTTGTTAGTAGCTTAAGGCATGAATGTGTCCTCACTGAAGAGGTGAGCCATTAACCCTAGCGTTCATTGAAGAAGTGATTCTTCAGTTGCCAAAGGACACAGAAGCTCTAACTGTCAGGAGAACTTCGTTCCACCAGTTAGGTGCCAAAACTGAGAGGAATCTTGATGCATGTCTTCAATCAAACTTTGTGTGCACTCCGGACATTCTTGCCATGGAAGCTTAGTTTAAAAGGCCGCACTCATTAACATGAGACAGGCTCTTGGTGATTTTCTCCTCTTTCACTCTTTTGAGCGGATGAGTGTATTCCTCTTTACACTTTAGAAAACGGT
The DNA here is from genome assembly GCA_037577075.1 of Alestopetersius hilgendorfi. NCBI lineage: Eukaryota > Metazoa > Chordata > Actinopteri > Characiformes > Alestidae > Alestopetersius > Alestopetersius hilgendorfi. Next base: position 13,124,943 of record JBBIGB010000156.1, read on the forward strand.
ATTAAACTGTGTTACAGAAACACTTCTGGGTGGAACTCGCAACGGTACATGTTCAGTGCCTTTAGTCTTCCTCAGTGGTTTTCAAATGCTTTTAGTTCTGGCGGTGAGTTAAGGCAGTGTAACTGAATGCATGAAACAGGATTTTGACTGTATTTAAAATAATTCAGTCAAGATGTTAAAAATGATTTTTAACATATGTAACTGCACCACAATGCCAATTTGGGGCTTCCAAAAAGTGGAATATGGTAAATCATGAGTGAATGTATCTAAACGTTTGACTTATATTGTACACAGCTAATTCTGCTCTGTCAGATCATACCAAAGGTTTGAGGCCAAATGGAATTCAAAGGTTCATGGCAAATGCACTCCCTTGCAGTCCAAATAAACTCCCTGATCCACCAAGCACGACAGCTTCAAGCAGAGAGGACACACACACGCGTGCCAGATATGCTCTTTACCATGCCAAGGATACTGTCTCACGGGTAGAATGCACCCGAACACTGTAGGAAATGCATCGCGCGGCTCAACTTTTAGGAAAACTGGGCTGCAGATTCCAAGCTATTTATTTAAAAGATAAACTGAATGAATGAGACTTGTTTTGGATTACATAGAGACCAATACACGTTTTCACAAAGTTAGCAAACTGTTGCACTGCTCACTTGGTGCTGTTCGACCATGGTGATTATCTGGTGATCTACACTGCAAATCAAACATCTGTGTATCCCTTGTCCTATGGAATTAAAATGTTCTTACTGGTATTTCATAATTGCTTATCAGCTAGGTAAGCAAGACAGCTAATTTCAGTTTTAAATTTACCGACACCTTCAAATATGACTGTGTTGGCTGACAATGGACCATTATTCTTAAGCTTCTAGTCATTTTGGTAGCTGGCTACCAACCAGTCTAACACTCATTAGGTAACATTAGCTGTGTAACTTCTTCTATATATTCCCTTTTAAACCATAATATCTTACTAAATTGTTTAAAGCCTGAAAGCTAAGCCCTTCAAACAGCCTACTACTGAGTTTGGGTTCATGAGTAAATTATCAGCTTTACTCACCGGACTGCAGAAAGAGCATTAATGCTTTTACGAAATTTACAATAACTAGGAAGTTACAATAATTGGAGGTAATAACTCCTTTCACACAATCTATAAATTACACACAATTTACTTACAACATTCTTAAAGAAAAATGCACAGAGTATCCTCCAAAATAGGCATAAACTGAATTTCATGGCTTGTGTAAAATAGGGGTTAAACACCTGAAAGGAGTACAGATGAGTGAGTGTTCACAACACAACCAGTAGCTCCACAAACACTGTCATAAATATTTATACATAGGCTTATGTCCGTATGGTTATTTATAACTTTGATCTTCGGAAAAGCATAATCTCACCTGCACATACAGCTCCCTCAACTCAGCCTGAAACTTTTTGGGATCCGTTGTTATGGTGACCGGGCCAATCTCTGCAGAAACAAGCAGGCAAGACAGAACACTGTTAGTGGCAGGAATGCAAAGAGCTGGATTACACCCCAGTGACCCCTTCACAGCTCATGATTAAAATAGCTTTTTTGTGTTTGAATTCCAGATGAAGGCCAAATATTTGCATTGGCAGACAGCGGCGGATGTCCAGATTCAAAGGTCGCCGTTGGAACCGATGTGACAGTGAGCTTCCTCTGAAGTGCCTGGTCCCTCGTTTATCACTGGAGAAAGATGTCTAAACTGCTGCTTAAATGGAATGTTGAGAATCCATACACACAACAAAATGTGATTTATCAAACAAGGCAAACACTGTGGCACAGGAACGCCAGCTAGTGCTTAATGTTGCTGAACACAGGTTGTTCTGGGCAACTACTGCTGTTTTGTTTTTGTTTTTTTACTGAGAAACAAATGGTTAAGCTCCTTTGCAAAACACACTGTGACACTAATCGTTTGTCTGTTTTGACTTCTTTGTACTCGGATCAGTTCCGTTCACCTTTAAACCCTTATTCCTTTTTCAGGTTCAGTTTCATTGTTCTGCTGATGATGGTGTGTGATGCTGATGTTCATGAGCCTTTGAAGTTGCAGTACTTGAAACCAGGCCTGCCAGTTACCAGCTATGTCTGACCGAGGCCTCCAAAACCTCACAATCAGATTAAAAGCAGACTGGCAGCAGTTAGTGTGCCAGGAGGTGCCACAGAACAGCTCTGGATGCTTGCAGGCAAGATGTGAGCTCACGGTCCTGGAGCTCAGTCAATGGATCCCTTTCATCAAGAGGCCAGACTAAAGGCCAGTCATCGGACAGTCAGTCACAGTGCAGTGCATGTGATTCTCCCTAACCGATGTCTGGGAAAGGGTTAGTATGAATGAAATGACTGAATGGAAATCAGCAAGTTTGCTGTGCACACTTAGAGACTGAAGACATCTACTTTGATGTACAATCTGTGATGGCCATCTTCTAGGCACTAAAGACCCTCAACACTGTGGTGAGAAAAACATAAATAGTAAATTGGGCAGAGATGGAGCCCTTAAAGTGGCCAGTTATAAAGTGGTTAGTCAGTATTTTCTTTAAAGGGTAATGATGGTGTAGAGAGATTCAAGCGTGTTCATTCAAATGTTTTGATATCCACATGTTACAGCGACACCCTTGGGAGTATTGTGTTCAGATTAACTGTTGTGGATATTCTGAAATACTCATTGCTCAACAAACGCAATGGTAAACACATGAAGCAAAAAATAAAAGGAGGGTGTTTTTTGAGCGATTCCAGTTGGAGCATATCAGGCAATATCTGTCTTTGACCATTGCCTTTATTCAACCATCTGCGAGATTGAAATCAAGGTATTTTTCCCAGAGGGACCCTGTGTACAGACTAAGGCTATGTTCACACTTGGCGTCTTTTTTGACAAGAAAAAGTTGACAACGGCGCTTTTTAGCAAAAAAAAAAAAGCTGGCAGCGTTCGGTTACAAATAGCAGCCGAGCGCATCTTTAGTTGTTATAACAACAGCTGCAACAGTAGCTTAGTGCTGTGTGATGCAAAAATGTTGAGAAAGAGAAAGTTGGTTCTTGCGTTTGCTTTTGAAGTTACCGGGGAGGTTCACAAGGACGTTATACGGGGAAGGAAACTGTATGGTGCTTCAACTTTAGTACTGAGTAGGGTGGATCTGACCCAGGTCCTGTCAGACTGGACCCTGCAGAAGTCATTCCTAGAGATTGTTCCTCAAACAAGCCCCCATTATCTTTAGCTAGATTGAATGTTAAGAGAGGATGAGCACGATGTCATCCATTAACAGCAACATCGGATTCATTAGACTCCTTGAAAGAGATCCAGTACCTCAGCTACTAATTTCAAAATGCACTTGCATGCTTATGTCTGAATTCCGTGCCTGTAAACATGCCCTTTGTGGCTGTGATTGGCCAATACCTCTTGAACAAAAGTACATAAATCCAGGCAATATTATGTCATATATGAGGTAAAATTTGGGGTGGTGGTGGCCTAGTGGGTAGGATGGGCTCGAATCCTACCTTCAGCATACCACCACTGGGTTCCAGAGCAAGACCCATAGACCCAAGTTGCTCCAGGGAGACTGCACCTGTAGTTAGGGAATGGAAGTTGCTTTGGCTAAAAGCATCTATTAAATAATGTAAATTTAAAAGTAAATAAGGAAGCTAACATTAACTTTTAAAAAGATTTAAATATCTGTAAAGCAAGTCTGTCTTAGGCTAATAAGCAGTCATTTGGCGGGAAGGCTTGTACCGTTCTCGTTAGCGATGTTCTCATCTCCTGTTCACATCAGCTGTTCTCACCCCTAACAGGAAAGACCTTATAACTAAGGTATGCTCCTCTGTCAGTGGCTCAAATTTTAGCGTGAGGTCATCGCTCCGCTGTTGTAAGTGCCAGCGCATGCCGAGTGACCTCATGCTCTGTTTCGAGGCCGGCTCTCTTTTTTTTGCAGCCAAAGCCAGTAGTTGCTTTTTCTCAGCTTGCTTTGTTCCTAGTTCTAATGAGCTGTGAAGCTTTTCAGAGCTGCCTTTTCCAAGGCCATGAGAAGAGACGAGTGACTTCAGTATCGCAGCTGTTCTGCTTTATGCACTGTGCATGGCAGGAAAAAATGATTTCTGCTGACGCATACCAATGCAGGCCCAGCACAGTTCCCTAAAATACAGAGAACAGTTAAAACAATTTTAAACTTAAAAGCACTCTTTAAAACTCTTTGTAGTGCAGAACCACAGCACAAACTTTAAAGGGGTGACTGCTTAGAGAAGCCAGGAATTCCAAATGAGTGTCACGCCAAAAATTATAGGGACATTTTGAAAGAAAGAGATCAAGAAGGCCGAATTGGAAAGCCATTTAAAAGCATTCTATGTATTAGCTGGTCACAAAGGCTGTGTACATTTTGCACTGTCAGAAAAAATTGTACCTTTCAGGGTACAAATACAGCCAGTGGGTTCATACCCTTAGTGTTACACCTTTATGTAGTGAACCTAGTCTTACTGTATTCCACTGCAGTTATAAATTTTTATATACACCCTGTCTTGGCTCTAGCCCTATCCACTTTTTTTATTTTAAAATAGGCAACTGATAAAAGGTACAAAGGTAGGACACGATTGTATGTTAAGCACCATGGTGTACCCTTGAGGGTACATTTATGGTATTTGTACCTTGGGGAGCTATAATTTATAATTTATCTGACAGTATACAAGATGTCCACATAGCTACAAAGTGCATGTCAGATCAATCCAGCAATCATAAAGAGCTTATGTTCATGAACTCCCCCTTAGGAAATGGGGCAATACTCTGCATAGACACATGGACATGTGCTTTCAATAACCCTGACAAAACTCACGAACTTTCAAACAGTCTCTGTCTCCTCATGTCCAAACAAAGACCCTAAAGCTTTTAACAGACCCTGAGTTCACATGTCCAAACAACGAACCCCAGAGACATTTCACGTCGGCCGAAAGCAGATGGTGGATCGCTTATCCCATTCCAAAGTCTACACCTTAATTGATAAGCATGGCATGTCAATTGTGAGAGGGTGCCTCTGTATCAGTCTTTGTTCAGCTGCCTGACACAATAGTTCTGTTTAAAGGAAAATACTCTGAAAACCACAACAGTTGTGAAATGACAAACCCGGTCCTTCGCACTTACATTTGCCTGAAAAATTCTATCGCATCCCAGAGAGACTCTTTTCAAGCCCCAGAATTTTGGCAGCTTTTGAGACTCCTGAAGTGCAGAAAGGGAACATTTGGGTGATCAAAGTCTTGCTTAAAACTAACAGGGAAATCTATTTGGCTCTGTTATGTGGAACAGGTTTCTCAGGCAAGTCTTTTCATGAATGGAAAACTTTACAGAGGAGGAGGCCATATCTTTTGATTAAGGAGCTTTATCAGAGCTAGCCAGGCACTGTCTGTCTCTAGCACTATTTGGACCAGAAAGCAGTGCCATAGTTAAGACTAACTGAGCAAAAAACATATGGAAAGCAGAATAGACGGCTGTACTCGCACAGCTTGGAGAGGCCAAGGACGCCAGTTGCTGGCGGACAAATTTATCAATAAGAGCGCTCACTTGTCTCAAGGCCTGAGCCAAATAATACTACCTTCAAATAAAAGAAGAGGGAATAAAATAACCCCAACAAAAAGGTTCCTAAGAGCATTTCTAAAAAATAGCAACACATATTTCTGATGATTACAAAAGGAAACTGTTGAGGTGCTTCCTCAGCACATCTATGGCATGAACATCAACATGTGCATCGTGATCTCAGCATTGTGGAATTTCAAGACCTTTTCTTTTGACAAAAAGAAATGATGTAAACACAGAATGTTTATCACATTGGAACATCTTTTGAGAGCAGGGGTGATAGTGAGGAAACCAGTGCTGTTAAAGTTTTGTGTAATAAACAACCTGCACAATTTACGGCAAATCCGGTTGTTTTGTTCGGCTATCTGAGGTAATGCTATGTGAGTTCGCACCCTTCCATGGATGACATGCACATTTAAATGTTAACAGACGGGCTAATGAGACATAAAACATCGGGCAGTAAACCAAGCCAAGCCAAACTTTGCTTCGGACATCACGGCCCAATGATGAAACAGGGAAGTTAAGTGAAACCTTTTTTTTGTTTGTTTGTTTTCTTGAATAAAAAAAACAAACATGGTGTAAATCACAAGAGGACCACAGGAGGACACTGACCCAGAGGCCGTGTAATATGCTTCTTTGTGTTTAATTAATTCACTGTTTGCAGAATTGCAGTCTTCCAAATGACGTATTCCAACATTACGAAAAATGTTTAGATTTAAATTCAGATTATTTATACACTGTAAAGCCTGGTGGATAGTGATGGGACCCAGGAACCCACCAAAGAGCGCTCAGACCCTGAGAGAGTGTGTAAAGCTGTGGAAGCAATCATATTAACAGCCTACAACATTTGTTTTCTTTTTTTCCTGCCCTCAGGGTAGAGTTCTGTCTTCTAGAACATACACCCCCCTCATGCCATATTAAAGACTAGTTAAAGGGTATGCAGGGATACTTATGTGTACAGACCACAAATCACTGACAAGAGCACTGGACATATGCTTGCATTGTGTTGCTGAAAAGACACAGTAACGTTCATTTGTAAGCAGTTAGTGTCATCCTTGCTGTGTAGAGATCATGCTTGTATTTTATTACCTTTTTGATGACAAACAAACACTACATGTTCACTGTCCTGAACTGTCAACCATCAGTCAACTTTTATTTACCTTGTATGTTCTTGTCTCTGGACATATGCACAATTTATTATACAAGATCATTTAAAAGAAACAAATATTTCCTGTCATTTTCCATCTAATTTATTATGTGTCCATGCATCAGTGAGCAGGAAAAAGTAATATCAACCAATAATATCACAAAGCAAGCTCAAAGAAGAGCTATGCCTCCCACAGAAATTCATCATGCTCTGAAGAGAAAATGCATTCAAAATGATTTGAAGCAATTCTCAGCTCTCAATCAGCAGAGACATTCCATCACTCGCCTGTGTTGACTTGCTAAATAATCTCATGTGCAATCTCATGTGCAATCCCTATGTTGTTTCAGAAGCTGCATAGTGCCACAATATCTATAAAGTGCTTTAAAATTTTTCTACAAGAAGGTTAACTATGAATCAAACATTGCATACACTAATTGGGGTAAAAGTATCCACTACGTGTCAACCATATTTGAATGCATTAGCTCCAGTGCAAAACTTAAGCAGCAGATTTTCAGTAATCTCAGGAACATGCCTTGGCTGATCATCTACATTTGTGGCAGCTGGAAAATTGTGTAAACTCTCTCTGAGAGAGAGAGACCAAGAGGGACAGAGAGGAAGAGCACGTGCTAAAACTACAGCATAATCCTTCTTTCAAAATCAATTATTCTGGGCAGTAAGAATGTATTTGCTCATAAAAACATTAACATTAGAATAAATACCAATACCATTAATATAATTGTGATTTTATGTATGTCAAAGTGTATGACCGTTTCCAAGTCTCTCCTAGTTCTCATCCAGCATCAAAGTTTGACTACTTAGTACTTTATTAAATCATATCAGGTGGGTTGATGGCAGAATTTAATAAACCAATAGGATGACTGGAGGCATACAGGAGAAATCTGCAATCAAAATTTGTTCTTCAAACTACTACAAAAGAAAGGTGTTAATTCTTCTTTGTTACTGTTTGCTTACATCAAATATAAACTTACACAGTGTCTATACAAGCAAATACACAATTACTGCTTAGATAAATGATCAACCAGTTTGCTTAGGTGCCTAAGGCATTTGCACATTACTGTGAAGATGCTTGAGAACCTGACATTGAGAATGACCAGTTCACAACTGACAATGAAAATGAATTAGGAGATGTGTGCACTGGACTAAAGAATGCGTGTTTCCAAGCTAGTAAAAGTAAAAGGAGAAAACCGACCCCAAATCTGGACATTTAACTGAACTCATGTGTTTAACAGCATCCAATATACAATGAATACTCAATCAAAGGACAATATTAAGCATTTAGCTTCAATGAGCCTCTCAAATACAAAATACTCCATAATTTAAAAGACAATTCTGTTTAAAGACCAGAATGAGAGTTGGCTTTTAAGACCTATTCCCAAATTATCTGTAAAACATCTTTCTAATGTCCTGTGGTTAATTCAATTGGTTCAAGACTTTGCCATGGAGCTAACCAAACAGTACGCCTTTGTGAAGGCCCTGAAAGAGAGGAAAAGAATCCCCTTCATCTTTTTTTTCTTCCAGCTGACTGGCAAAAAATGAAAAGTAAGGACTGCTTTCCATGCAGGCACACCCACTAACCAAGAAAGAGTCACTGGCAGTGGATGCCAATGTAAATCTAAGCAAAAACTATCAAGGGTATCAGCAAGGACTTGTGACTGATACCCACTGAAGCAGCACGAGAACTAAACACTGTCGTCCCAAAGCGTAAAAACTACATGCACAGACAGAAAAAGCTAAGGGTGGTTTTAGCTGACACTACCGACAGTTTTAACAAAGCCTATGGCTACACTTCAAGTAACAGAATGGAAAAAAGCATGTGACAGTAACTACAAATGCACCCATGCTTAGCAGTGAGCTCAACTGACACACATCTGAAGGTGGCTGAAGACCTCCCACTGTGCAGCACCACCAAAGCCACAGCGCGCTGTCATGTGGAAAAGGAGAATTCCTCTGGATCTGGTTTAGATCAACTGCACTCCAAGAGGCACTGCCTGAGGACACAGCTCTGCATCAATGTATGAGCTCAGACAGCCACTGAAAGAGCAAATGACAGCACTCGTCATTTTGAGTGTGTGTGTATGTGTGTGTGAGGTGCAGTGTCTCCTGGCTATTGGGAGTAGATGGTCATCTCGAGCTTCAAACTGCTCTCTTCAGAGCTTAGGCTACTATGAAAACTATCTGGTCTGATATCCCAAGTCCAAAGACCCCAAGCTTAAGGATTAACGTCTGGTTAATGTTGAGGATACACTGTTTTAGTTTTCAAGTCTAGGCTGAAAACCTATTTATTTAGTCAGGCTTTCAGTAATTAATTTTTCCTGTTGGATAAACGGTGCAGATCTGGGAGTTCATGGACACAGTGAACTGAAAGCAACTGGAATGCTGAGTCTGTTGTCCCGTCACTCTTAGATGATCAGTTTTGTTTGTTGGCAGTGGGGGATGCCAGTGTCTCAAGGAGCACTTTGGCGACTAACTGTCTCTTTCCAACTACTTACTTATTTCTCAAAAAAAAAAACAAAAAAACCTTGGCTTCTCTATGACTCATGGTGTTCTTCTCTATGGCTTATGTATTGTTGGGTTAGGTGTTGGCTTATGTGACACTTGTTGTATAGATGCTCTGA
>JBBIGB010000156.1:13143297-13154457 GCA_037577075.1 Alestopetersius hilgendorfi
TTCCATTGTATGTTTCATTTTCATATTAATCCTGGTCTAGGAGGAATGAATTTCCCACATGGAGAGCCAAGTGATGGTTCAACTTAAGGCTTGTTTGCAGTTTATATTCACTGGTTAACCTTGACATTTGGTTTCTCACAGCAAGTTAATAGACTGTGATCTTAAAAACAAGACAGCACAGTTCAAAAATAATGTACCAGATCTGTTTCCAGAAGATGAGAAGAGCCGGTTTTAATATTGAATGTAGGTGATTGGTTTGGTTTTTGTTTGTGCACAGCCACACTGGACAGTAAGCGCAATACTGGTGTCCGTGTGTGTATAGTGAGTCAGAGTGGGCCCTTTTCTGGTTCCTTAGCTTTATGTGCAAATGGAAAGAACAGCCAGGGAGAGAGACATGCAGGCCATGCAAATATTGCCAGATGTTACCTAACCTCTGGAAGCTAAGGCTGCCTGAATGAACACATCTGCACATAAACAGCTTTTTCACCAAGCGGGTTCCCTCCTCCTCACTCCGCTGGTAAAACCCACGGTCTCCTGAAGAACATTTGCAGCTCCACAAGACACGTCTTTGACACATCCTCATGTTTTGGCCCCCCCCCCCCCCCCCCTTCAGCCATGGTTATGAGCTTCCGTTCTTTTTAGAGTGCTGCAATAAATGATTCATTTCGCCGCTCCCTTTGCGGCTTTCCCTGCACATTCTGTCCTGCACATATTGTGTAAGCCTGCCATGTGCTTAAAATAATTTTTCTTAACCCCAGAATGGTGTCTGATCTCATCAGTTCATCCCTTCCATGTAACTTCAACAACTACAGAGACTACTTTTCTTTGAAGCAAAGAAGTAAACAAGTCTTTGAAAGCCCTTATGAGAGAGAAAGGACTGTTGGGATATGTAGTCTGCTGCTTTTGGAGGCTTGGCTGAGATCCCTGTGTGGAGCGTGACTAGCGTGAGGAAGGGTCCCATGGTACAGATTAGTGCAACTGCAGTCGTGCACACACGCACAAAACCAGTTTTAGCAACAGGGGAGAGCTTGTTAAGAGAACTGCCGTTTATGTCCACAATCACATGAGCAGAACATCCTAATTTTCCACACTGACTTAGAAATGCATCCCCACTGTTGCACAATCTTAGCTATTTGCTAAATACTTCAGCAGGCTGTAGAACAACCGTGGCAGTGTGTCTCCCTCCATCACCATTTTTCACTTCCACAAGCACAGGCTGAGCAGCCGCTGTAACAGAGGTCAAAGCCACAATGCAGAAGCATAGCACTCGCTGTGTTTCATTAATACTGGTCCCAATTTCTTTAACTGCCAGTTCTACTCTACTAAAGGCTCTGCCCTTCACTGCCTTTAGTAGAGGACATTGCGCAGTTTGTTTAGCTGAGTCACTCCAAAGCTTTATCTGCAGCTGACTCTATGGCCCTTTTAAAATATTGCCCCCTGATAAAGCCCCAAATGCCTCTCTCTGGCCCCTCGCCCATTAAAAGGAAAAAGGTCTTTTTCCAGTGTGTGTATGTATAATGTGTAATATAAAATAACTTGTGTATGTATACATTTACTATAGAAATGGAATACAGTAGAGGGTTGCTTTACCTAGTGATTTGAATGAAAAATCCTAGAGGGTCATTATTGACCTATCAAACCAACCCAATTACAACTCTGTCCGAGCAGCCCCAGGTTTTACTGTGAACTGGGGGTGGAATTCACTCAAGTTGCTTTGTGACTAACCTGCCTTTAATGGCCCTGTTGAATCTCCAGCATTACTGCAGGCTGATTGAGTTCATGCATCACATCTTTAACACATTTCAGCACACAGCAGAACAGTGCCATCAGGGACAGCTGGAGAAAATTGCTCAGTGTTTGGTTTCTGTTTTTAAGCCTCTAATTTTAAGAAGGGTTTTTTCATCCACAAGGGAAGAAAATGTTCAGGTTTTTTCTTAATATTATGCAAAAACATCTGTTTGGAGTCACAGACGTGTGTAGTGTGTACAGACCATGTTTTCTTCCCTTCTTGTTGCTTGCGAAACCTTTGTGAGAATGTGATAAATGACTAATTCACACGGCTCTTTCTCTGGCTTCCCAAGCCAGCCTGAAAATTGGGCCACCTGTTCCTCTGATGCTGTTTATGCAGAACTCACAGAAGGTTCCAGAAAGCATGGTCGGGAGGCAGGACTGTATGGGTGGTGTGTCTACTGGGAGAAGTGACTATTGGTGAGAAGAGGAAAGCATGTACAAGCATGTTTGGAGCTTTGAAGTGGCTGGGGTGATGCATCTTTGCTAGAATACTGTGTGTGTTTGTGCATTTTAAAGTAGGATATATTTGAGGCTGGAGAATGCAGATAATTCAAGCTGGAGTCATATTCGTATTTTGTGAGACGTGTCTGGAGGAGTGCAGGCTTATCAGGACTTAGGACCCATATGTACATGTTTGCATTTATCTACATTTGCATTGCCACAGCACTGTTAAAACACTAAATGGCTTAAAAACACTGGTTATCTAGTTCAAACTTGTGCTTCATTACTACAATTACTTGTCTATTTTTCATGATTCTGAGAGAATTGCTGTGTCTGGCAGTAACATGAAAGCTCTAATCTTACAAGGCTTCTTCTATAGCATCCTATGCCCAGTTAGAGATACAACCCAGCAGAGCATTTCCCACCGCCCAGTCCAAATTGTGATGTATATAAATGTAATGTGAGCTAGTTTGTGACCTGAGTGACCTTGCCTGTTTGTGCTGTACCTCCCCTAAGTTATCACAGTATTGGATTGTGAATTGGACCATGGCCTGGTGTGCTGGGACCTAGATATGCCTATTGATCTGCAGTAATCTTGCTACATTGACCCAGTGATAAACGTTCCCATGTGTTTCCATTTACCATGTTCTCATTCTGTGTCTTGCAGGTTATAATACACGATCAACACAGAAAAGGTTTGACTCTATAGCCAACGGGATCGCGAGGACTTGATTACAGTCGCTCTAAGCCTGATAGTTTGTTTGTGCGGCTGCCCCCTCCCGCCTGCTCCGTTGCTTACCTGGCATCACCTGTGCCACCTACACTACAGTGAAGGAAAGCCCTGGGTGCCATCTTGCAGCTTCCCGGTACAAGCGTTTCCTCTGGAATTACGTCATTTCTGATTAGGTAAGACCATTACTCATTCACAAGACAAATTGCTCCATGCACACAATGGGGGGGGAGGAGGAATATGTCATTATAAATTAATTAAGGGAGGCTTTTGTGTACCACTCACCACACACAGAATATCATAGGATGCATGTTTTACCCACCAAGTTGGAAGTTAAGCTGTGCATGTTAATAAAAATGGCGCTGAACTCAATTAATGCTTCCTACTCTTTATTGAAGGCTCACCTGTTCTTAAAAACCTGCCAAAATGATTCCCAATGGATATCTGATGTTTGAGGATGAGAGCTTCTTGGATTCCACCGTTGCCAAGATGAATGCCCTTCGAAAGAGTGGCCAGTTCTGCGATGTCAGACTTCAGGTAGACAAATCTCTTTGCATCTTCAAATGCTTGTCCTGTCTGTGTCTGTCCCTAGAATGGGTGCTAAAGATGAATTAAAATGTTCTTGCTTTATTTAAAAGGTGCATCTTGACATTCTTCATATAATTGGAAATGAGAAGCCATCTGGAGTTACATAACCAAATGACACTGTTGTAATGTGTCTCACACACTTGGCAACCTCGTAGACAAACAACGTGAAACCTGAGCGTTGCAGAGATCAGGGCAGCCTGAAGACAAAACAGCACCTGCGTGCTTGTCATTTCCGTAACACCAGAAACTCATTTTGCATCCTCTAGCTAACCATGTAATAATACAAAGTCATATATAAAGGGTTTTAAGCTGAGTCACACCTGCAATGTGTACGTGTGAGAGAAGAGGTGATTTAAGTGGTAGTGCTAGTTTGATAGACTAAATTCCAGGAACTGTCAGTGGCTGTAAGCCAAATGGCTTCTGTAACCTGTTAATGAAACGCTATACAGAAGAAAAAACTGGCAGGCTAAAGGGAACCTGTCCCAGTTCCTACTAGAGTGGGTACAGTAACACATGCCTCAAGATCAACCTTAATTTACTAAATCCACAATACAGAAGTCTCACATCTCTCTGAAGTACAGGATAATTATTAGTCTTTCTAGCCTAAAAGAAGGAATGCTCAGTGTATGTGGTCAGAATGCTGTCTGCTTCTGACTTGCATCACAGTTAGGCCTTGGGCCTTTAACTCGCTTTAACTTAAGCTGAAGCGTCTATTTGCCATAATGTCTATTATTCACCCAAACAAGCTCTGGGTGTGACCTGTTGGTGACCACCTGCTCTTTGACCTCTTCAGGTGTGTGGTCACGAGTTGATGGCACACCGCGCAGTGCTGGCCTGCTGCAGCCCGTACCTGTTTGAGATCTTTAACAGTGACTTGGAGCCTCATGGCATCTCCCATGTGAAGTTTGAAGATCTTGACCCTGAAGCTGTGGAGATCCTTCTCAACTATGCCTACACTGCCCAGTAAGTTCAGTCAGGCATTCCTGATCCGTGCCAAAAGTAGCAAGGCTTAGTCATTTCTTATAGGTACCAATAACATGGAGCTTTCCAAACTCTGAAGTTTTCTTATTACTTGTGCATTTTTTTCCTAAAGGTTGAAGGCAGATAAGGAGTTGGTTAAGGAGGTGTATTCTGCAGCCAAAAGGCTCAAGATGGAAAGAGTGAAACAGGTAGACATTAAAACTACATTGTCACTTTTTAAAAAGATTTAATAGGATGCTTTTTAGTAGATGTTTACTGTGACTGACAAGAACAGATCCAAAATCTACACTCCTACTTCAAGAAGCTTCATGAATTACTTCTGGAGACAGTATGTTTCAATGCAAATTCCTGTTTGCTAAAGATTGTTTGATTTGCGTATGATCATGTTTACAGATATGCGGTGACTTCCTGCTTTCCAAGATGGACTCGCAGAATGCCATCTCCTATCGCAACTTTGCTAGCAGCATGGGGGACGTCCGCCTTCTAGCCAAGATCGACTGCTACATCCAGGAGCATCTTTTGGATGTATCGGAGCAGGATGACTTCCTTAAACTGCCCCGTTTAAAGGTGAGTTCCCCAGGGATCACCTCTCCCATTATACTTTTTGAGGCAGATCTTGGAACACCTTATGTTTTGATATGACTGATTGATCTGTAATGATGAATTGTGTGTGCAGTTGGAGGTGATGCTGGAGGATCATCTTACCTTGCCCAGTAATGGGAAGCTGTACTCCAAGGTGATCAGCTGGGTGCAGCGCAGTTTGTGGGAGAACGGGGAGCCATTGGAGAGACTAATGGAGGAGGTCAGTACTGCGCTCCTCTGTGAGCCTCCTATCCTACATCCTACATGCCACCCCTGTTTTTTTTTTTTTCTTTTCTTTTTAGACCCACTATATTTCCCACTTGTCCTCCATTCACTGATTCAACAGGTCTATATACACAAGCTCGCACTCAGCCCATGGGCTAGATGGTTTTGTTTTACCTGTCTTCCATTTTTTTTGTTGTTCCTCTCCTTTCCCTCACCACAAACTCCCCTCCCCCAGGTTTTTAAGAGTATATATTTTGCAGTAGGTACAGTGCGGGGCTGTTGTGCACTCTGCAAAGCCGAGAGATTAGTCCAGGTGAGCAGAACTCTAAAGCCGCCTGTACAGTAATCGTCACTGCTCCTTTCCAAACTGACAGTGAGCCTTTTTGCTGTCACACTGATGTCTCTCTCTTTCCTGGGCAGGTGTGTGTGTGCGCGCATGTGAGCGTGTGTGTAGGCTATGGACATTAGGACTAACAGCTCTTCCTCCCCGTTGATTTGTTTCTCTTTAGGTTTATTAGAGCAAACAACTACAGGACTCTGAGCAGACTGAAGAAGCCACGGCTGGGGCCACCAGGGTAATGAGTCAGAGAAAAAGAGAGAAAGGAGGGGGAAAAAAGACAGAGGAGCCACAGCCAAAGGAGTGCTGAGCTCCCATCTGTCGATGCAACCCACTCACATGTGCACAAATAATGCTTTCAGCACACAAGTTCAACCTAGCATCAAGGATCTCAAAATTATCCAAACACCCATTTCAGCAACAAAACAAGCCCACTTTCTGTTATGATTGGCATACTGAGACTTTTCAGAAAAGATGTTTGTATATCATAAGTTGTGATTAAATTAATCATAATTGATTATCGTATGAATGAATTCCTCAGATGTATAACTCAGAAACTGATGTTCCTCTACCAAAAGTTAAATATACTGAGCCGTTAGACCAAATCATGACTGGTAGAGGAGAATATTTATATTTGGCTTGATTCATAACATGAAGCACATTTCAGGCTCTTTGAATTAGGCTTTCTTCACTATTACTTGATTTGTGTAATGCCTCTTCTGTTTTCAGTTTTGTTCTGGTTGGATCTACTTTTAGTTCCTTTTATTTATAGCTGTTTTTGTCATTTATTTGGACGACTGTGAAATGCCTGTTAAATTTAGCTCAAGAAGAAGCACAAAATCCCTGCACTGTGCCCGAAGCAGACTCCTGAATGAGCTGTTAAAGCAATCTGTAAAACTGCTTAAATCTCCCTGGAATGTGTGTGATGTTACTTCAGCCTAACTAACCTCCTCAGCCAAGAAGATGGCCAGCTGCAGTGAAGGCCTGCTCCATGGTGACAACGAAAAGCGGACCTACTTTCTCTTGTTTCCTCTTCAAACTTAACAAATAGTTCCTGGGTTGTGACGATGCCAACAGTATTTGAGCGTCTGCAGCACTGAAGGCAGCCTTGGGAGCACCCACAGAAGACGACTTTCCTTTTTTCCCCCCTTTTTTTTTCTTTGTCATCCTGCTTCCAAGCCCTGCCTGAACAGAAGCCACATTGTGTTTGCAGTCTTAAAAGAGGCTTTCTCACCAGCGTCTAGCAGCCTGGCAGCAAGCTTGCGACATCTCCCCTCTCCTCCCCACTCTCTTCCCTCCCCTGTCCCGTGTTGCCGGGTGCCCTGTTGCCATGGAGACAGCCACATGGGTTCTTGTGTCGCTGTGTGTCTTGCAGGTGCAAACGCTGTACTACTCGGCCGATCACAAGCTGCTCGATGGGGGCCTGCTTGAGGGCCAGGCTGAGGTGTTTGGCGCTGAGGATGACCACATTCAGTTTGTGCAGGTACACAACCAGCACCAAGCCCCTGCCAGGCTGGACCGCAAGCCTGTTAGTCCTGCTCCGTTAGCCCTGCTGCTCACTATAGCAAGAGCTGACTGTAGAGCGTTGTATTTTAGCTTGGATTAAAACGAGTAGGATAGAGCAGCTGCTTCGTGGTGCAGGCCTTTTGAAGCTACTGATCTCCTTTTTGTACAAGAGCGTAAATGATCGCTCTAATGTAAGTGTGGCATCGAGTGGATGTGTTGTAGTGCTGCTTACAGTGCGTATGTACACTAGTATTTATGATATAGGCTTTCTTCTTCTGCTGGATCCAGAGTATGATTTGTGACCAGCATTAGCCCAGAGAATATTTAGCTTTGTAGGGCTGTGCCAGTGTGGGGGTCTTGAGTGAGTTTGAGAGATTGTGTGCTTCGGCCGGGTGTCTGTAGCTGCATTGTGCCTTTTCAGAAGAAGCCCCCGCGCGAGAACGTTCACAGGCAGCTGAGCACCAGCTCGTCCGGCAGCCTCTCCCCTGGCTCAGTCAAGCAGCCCTGCAAGCAGGAGTGGAAGTACATTGCCTCTGAGAAGACCACCAGTAAGTATCCTGCTAAAGAATGTGGTGAGAACACAGGGTGGTCGCTTTTCAGTAACTAAAAGGAACTCCTATCTCTTACACGAGTAGCTCACCATAAAAAAGCTAATGAATTGAGATTAAAAGGAGCAGAAGGCATCATGCAGTGAGATCCTGCTAAGAGAGTGCCACAAGCTTTGTCTAACACAATCTGATCCATTTTTTTTTTTTTTTTTTAAAAAACCATTTACAAGAGTAATCTATTCACCCACTTATCTTGAAAAGGGAGTTTTGGGAGTAGTGTGAATCTTTGTTTTTTAGTTGATCTTTCCGTAGTTGACCTGACGATGATTCTATTACAACCACCAGAGACCCCAGGAGAGTGAAGAAGGGTGACTGTTGTCATTGCTCTACGTTTTAAGCGAGGCTCTTGTGCCATCTCTTACAGACAGTACTTACCTGTGTCTGGCGGTGCTGAACGGCGTACTGTGTGTGATCTTCCTACATGGGCGGAGCAGTCCTCAGACCTCACCCTCGGCCACTCCCTGCCTGCAGAAAAGCCTTAGCTTTGAGGCTCAGTCTCTGGAAGAAGAACAAGAGAGGCTCCTGGCTCCTATGCAATATGCTCGCTCTGGTTTGGGCACTGCTGCCCTCAATGGGCAACTCATTGCTGCAGGTCAGTACAAATGAGATGAGGAGCAGAGAAGCCATGGAGTTGGTCTTGGATGTCGTGAGTGCTGAGCAGAAGTCTGATTCTGTTCTTTTCCTCAGGTGGTTATAACCGTGAAGAGTGTCTAAGGACTGTGGAATGTTATGATTTGAAGACTGACAGCTGGACTTTCATTGCCCCAATGAGGACGCCGCGCGCTCGCTTTCAAATGGCTGTGCTCATGGTATGCATCATCCCTTCAAAATAATCATTCTCAACAGTATGGTAGGCTCTGTTAATAAATTACTTATTCATTGACCAACCAGGGTCAGCTTTATGTAATGGGTGGTTCCAACGGCCATTCTGATGAGCTGAGCTGTGGGGAGGTATACAACCCAAGCACAGATGAATGGACTCAAGTGCCAGAGCTCCGGACCAATCGCTGCAATGCAGGTGCGAGGATTAGAGAAGAACATAAGAGTTTGGTTTGGCGTGTCCTCATGCAATTATCGAGAATTAGCACAGCTGCTTTAAATGTGCTTGTTACTTATTTATTGATTGATTTTTAATTGGTCTAGGCGTCTGCTCTCTGAACAACAAACTGTATGTTGTTGGGGGATCGGATCCTTGCGGGCAGAAGAGCTTGAAGAACTGTGATGCTTTTGATCCCGTGACTAAGGAGTGGACCAGCTGTGGCCCATTAAACACCAGTGAGTGTCTGTTTTGCACATTTGTAACTGCAGACATTTTAGCTTCCAAATGCATACCTTTCCAGCAATAGTTGAAGAGATCCTCAAGAATATGGCTCTTGTCTAAAGTGTTTGTATATCTGTAGGGAGGCATCAGGCAGCCGTGTGTGAGCTGGATGGTTTCATGTATGTGATTGGTGGAGCAGAGTCATGGAACTGTCTGAACAGTGTGGAGCGCTACAATCCCGAGAACAACACCTGGACCCTCACTGCCCCCATGAACGTGGCTCGTCGAGGGGCTGGTGTGGGCATCTATGCAGGTAAGCGGGATAAAAGCACCTTTTTCCAGTCTTAAAAATTGGACGATTTAAAAAGTGGCATAGAGGTTATTTGGGTCTCCCAAACCATACAATTACTTCTATATTCCAATTCATTTTTGTTCTTACCTAGTTCCCAGTAGACAACCAGGTGTTTGGTATGCCTTGGTTTTAATAACGGTCTGAAATTGAGGGAGTGCTGTGTAAAATAGGGAGAGTGACCATGATCAGAAGACAAGTTACATGTAGTGAATGTTGATTGTAAGTGGGGCAATTTTGAGTTTATTCTCAAATTCCCTCCCAGGAAAGCTGTTTGTGGTGGGTGGATTCGATGGCTCCCATGCCTTGCGGTGTGTGGAGGTTTACGACCCTGCCCGGAACGAGTGGCGAATGCTGGGGAGCATGAACTCGGCACGTAGCAACGCAGGCGTGGCTGTGCTGGGCACCCTGATCTTTGCTGTGGGCGGCTTTGATGGCAATGATTTCCTCAACACCATGGAAGCGTATGACCCTGAGCTGGATGAATGGAGTGCCTGCGCTGAGGCTTTCATCAGCACCTGAGAACTGGTGGGAGCTTGAGCACAGGGACAGGGAGCCATGGGGGGTGGGGGGTAGCAAGGGAGGGTCAGGTGAAAACACTCTCAAACTAACAGGCTTAGTGACGTAATCGTGCTTCGTGATGTGTATGTGAGCGGGTCAGAGATGGGCTTGGATATGGGGGGGTTATGGTGGTCTTCAGTGAAGACTGACTCATTACAGTGAAAATGGGTGGGCTCGGGAGGGTTTCAAGTTCATTGGGGGTTGCAGAAAGCAACTTAAAGCTTTTGCATATTGCATACAATATTTTGTGTTGTACATATGGTCATTTCTTTTCAAACTGGTTTTGCTTTCATTTACAAAGAATGCCAACATTTATTGCACATTGTACTTTTGTTTTTTGATTTAGAAAAGTTTGGATTTTTAGCATTTGGGATTTCCAGCAAAGATGCATGGAGTCTCTGATCACCTTGAGTGGTAGTAACCAAGTTAGTCCTTGTGCAAGGATATATTGTTAGCAGGATTAATTGGTTGAATTTATTACAGAAATTGAGTTGCATTTAACATTTTCTTTGATTTGATATTGATGCTCTGTGGTTATATGAAAGCCTTATTCAACAAATGATCACTTGCATAGCTTTTCTTTTAGCATTACACATGGTGTGGGACTGCTTTATCAGTCTTTAATGATGGCCTTTTTTATATTTTTGATACACTGCTGATTAACCTATAGCTAGTTAGGAGCTAGAAGACGCACATAACTCCTGAGTTATGAACATTAATCGGTGCCAGTTTAGTTATACAAATGTATACACAAGCACACTTTGACCATATTTCAATGTTCCTGCTAACTAGAATATTTTGTTATTGCAGTTTTGACTAACTCATTACTGGTATTTCTTTCTTTCTCTGAATACCTTTTTTTTTTTTTTTTTAATCTTCAAAATTTGAAATTCTCCAAGCTTTTGTTTTCATATTAGACTAGATAGGGGGGAATGAAATTCTGTATCCCATTTGTTACAAACTGATTTCTTAACTAATAAATCATTTCAACATGTGACTCCATGTACTGTGATCTCGTGACTTCATTTAAAAACTAAAAAAAACTAAAACTACAGCTTGGAAATTATGACACGGCTTTGTGGCTTTAGACAATTGGAAAAGACTGAAACTGTTCAGCTTGTTTAAACTGCAATCTTTTGTTAAACTAAGTGGGTGACAAGCATTTTAAAGATACTCTTGTGCCTGTGTCTTATTCTGCTG
>JBBIGB010000156.1:13163714-13175221 GCA_037577075.1 Alestopetersius hilgendorfi
TGTGTGTGTGTGTGTGTGTGTGTGTGTGTGTGTGTGTGTGTGTGTGTGTGTGTGTGTGTGTGTGTGTGTGTGAGACACACCTGCTGGTGCTTCAACAGAGATTATTAGTTTGCCCACAGGCAAGAGTAACCATCAGAGCAAAAACATATTGTAAAACTCTGAACCACAAAGCCCAATATTTTGCCTTCACAGACAAAATTCACAGTCAAATAAACCGCTAAATGGCCACCGGAAACAACTACACTACATTGTGTGTAAAAGATGGCGATTACAGAGACACACACTTAAGGCCTACAGTTAAAGACCCAAGTCTTTTGCATCATGAAGGGATCCATATATATTGCGACGCTGAAGGCAAAGTGAAATCCTAAATCACATATTTGCTCTGAAACCTGATTCAAGTCTTATTGTTAAGACTGACCACTGGGATTGAAGCGTAGCTGGTCTCTGGAGGAAAGGTGAAGACTGTCGCCGTAGTTACAGGGCTGCTCGGTGGAGGAGTGACAATGAGTCCTGTCGTGCAAATGTGAACCTACCAGAAACAGGCAGGAAAGACAGAAACATTAATTACAATTATACACGAGGCATGACATAAGAGACAAGCAGGCACACCCAAGATATACAGTACAGTGTTCTTGAAAAGTCAAGAGTATGATACAAACTGCTACAAACCTGGGAAACCGAGAACATAATATAAAAGGACAAGCCTACACCAGATCAGTTAAGAAAAACAGACCGCAATCTGAAGAGACATGTCTGTCATCACTCATTTTTGCCACCATGTTAGTTTGGCAGTGTGTGTAAGGGTGCAGATGTATTTTTTTTCCTCCATGAATAAGAACAATCCACTTTAGAAACTCAACATGACCAAGAGAGGTGACCTGAAAATGTCACAACCAATGAGAACATGTCTTTTGCAGCAGTAAAGCCACATGACGTTCTAACGCCTGCCCCTCTGAAGCTGCTTGAGAGGCCTAGTGGAGCTAATTACTGTCTACAGGAAGCTACGTGGTGGACTCACATGAGGCAAACCATATTAGTACAGCCAGATTTATTTGCACACAGATGATTCTAGAGTACAGCATTACACACACAAATGCTACCTACACTTTAGTAAACGTTTTAAACTTTGATAACTATATTACAGTTTCACATATAGACAGTTATAGTAAAAAATGGCTAGGAGTAACACGTTTACACTCCAAGAAGGATTGTAAAAAGATAAAATATGAAAAAGAGGATCCAGTGCTTCACACTGAGTCTCACTTGAAATGTATTGTACATTTTTAATGCAAATTTGAACTAGGTTCACACAGACCCCAAAATAGCCATCACTTGGGACAGAAGCTATAAATCTGCAGAAACAATAACATCCACTATTCACTTCCAAGTTCCTTCAAATTTCCTGTTCTTACTCTCTCAGATCACAGGAAGTAATTTCCGAGTGATTCTGCATATTGCATGGCTGCTCAAGGGACACAT
Organism: Alestopetersius hilgendorfi; assembly: GCA_037577075.1. Classification (NCBI taxonomy): domain Eukaryota; kingdom Metazoa; phylum Chordata; class Actinopteri; order Characiformes; family Alestidae; genus Alestopetersius; species Alestopetersius hilgendorfi. The sequence goes on from JBBIGB010000156.1 coordinate 13,165,197, forward strand.
CGATCATGCGTGCCTTCATGGTTCTTGTTCACCCTCTTCCAGTCCAAAATTAGCCCTGGCCCTGAAATTATCTCCGCTTGCTTGCATATAGAAGGGCTAGAGCTGCTAAAGTCATTATGTGTAATGAATTGTGCATGACTGGGAGAAGGCAGTGTTAAAGTTGCCACTGTAGACACTCACCCAAGGCAACCTCTCCTAGTGTTTCTCCACCCCCCCCTTCCATCACTTCTCTTCAATTCCTACTTTGCAGTCATTTTGCTTCTCTCTACAATAATACTTCACGGTTTGCTGTAGCAGGTAAAGGCTGCATTTCTTGCTCAAGAGTTAAGACATTTTCACACCAAGTGCTTTGTTTTCAGATTAAAAAATGGAATTCAGTGCAATCTTCACACCAAATCTAGTTTTGTTTATCATTCTATGAGCTAAATGTTACACCCCTTTACAAAGATGCTAGGCATGATATAATAACTGTGCTGTGCTAAGGTACTTGGACATTCCAAGCCTTTCAGTTCTAATCCTCTATTTTCTATAACCTCTGCATATTTCTACTCAGTGTGTTGATTGTCAAGCTTTTGTGCTCTGCCATCAGCAAGGTGCGCTGTATGGCCACCATTTGTATAGACTGCAGCTAAGACAACAGAGCTCTGATTGGTCAGCCTGATTCTAATTCATTCTTACAAGCCGGCTCTGGTTAAATAAGCTGGCTCTGGTTAAACATTTAACACGACACAGTCAGCTCTGAAATCCATGTGAAAGATGGCTGAAATGTTTTGCAGAGTTTGTAAGATTTAAGTTGTTTATATATAATGTGTCTTTAAGGTAGGGCTGATGTGCTTTACCATTTTTGACCTTACCATTTTATCAGCTATTCATCAGACCAGTATTTCTCAAGCTTTCACTAGTCATTGAGCCTCTCCCTCTCCTTTTTTGTCCCTTTCTTGCAACTGCCGCTTTTTTATTTCTTTCTATCCTGTTTTGTCTTGCACCAGTGAAAGGCTGGCAGGGGTGGTATCTACAGTGCAATAGAAAAAGCTACGCACCAACAGGGAAGATAAAGATTTACTTACTACATATATTTAATAAGCTATATAATGTAAATGTATAACCTGAACTCAAAGCACTAGGAGGACCACAAGGTGGGTGGTTATTTTACAAGCATGAACAGGATTTCGTGGTATTGTGGTATTCGGAGAGCGTGGTTAATAATTAGGACTGTAACAACTACACAGGAATGTTAAAATGACTTGATTATACCCTTTCATATAATGGGGATGGACTGGGTGTGGAGGGGGGGGGTGAGACTGTAAGCACATAGTACTTCATGGAAATGTATTTGAAAAATAAAAAAAAGAGGTGCATCATTGTGTAAAATGTGTTGGAGACGTGCTATGCTGCACCAGCTCCAGGCTTCGTTTCAGGGAGTTCGTGGCTGGCACCAGCCGGGAGACGACAGGCGTCTGTCAGACGGCATAAAGCAGTAACACTGATAAAATTGAATTAATTACACTGGAGCTCTGGGAACGGGTTAGACTGTCAGCAAAAGAAAAAAAGCATGTGGGGTGGAGGCGGGGAGGGGGGGAGTGCAGGGATGGCAGGATGTATGATACAGATAGAGAGGAAAAAAGCAATCAAGGAAAAAAAAAAGAGGGGGATAGAAACAGGCAGGGGGAGAAAAAGAAAAACACAGAATCAGAGAGAGCTAGAGATCAGAGCAGAGTGCCTCAGGCTAGCGAGTCATGCTCGGAGACTCATGCTCAGGCAGAATATTTTTACTCCTGCATCGTGAAAAGACAAAAACAAAAAACAGCATCTGGGGAACTAAAAAAAAAAATGAATCTAATTATAGCCATAGATACAGCCACAACAAACAAAGAGGCTGGCTTTATACAAATAAAATTGAGTCGTGCCATCCATTAACATGCAGAGCATGATTTAAAAAAAAAAAAAAAAGAAGAATGACACTTAGCTTGTGCGGTGAAACTGAACTCCACCTGTAACACTTGCGTAAATAACCTGATTTCTAAATGGAGCTCTCTGTAGACTTGAGAAACACTCAATATTTACACCCACGACAATCCCTCAGTCAATATATTTCAGTTATTATTTAAAATTTTCTTCTGATATTTTGCCTGAAAGCAAGCCAGCAAAACGGCACAAAATCTTGCTTGATGCTTGTCCAACATCCCCACAGCAGGAGCAGCATCAGATTTCTCATTATGAAGGTACTGTTGTTCCCTACTAAAAAGGGGGAACAGTACACACCTGCTTCCTCATTCCATTGCACCAGCCATCCTCAGAAGGAACTCAATTAGGACTGGGATTCGCTAACAATCTTTACTACTACCAACAGATCTAGCAAACAAACTCACTGTCTTCCGGGCAGGTGCTGTTTTTTTATCTGTTCTTGTCAGTTTTGGGGGGAAAGCGCCCTTCTAGAAGGTTCATATAGCAAGATTATAGGATGCCACACAAACTGGCATCCACTCGCTCATCAGATTTGCTTCCTGACATCCACATCATGAGGCAAGCAGTGGAACAAATGTAAGTGACCATCATCCTGCAGTAGTAGTTGTAACCTCTGGGAGAGTAGAGGGGAAGCCCTCTCTCTCACACAAACTGCAGAACTATGCAGAAAAAGGGAGGGAGAGACATACGTGTGGAATGGGGGAAGGGGGGCACTAATTAAAGACAAAAACAAGCCATAACAGACCCTGGCACTGTTAAGCACATCACAACATGACTTTTGACTCTAAAGGCATGAACTGCCTTCATTACATTATCTCTGTCACTCCGGTAAAGTCACACCTCCCTCACATTTATCCATACTTTATTTTTCAAAGGCACACTTAGAGGGTTTCATTATTCATTCAAATTAGACTTCCACTCTCCTCTCCAACTATTTCCCCATCTCTCACCTGGGAAGGGGCACTTGAGGACAGTCCTCCACTGAGCTCCCCGATGCGGGCCGCTGCCGTTGGGTTGGAGGAGCTGATGAGCACAGGGCCACTGATCTCCATGGAGTGTCTCTGAGGTGGTGGGGCCAGGCATGGCTTGTGGGACATGGTCAGGGAAGTAAACGAGTGTCGCTTCTTACTGTTCTTCTTCTCGCCTGCAGCCTTGTGTGAGCCGTTGGCCTGTGGGCCCGAGGCAGAAGAGGAGGGTCCCTCGCCTGAATCACTGCTGCCATCTGGCACCTTGTCCAGCTCAATGAGGTGCCGTGCTGCTGTGTTAAACTGAGAGAGAAAGGGATTGAGAAAGATGGAGAGAGAAACATGTTAGTCACTGTTTTCACCAGATCTAAAAATAAAAAAGCATATGGAAATAGAAAAATGTTAGAAAATACAAAGTAACGTCACCTAAACTATGAACACAACAAAAGTGCCATTTCATTTCTTATTTCTGGTTCCACCTTAAACAATGCAACATTGAAAGCTGACTGCTACACAATTTAAGGTGGAGCAGAAGACGCTAGCAATGAAATTGGGGACCTAAGTTAGCAATAGATTAGGAACATGGCTCTTTATTTGATTCAGATGCGCTATTAAATGTTCAAACAAAATTAATAATAACTCAAAACCTCTAAAGATCAAAGAGAAAAAAGGTGTCAGTTACTTATTCAACCTTTTGTGTGTGTAAAAAAAAAAACCAAAATGCAAAGATAAACTAAGAAGCAGATAAAAGAATGATGGGACCAGACCCAGGAAATGGAGCAAAGGAATGAGAGAAATATAAAGTAGAGAATCAGACACATATTACTGTCACTCAAAAGCAATTCTACACAACAACAGAAAGAACATACACAAAGAGAGCCGAGAAGTGAAAATGAAAAAGACTGTGTGACTAAGAAGGAGAAAGGCTGAGAGGCTTTACAGTGGTGAGAGAGAAGAGAAAAGAGAGAGAAAATGGGGGAAAAGTAGAAGGGAAAAAAAGGTGCTGAACTGAAACTGTAGGTGACGGCCACTTTTATGTGAAACAGAAATCAAAGCAATACTCAGCCAATCAGACGGTACAAACAAGTAGAACCCTTCACTCAGCCGAGTTCACCTACAGGTCCCAGAGAAGCAGCAAACTCTGAAGCTAAACTAGGTCATGGTAGATATAAAGAAACTAAAATAAATTGGGAACATGAATGCATAAGACATGAGTTACCTACAGGCTGTTCCGTTCCCACCAAACCAAATCCTACATTATAACTCAATATTAACTGTGCATTTCATTGACTTGCTTTTTCTTTACTTTTATTTGAATTTCCTACCCGTCAAAAGTTTCCAAGTATTGTGTTATTCTACCTTCCTGCACAGTAAAATGATCAGCATCACTATGGCGTTTTTGTTTTTGTCAGTCAAATCTCTCTAACAGTGGCTCCTAAAGTGAGCATCATCAGTCCTTCATAACTGCAGGTTTCATTAGGAACAAGGAACAGAAAACAGAATCACAATGTCAGGGTTTGAGAAAGCATCGACAGTCTCAGGTAATGGACTGTGCTACATATGTTAAACTGAAAAACGTATTGTACTGTGCTTTTTGATAGAATTGTGAATGTAGCTCTGCTAATTTGCCGTTTCATTGTGTGTTTGAACTTACACATGGTAAGTATTGTGCGTAACATATGTGACAACCTGAGCTGCACTTCATCCTCCTTACTGGTGAGGGAGCTATGGACAAGAACCAAATTTACCCTGCTGTTTGTGGCACTATGCGAGGACTGTGAAGAAAGCATCATAGCCTCTCATGGTGTACTGAGCAGTCGTATGTTGAATTACCTTCGATTGTTGTTGCGGACACTCCTGTTTTGGGTTTTTGGCTTTGCTTCGGCTGATTTTGTATCAACTGTCCTTCTGTCACTGTGTGCCCCTGCTCTACCTGGTTTCTTTCAAGGATTACACATTCGTATCATCTCGGCCTTCATGAGTTGCCATCAAATTAGGCCATTAAACCTTTAACAGCAATTGATTTTTTCACTACCTCATCATTACAGTGACCAGGATGAGACCAAAACACTCCCAAGAGAATCAACCAAGCCGTCCGTTTATATTTCCATCTGAAGTGTTGCAGTGAAGCCACTTGCTACGTCAACACACATTGAAACGAGGCGAAGTGCATGAGGAGTAAATTAGTCAATGAGAAATGAGAGAATAAGACATTAGTGTTTAGTTTCAGTTAGTGTTTTTAAATGTATCTGGAGCTTCAGATATTGCACAGAAATTGACAAGCAGATGTTTCTAGCACAGACCTTCTTACTAGGCATTCCTGACTCTTTATTTAGCAGCATTTATGGACAGGTTTTGGCAGTGCTACAACTTTACTCATTTTCTTTGCAGAGTGTAAAATCGATTTTGTCTCCCTGTTCCAAACTCTAATACCTGATTAACTAAATCGTAAAATGTGGTAATAACATTGATATCCAAGCAGTTGCACTATTCCATCAGGAATAAGCTGATCTATTGCACTTCGACAACACCCTTGTGTGAACTTCTTAAAGTACAGAACAGCCCTCATGTATTATTGTGTAATTAGCAGTGTTTTTGAACAGACTACGTTCAAAACAGGCTGCGGAAACCATGCTAGTCTCTCCAACACCCTACAATAATATGCACGGGGAGGGCAACAGGAACAGCGCATGATAGCAGCAAACAAAGGCAAGACCAAAAATAAAAAGCTATTTTTCCCTCTCTCTGAGTGCACGTCTCTTCTGATGTCACCACACTATGAACTCAAAAGTGCTCGTTCATGGAAAACACCTGCAGTCGTGAAAATAGCAATTGCTTTTGCGAGACCTTAAAGCCACCCTGTTTTTCTCTCTCTCAGTACACATGTGAAAAAGAGAGGTGATCTTGGAAACCTGCTCTTGCCACAGCAGCTATTTTGGAGTGTTTTGATGGTTATTTTAAGATACAGGTTGGAAATGCTCCGATGACAAGAGAAGCAGAGTTTTGAATGTCGAGACAGGACCTAATGATGCTATTCAGAATGTGTGCCCATCAGTGAGTGAGAGAAAACGAGAGCAAAGCAGTAACAAAAGAGCAATATGACTGCATGTGTATGGAGCCATCACTATGGATTATATAAGTAAGTGAATAATGTAGCAGCAATTTTGATGATTAGTCCATTACTAATAATTCATAGCAGTAATTTTATTTCACATGCATGAAAAATTTGTACATTCATAAGACTGTTCTGCCATTTTTTCCCGTTTTTCAGTAGCTATTAGGGCTGTAACCATATGCAACATGAAACCGAAATCGCGAAATCACTCAGATCCACAAACCTGTGTCAGAAGGCAGAATTGCGACACACCCCTTCCAACTCCCAGAGACATCCTTCCAATCCAGATACAATGCTACCACATCTTTCCTGTTCCCCCTCCGCTAGGTCCCGCCCAGAAACATGCTTTTTTTTTTTCATGTCAATTTCTTTTCTTTAACCAATAGCTGAGGGTTTTAGGGTTTCAAAGAGCCCTCCCACAAGTTGAAAACCATACAAGCACGGACGGACTCTTTTGTTTGCTGAACATATTCGCTGTGAGTACATGGAAGTTATAACACTGGGCTTGAAAGTGTCTAAAAGCTGGCTGGGTTGTGATAAAACCATTTTGGAGATTCTGTGTAATTGTTTTATTGTGTTTTGAGCGAGTTTTGTGGGCAGCTGGGCGAATCTTTTTTCTTTTTTTTTTCGTTTGAATGAAGAGACTCCTTAAATTTGACTCAGTGTGGTTCACCCAAGCCTTTTCTGGAGTATGAATGCAAAGGAAGCAGTATTTAAGAGTTTATTGATTTATAATTGTGGTAAAGATAAGGTGTCGAACCGAATCGTGGGTTTGGCGTATCGTTAGTAGCTATGCTTCCTGACTAAATGTTTGACAATTAAAATTCACTATTTAATCTGATACATTGTCCCAAAATACAATGTACCCAATACATTGTAGAAATCTATACTGCACATTTTTTTCTGGGATTAACAACATGATTTAGTGGAGGTCAGTAATGTTTGTGAATAATATTAGCACTGCTGCAGAGTATTTGCACAGTTTAAGTTATTCATATTAATAAGGGAGTACTGACGATGTGTATGCATGTGGAAAAGAAAATAATGATGACACGAATAAGAGCGTTCATTCATGTGCATGTGTGTGTGAGAGGAGTAGGGAGCCATGAGCTTCTGTCTCGCTTCTATCGAAAGCCTCACCAGCTGTTCCGTTCAAAGCCACTGGGACTGTACGTCACTTATTAACAGAGTAATGGTGATTTTTGTGCATCTCTTTTCACTGAGCCGTTTTTAGAGTGCTCTGTTGTTCAAAAGGCTTAAAGAGCTTTACTGAGAGCACTGAGATTTCAAAAAGAGACTGACTAATTGGACGCGTTCACAGTGATTGAAGCGGATGATGGAGATACACTTCTGAATGTCAGGGGCTTACTTCTTGATGAGTAAATCAAACTGAATTATGCGCAGCCACCAAAAACTCCCTCAAATTAAAGGAAGAGAAAAGAAATAGCAGATACAGGAAAGAATTTAATTAAGAATCCTCATTTAGGGTTGGGTGATATTTGTAAAAGAATATATAATACTTGAAGAAATCAACAATCAACATTCTTTTTTCCCCCTCACATCCCTTAAGCTGTTAAAAAAAAAAAGAACAAGTTACACCACATAAAATTCTAGCAAAATCTGCATACAAATAACTTTTAATCCAAATCTGACACTTTGGTTCATTCCAGGTAAATTTGGTTTTGGGCAGCATTCAACTGTTCAATGGTCTAGAAAAGCATATTGTGGAGCAATAACCATAAATATCACATAGACCAGTCCTTACTGGTATTCACAATTATGTATTATCTGTGTTGTGCACACAGCAATGTCATTTGTCACAATAGCATTATACATATTCCTACATGTATAAGCCCTCTCAGCTGAGACAGCCAATGAGAGCACTGGTCATTTGCACACAAAATAAACACAAGGGTATAAGCTTCTTTTCCATTGAGTTGGAAATGACTGGAAAGACTGAAAAAACTGAACTCGGGTGTTATTTTCCACTTTTCACATTTGTCTTTCAAAAGGCACTAAAAAGCTCTTAGATTCCTTTAAAACCTCTCTCACCTCCACATATGATATGGGAAAGATGCCAATCTTATCTCCCAGCATTCCCTCAGCCCAGTTCTGGTCTACTCGTCGAATCACTGTTAGAATGTCGTCCTGCATGAAAGAGAACACAGACATTCAGTTCACTAGCTGAAACATACTAAGCCCTCCCTGTTAAAAGTGTTCTATATGTGGTATTAAACAATAAATTGGGTGAAATAAAATGCTGATTACCTGAATTTTTCAATCATATCCCTTCTAGTGAGAGATAGTTGTAATCAATTGCTTTTTGTTTTCTGTTTCTGGGTATTTCAAAAGGAGCAGTGAAGAACTCCAATGCTGATGTAAAGAGTAACTAACAAAGATGCGTGTGTTAAAGGGAAAAGAGGACTGTTCTGACTTCAAGTGACCTCTATTTGCAATGGAGTGTCAAAGTAGAACCAGCGTGCAAGAAACAGTGGTATGTTTCTGTAGCTGAAGCAGGACACAGTGCTGGACACCAACCCTCCAGGACCAGTCAGGCATCCCTGAGGTATGTTAGAACTGTAGCCGTTGGCAACAAAAGCATGCTGTCATTTTATTGGATTATTTAGCTCTATGTATATCTTTTTAGCACCAAAACAAAAGGAAAAAATCTTTACATTTCTTAAGCGAGCCATTAATATTTTTATGAACAACTATTATGCCACTATTGCTGTAATTGTTCATTCTTCAAAAGTACTTTGTAATGCTGAGCCAAACCACTAATTTGCTCCAACAATTAACCTGTTACACTGCACTGAATTCGCAGCTAGGAGCGTTTGTCCCGTATGTAGCACAGGGTTATAAATATGCCTTTAATCGCGTTTGGTGTATATTCACGTCAGTTTCTCTGACCAATAGCTGAGGGCGTTAGGATTCAAATAGCAGCCATCTGCGAGTTACAGAGGCAAAGATAGCTCTGAAAATAACCCAGAAACTAATTTGTTGGGGATATTTGGCCAGCAAATAAGAATTTCAAGGGGAAATTGGAGCGATGGTCCGAGAGACGCGCTCCGAGGCGCACGGTTTCTGAGCTGGATTTATGCGCCGCAATGGAAATTATGACACTGGGCTCTAAAAGTGTCTATAGGCTGGCTGGGTTGTGATAAAACTGCTTTGGAGTTTCTGTGTAATTGTTTTATTGTGTTTTGAGTGAGTTTGGTGGGCTCCATGCAGCTGGGCGGAGTGTTTTTTTTTTCTTCAATGTTCCCGGTGAAGCGGGAGAGGGGTGCTGACTCCAACTCTACTCCTCGGTGCAGTTGACCAAAGTCTTTTCTACTGAATGAATGGCAAAGAAGCGGCATTGGAGCGTTTATTCGATTTATAATTTTGTGGTAAAGATAAGGATATCTCCAAACAAAACGGCATCTCAGAATTGTACTGCCCTCACAAACACTTATAAAATATCTACTTTTTATTCTGTTGAGCTCGAACTTTGATTATAAGCTGAAAAGACCTGTTGCTATGGGTTTTCTGTGTTTTCAACTCCTTCATACATGGCTGAATTCAGCATACATAAAACACAAACGTTTATAAAAATCTGGCATTTCATCCAGTGCAGTGTGAACGTAATTTTATAGATTTTCATTCACTGGAACATGAGCCTCCAGAGTCTTAGCTTGGAAAGGAGTCTAACTGCAAACAAAAATAAAGTATGACCGTTATAAGCTTTTAAAATTGGGAGCTGTAAAAACACAAGATGGCTGCTGAAGGGGGTGAAGCTCTACTTTAACAAATAATTATGTAGAAGTTGCTGTTTATTTTAGAAAATCCTAGCATGGCATGGACAGACTAAGATCCGCTGTAATTGTAAAAGCTCACACCAAGCTTTGTGTCTTTGTTCCGCCCACATATAAAAAACTGATGATTTACAGATAATCATCATTATTGTTGTTCAGGAGAGTCCAGTGAAATGGTTTCGCCTT
>JBBIGB010000156.1:13265423-13275857 GCA_037577075.1 Alestopetersius hilgendorfi
TGCGTCACGACTGCTATGCAGCGTAGGAGGATGGAGAAGCAGAAGTACTAGTCCTTGCATCCACAGTAATTAAAATGGACTGAAATTCCTTAAAATGTAGTCCTGACATAATTTTATTATATTCATTGGCAGCACTGTATGCTACAACAGATCATTTCTGAAACGGTGCTCCTTAAGTCAAGAGTAACTAATTGTCAGTTTTTCAGCCTGTAAACCCTGAGAGCACACTTCAGTCCCTTGCTCTCATATTAGTATAATAATAATTAAATAATCAACTGTAGCCTGAATAATAAGTCCTAAGACATTTAACTGAATAATGATCGCTTAACTGAGTCATATGTCAGATTTCTGTTGATACTGTTTGAAATGAAATCTAAAATGAAGGGGCCATAAATGGTATAATGGATAGAACGTGAAAGACAGTTAGAAAGAAGACCTGCTGATGAACCATCAAAATAAAGTATTAAACTTTATTGTGTTTTCTAACATGTATAATTTGAATAGATTGTTACCAGTTCACATGGGCCCTTCTTAAAGAAAGAGAGACACAAAAGCAAAAGCACTCATTCCCACACAAGCTTCTTGTACAAGAAAATTCTTGTACAGAGGCTTTTTATTGGTGCTTCAATGACTTTGCTGAAGCACATGTTGCCGAGAGTTACTTGGTGATGCCCCACATTTGTTCCCCCACTTCCACCTTCCACACCTAATTATATGCCATCATGCTACAGAGTGTTGTGGGAGATCACTTACAGAGTGACGCACATGGGAGCCACACCGGACACAATGCAAAGCACTTTCATTAGATCCATATGAACCAAAGCTGTCTCACCAGGAACCACATTTTGCATGTTTCTTTCCGCCACATGGCTAGTATTGTAATGAATGCAACCTGGAGATACTGTTCCCAAACAAACTTTACTCTGATTAAACATCATTAGAGCTAAACAGACCATATCTAGTCCATAAGTCCCTAAATATTCTGAATAAGCTTCATATCCAAGTGGAATTCAATCCAGTTGTTCACAATTGCTCCGTAATTCAGTTGTTAAGAGCTTTCAGAGAGGTTTTAAATGAAATGTTCCCCATTGAAATGAAATCTTAACCTTAAATTGATGCCACTGGGATCAGTATTTCTGACCATTTTATATACTAATATATACTGAGGCATTTTTAGAGGCATTAAACTCTTCAAATGTCTGATTCCTGTCACTGTGTGTATTCCAACAATTCTGAAGTTTCTCTAGAGTGGAGCATTTCACACAAAACCACTCAGGATTACTTTGACTTAATTATGCAGAAATTTTAAAAGTCAATGGAATTTTGAAAACGGCCTTTGTGATGATCTTTGTTACTTGAATGCAGGCAGTAGTTGAAGTGGCGCTCATGCCAAACTGCTGTTGAAAATATTTTTAGTCCGAAATAAAAAATTGATTTTGTCTTTTGCTAAAGGCTAGTCCATGACCAGCAATCAAGTAGCGATGAATGTACCTACTTAGGTGGAAGACAGGGGGCCTGATTTTTGGCACAGCTGAGCCACACGTTGCCTGAACAGAGACTGACCCACTCCAAGGTTGATGGTGGTGAACAATAAATACAGATCAAACAGCATCCAGATGGTATTAAAATCGTAGATTATTTTTTGTTTACTGCAGTAGGCATCTACAAATAGGCCTGCCGAGCAGAGCATGTGAAGGAGTCCTTGAATGAGGCTGGTGACGGTCACTCTGACCTGGTTTTGGAGAAGTTGAGATTGGAAAGGCATCCCACTGCTGGTCATCTTCCTAATGTGCTGATAGAGGTAGCGTCCTGTGGCGCCAGTGGCCATCAGCATCAAGCACAGGTTCAGCAAACTCAGCACCATCAGCACAGTACTCACTATATCCAGAATCTGACCTATCTGGAGTTGAGTGCTGATGGAGGTATATGAGCCGTTCAGAATGGTGCCGTTTACCTCAGGAGAAATCGGAGTGGAAAAGATGTTGTACGCCGTCAGCAATTCCAGTATGAAGTCCACTACTAAGAAGGTTTTGATAGCGATGATAAGAACATACACTATAACCTTGATGTGCTTTTTGATCCACTTCAAAAGTGCATTCCTGGCAGGAACGATTTGAGTACAGTAGACGATGTTGAGCCACAGGTTGATGGGAATGCCAACACGGACAAGGTAGAACATCAACGTCTCCACAGCAATCCTGATTTTCCAGCTCCCATCTGTAATCAGCAGGCTGATTTGGACAATCAGGCAGAGCTGGAATGCGCTGGTGTAGATGACCATAATTAGCAGGAGGGTCATCACAGGCTGCCTGATGTTCACCTTGCCACTTGGAGGGAACCTCAAGCAGAAAATGTAAAATATATTCACAAGGAGACCCAGCAAAGCACAGGGCAGGTTCACGCCGGTAAAAACTCTTAACTCCATGGTGTGAGCCAAAAACAGAGGCTGGAGGATTTTGTTTAAGGACTCCCTCACTGTGTGCACGGCTTCATGGTGCAGGATGTTAAATGAACCATTAGTGTTTTACATCCAATTAGAATATGAAAGCCTTTTTAAAGAAATGTTTGCATCGCTTTAAACATCTATATCTCTATGACAAGAAATGGTTCTTCAAAGGTTGTTCAGTATTGTGTCCAACTGTTCTGAGTAATCTAAAGAAGCAGATACCATAAATGTAAATGTAAATGTAAGTAGGGTAATTTTGTGTGAAGGAAGAGTATGATGTTCCCCTCTCCCCTTTCTCTCAATATCAAAAAGAAAGAGCCATATGTAATCTGGATTACCACAATTTTGGGATTTATACCTTCTTTTAATTAAGTTCAAGAATTATCGTTATAAGAATAGTATCAATTGAGCTATTTGGGTGAGAGATGGGAGTGATTTAAACTGCATCCACTGCAAATGAAGCAGAATCATTCACACACTGATAGAGTTCACATGAATAAATTGAAACAAATGAATGAAAATAAAATAACATGGTATTTTGACAGAAATGTACCAAAAAGACAATGATGTGCCTAGGGGCGTGCACTACACTCTTGCATGGGGTGGGGAGGGGGAAACTAAGGATAAACAAAGTAATCCAGACTACCAGGGTTTAATATGCAACAGGATTTTTATTGTCTTTTACTTGTAAGGGTATTATGCGACTTCATGTTTGCAAGCATCTTCAAAAATACATGCATTCAGTTCATTCCCCAGACTCTCCCTTTACAAGTCTGAGAGCTGTTGATGTTGCACAAAAGCTGCGAATGAAGTCGTCACGACGCCAAAGAGGAGGTCAAAGCAACTACACAGGAGCTTCAAAGGTATGAATAGACACAGCAGTGCATTTTTAATGCAAAAGTGCCTGTCTGTGATCAGTACTCCTGTGTAGGCTGCAGTGATGAAATGGTTTGAAAATACGCCACAAGGTCCATACAATATTGACTCAGCACTGCTTCATTTTATGGCCTATCTGTCTCTATTAAACACAACACTTACTGCCCGTATCAGTGCATTCCTTATGCAGCGCAAAAGGTCAGTCGAAGCTGCCTTTTAATATGATCTGCAGTAAGTTTATAATTTTATCTGCCTCTGATAAAGGTCACCTGTGACCTGCTCTGCCTGTAACCATAGGAACAGACATCTTAATGGCAGACTTTACTAGCTTATGGCAAACCTCCAGGACTGCAGGTTGTTTTTTTCCTTAGTGGTGAGTCATTTTCTGTGTATCTCTTGCTCTTTGTCTAATATACCCATCAAAAAATGATTGAAAATGCCTGAACCTAAGCTTGGAGCAGAGGAACCCTCAAAGAGAGAAAGCCAAATGATTGCCTAAGACTAAAAACTATGGTCTTTTTTAGATCATATTGTAGTATTCCTCCTGTTTTATTTGGATCCTACTCTCACTGTTTTTTTCTGGTGTATATTGAAAGAATAATAGTTTAGTCCAGTGATGTCAAATGATGTAAAAAAAATTATATTTACTTCATATTTCACAAGTAAATGATTTAAACACCATGTCCACAAGTAAACACATACATAAATAATGCATATATGTTTTCATATGCATGTGAAAACTAACACAGCTGATGTGCAAAATCCTTCTGTTCACATGTGAATTTCAAGTGTTTTTTCTGTATGCAAAAATGAAATCAAGAAAATTAAGCTTCTATTTCACTTTCATTTGGCTTTTATCGTTGTTAGTCACGTAGTGTTTACTGTCTTTTCCACCATCTTCACAATACACACAGAAATGAAACAACAGTCCTCAAGGGCTGTGGTACAACATACAAACAACACAAGACAAACATAGAGTGCTAAAAGAAATGAAAGGAACTTGAACACAGAATACAGGGCAGACAATAGGACAAGTAGTAGAAACAGAACCAAGTGAATCCAGCATGGTATTATTGTCACCGAAGCAGAGGCCATGCTAGCGTTCTCAGCCTGCCTCCCTGTTTTCCCTGGTGGACGCAGGCCCAAAGGTCTACATGTATGAGTTATCTAGTGGTGGATGACTCATTCATTTTCCATCTCGCCTATTTGACAGACTGTGGCCTGCCTCCATAATTACAATTATTATCCAGTCACCTAAATGCTATGATTACACCTTCCAGCTATCCAATCCCTTCCTCTGTCTTTCTGTGTGTATACAGGCCATTCCGGAAGACAGCTGACTCCCAGCTGATTTTCAAAAGTTTCAGTGAGGAACTTTATTCTTTACTGTGTTTCTTTACTATGTTCAGGATGAAAGGCTAATGGAAAGCAATGTACAACAAAATGCAATAGTGATACCAGCATGGCTCTGACCCTGACTGTGTCAGGCTTTTCAAGCAAACATATGAACATGGCTTCACAACTCATCCAGTGGTGCTGTCCAGTAGAGAATGCACCAACCTAGCAGCAGCACAATAGCATGCATAAAGGAAGTAAAATCACTAGCAGTAAACATATTAATAATTCAATTAGGCTTTGTTAATAATAATAATAATAATAATAATAATAATAATAATAATAATAATAATAATAATAATAATGCATCTTATTTATAAGCGCCTTTATCAACACTCAAGGTCACTTTACAGAAGTTCTTAAGAAATATTAAGAAAGAATAAATAAATTAAATTATGAAATGTTCATAATCCTTGTATTATCCTCAGATGCGTTACACGTTGGGGACCTTAAGCACAGTTATTTCATGTGCACACGGTTTAGGCGGGCCGGCTGAATATCTTTAGGTATGTTGGTGACTCTCTCTTGCATGGATGGCGCACAGGTTCATGTCAACGACCAAACCCGCCAAGTCTCCCTTTGCTGGCTTCCTGCACGTTCGTGGCAGTGAAGCTCTGGAAGCAGAGGTCAGTCTTGAAATCCTGAGCGATCTCATGCACCAGGCACTGGAAATGCAGCTTGAGGATCAGCAGCTCCGTGGATATTTGGTAACGGCGGATCTCTCTCAGAGGTGAAGTTCCTACATGGCACTGGAGTCCGAAGCACCGTTGCGAGCAGCCTTCGTGGCCAGCGGCTTCCTGGGTATCTTACCAGTAGTGCATTTGCAGGCGGTCTGCTTTGCTCTTGCCATAGTAGGGAAGTCAGATGATGTTTTGCCACAAGATGGTGTTTTACCACAAGAAAATAATAATATATATAAATTGTACAATACTATATATTGCTCTGATGAATATATCCATTAAATTATAAAATATGTATATTAAAAATATCAGCCAAAAACATGCCAGATGGAGCAGCATCAGTCTCGCCGCTTTCCCGTGACCTAGCAACCGATAACACTGAGTGACATCGCAGTGCTAAGGTGAAGATAGAGGCCAATCTCTACAGACCATGGTTGTTAAGTGGGATGCCTCATCAAATAGTAATGAAATAAACAAGCTGGACTGGTTCTGACTGTATGATCACATGCACTTCAAAGAGCCAATATCAATACCATTATCATTTTTCTTGCTTTTTGAAAAATAAAATTATTTACTGTATGGAAACACTATTAAACTTTCAAAATGCACAATTTACTCTCTACTTCATACAATCTGCTTATAAAAACTAAACAAATATAGTCCATGTTGAATTTGTCATTTTTGTGAAGTCATAAAACCTAAGGCATTTACACATATACAGCATAAGCTGTTTAGTCCCATCTATTCACGTTTTGAGGAGTGTTTCCCCAGCTGCGTTTTTGAATGAGGCAGACAGTTCAGCTAATAAGAACAGAGGTATTTTATACATATCAGTATTAAAATCACAATAAATGGTTGGTAGTAGCCTAGTAAATGAAGATGATGACCGCAAAGTTGCAGGTTCAAACCCCTCTACTTTCGACTATTGTGTCCTTAAGCAAGACACTTAACACTCAGGTGCACCAGGGGGACTGTCCCTGTTACTAATGATTGGGGACTGTCCCTGTTACTAATGCCACTTTACAATAACAGCCCATTTAATTCACAGGGAAAGAGTTAAAGTTAGCGTAAATCTGAAATATGACAGACTTTGGTACATTAAACCACTCTTCATGTTGTAAGTCATTTTGGATAAATGTAATGTAATGTAATAGACTCCAAAGACTCCAAAGATCCATGAAGCTAAATGCATTGACTTAAAAAATAAAGAGTTAGATTGCTATATTTGTAATTATCGAGCTCAATCACATATGGCTTACATTTCAGTCCCTCATTCAGCTCTTGGTATATGAAGCATGATGTGTCCAGCATGCAGTGTTGTTGCACACTATACAATTCTGAAAGCTTTTTCAAGGTCTAGGCATTGGTACGGTTACTACACTATGAAAGCTCAGTCTCTGCCATGCTACACACACTGAGTCACTCCCTGTCTCTATAAGATTAAATTATCCAACTATGGTTATTCCATATATTCATATAATCAATGCATATTACACAATGAGTTTTTAGTATATTTTATTAGGGTTCATTTATTTTATGGTTATTTTTTTGTTCTTTCTGTATATTATTTTTGCCACACTATACACACCTTTCCTACCATCCATCATAACAAGAAGGCTAAAGCAAGTCATGCAAGTATAATATATGTTTTGCCATTAAAATCCCACATCCTACTTTGTGCTTTTCACTGGAATTCTTGCTTAAATTAAATTATGTATTAGTGCCTCAGCTTTAGTTAATAATTACGCTTGTCAATGTGACAGTAAAGCAGGCCAAAATAAAAACACAGGAACAACAACGATTTTCTGAATTGATCCCCTAGAAATCTCCTGAACATCATGTTTTTAAATACTGCCTTTATTTTGTTGTTGACCTTTAAGTAGTTAATATGGTTAAAGGGGAGGTTCCAGACCTTCCAGCACTCCTTTTAACAGCTGGCTTAAACCTACGTTTCGTTATTAATGGGGCTGGCACTCCAGACACAGATTAAGCCTACAGTTGGCCTTTTCCTGCGATAATTATTTCTGCTTTTATCACCTTGACCCCCCTCCCACAAAAGTCTGTGAACTTTAGATTGTTCGACTCCCATTTTTTCACAGTTCATTTCCAATTTTGATGTATGGCACCTAAATGCATGACATGTAGAAATGTGGAACAGTTCCTGGACGGTATAACAGCTGATGTAACAGAGAGAGGGATGGAGGGAGGGAGGGAGGGAGGGAAGGAGGGAGAGAGAGAAAGGCGGAGGGAGAAGGATGGTGGGGGTGTCTGTGTGGGAGAGAATTAACAGATTTAGTGTCATCTTTCAGACTGGAGGCAAGCCAAAGTATCGACCACTTTAATCTGCTCATCCCTCTCCACTTCCCTCCTCCTCCTCCCTCTCTTTTTTCGGCCTCCACCATTTCCATCAGTCCTGCTGTCTGCCACCTTTGGCATTTTTTTTTTTATCTTCACAGGAGACTGTGTTTGGGGTCTGACCAAATTAAAGCTGCCTAATTCCCGTGTTTATGTGTTGTTTAGGAGGAACTGAACAGGGTCACAGGGTCAAAGACACACACTGTTTCCAGGAAAAGGTAATGACAAGCAAAGGCTCTCTGAAAGACAAAATGCAAAAAATGTGTCTATATATATAAACACTAATTATGCACTAAATGTTGTTTTTTTTTACTGGTTAAACTAAAGACCCCCTTTTGGTTGACCCCTTAAAGCACAAGATTTCATTTTGGACCATTTTTATTTGTCCAATTGTCATACAATTTGGGTACATTGAAGATGATTATTTAAAAATAAATTCAAAAAATGTAAAACGCCAAAAATAGGAAAACAAAGTTTTCATCTGATGATTATGAACCAGCAGCTAATGTTCATACTAAACATGGATCAGCTGTGATCTTTCTCTGAGATGCTGTAGTCATTTCTAATCTGTGTTGAAGGGCCTCTGATGGTCCTAGTAATTGAAGTGCATCCGTGATTGGATTTAATTTGGAAAACTGATTGAGAATATTTTCCTAATTTCCCCTGGACCTTTTATAAGCATTTTAGCATGAAGCAAACACGCATAGCATGTAATTAGATTAGCATGTTTACAGAACAAATCCAGAACAAATCCATAATGGTTCCTCTGGTGCTGTCATCTACCTATTTTGGATTGAAGTCATCTACCTATTTTGCTTATATGAATGCCACGGGGAAAAAAACTTTTGTGTTGTGAATGTTAGCTACATAGACAGTTTGTGAGCTAACTTACTTCCATAAAGTTATCATGGACACTGTCATAGTAATACCAGGAATTAACCTGCAATGGTAAACCATTTAGTCAAGTGTTTCATATTTAGGGGGAGATTATAGGCATGGGGTCCTTTATAGTCCTCACACTGCCCCATGCAGCTACACAATGAGGACTTCCTCTATCAAAATAAGATGCATTTCTCTGCATTTAACCCATTCACCCACGCGAAGCAGCATGCAGCCGGAAGGGCAGCATCCAGGGAGCGGTGTGTGGAGATGGTACCTTGCTTACATCCACTATATATAGAGGAGGTCTACCATGCAAAGAGCCCATAGACTGTGTTTAGGCTTGTGCGTCAGTTTCATATATAACACATTTGATCTGCTACTTAACCGGCTGCTTAGTATCCTCAGTGTCATGGGTCTTGTGACTGACATCATCCAAATCAGTGATGTCATTCTCACACCAATAAGTCGAGATTATGATTTCACAAAAACATGTTTGAAGCTAATTAATCTATTTTAAACAGTTCCTTTTTCAATTATTTGCAAATTATGTCAATTATTTTCACAGTAATGGCACTATGGAACAGTTTAACATATTCCAGGGGTAGTTGCAGCACTCCCGCATGCCCCCTTGGCATTAGCACATGAGCTACATACACCTCAAATGGATTTTGCCATTTTGAGTTCAGTCTGTTCATAAGCTCAGTTTAGCCACTAAGGCCTATAGCGCGTCAATCAATTTTTATTATTTCCTTGTAAATCGAACTCACCCTCTTTGAGGTATTAGAGGGATTTTGGCGAGGTTGGTGTAATTATGTTTTCTTGGGGTGGTGGGGGCATTGCCAGTATAAGTAGTGTCCAGCCTCTGTCTACATTACAGACAGTTTATTAAAGCACTAGGATCTGTTAATCTGACACCAGATTATAGCATTAGAATCAGCCACTTAATCCAATGACTAGCCTCATAATCCCACCCAAAACAAGACCCCTGCACATGTCTAATACACACACACAGATTTCACAGCATACTTACAAATGGCTGGACAGTTTTAAGACTGTGGTAAACAAAGTTGAAATGTTTGTGTGTTGGGGGGTTGGGGGTGGTGGTGGTGGTGGGGGGTGGTGGGGAAGACTTTGTGCATTATAAAAGCGGGAAGCAGACACATGGGGACACTACAGTCCATTGCGATGAATATTCATATTTGCTTAAACTCTAACTTTTGCCATTTTTGTTGCATAGAAAGTAAAAGCAGCTTCATGCAGCCTGGTATGACCCTCTCTCACCATCTCTCTCTGACACTCTCTAAGTGACCCAAGCCAACCTCTCCTCCTGTGCTCGCATCCCATCCCCAGTTGACATACTCTTACCCTAGTCTGAAGGCAGCTGGGGTGACCATGAGGTCAGGACGAGGTTAAGGGGCCTCAGGTATTTGGGGGGAATGAGGCAAGTTAGTGGGGTGGGGGTGACCACATTGTGTCCATATTGCTTCAGTGATGCAGTCAGACTTATACTGTTGATAGTCTGTTACTCTGATAGCTAAAATCTAGTTGAAACTGTGTGAGTACTCACACTGGGAGACATGTGTTTTGAATGCAATAGGACACCCAATCTGTCAGGAATCGCACAAAAGCTACAAAAGTGCTTTTGTGATTTTCTGTGGCAGGAATGAAATCATGGACCTCCTGCGTGGAATCATCTCTGCCACACTACACACACTGAGCCACCCTCCGTCTGAAGAAGATTAAAAATATCCAACCAAGATTATTCCATATGTTCATATAATCAATGCGTATTACATATTG
>JBBIGB010000156.1:13316065-13336440 GCA_037577075.1 Alestopetersius hilgendorfi
AGAGAGAGAGAGAGAGAGAGAGAGAGAGAGAGAGAGAGAGAGAGAGAGAGAGAGAGAGAGAGAGAGAGAGAGATTGTACTGTAAAAGGGTGAGGCCGTGGAAACCATGCCTTAGTTAGCTGCACCATCAAACTTAACCACAGTTCTGGACAGCTACGTCATGCCAGTTATCTGGTACCCTAGCTGCTGTCAGCCACACCCTTATGGTGTCTTAAGTTTTGAAGAGGAGCTTTGTTTGAGATCTCAGAACTTCTGTAGCGCTCTGTAGTTCTGCAGTCGAAGCCAAAGTGTGCTGTTAGCTTAATGCTCCCTTTCTCTCTCCCCTTTCAGGGTCAAAACATGTTATGTGCTGTTGCTTGCAAAACAGAATTCACATCAGCACAGCAGACGCTGCATGGTTTTGGGCACTTGGCTGCTAAAATGGTGTAAATGAGAGTAATGGCAAATGGAACAAGGACATTTTGCATTCTTGTTTAAAGCAGTATGCAGAACTTTGGACGCCGATGTACAGATTACGTTTTTCTAAGTGAAAAGAAGTCCGCACTACCTGCAGGGAGCAAACGTACATTGGACACTTTTCTTCTGAGTTTAATGTTGTCATTTATTTGCTGAATTTAACATAATTGGTGATTAAGTTTGAGCACCCTTTCAGTCAGTGCATATTTCTTGTTGCGTTAAAGATATTCAGTAATATTTAAGTCACGAGAGGGTGAAGGTCATTACAGAACTTTAATCTTTCTATACTTGATGCATGATTTTGCTTTGTTTTCCATCACTGTAAGAACCAATCACTTTTCAGCCTCTTTTCTACCTGAGGCATGTTTGTTTCCAGGATCTGTTGATGTTTAGTAGAATTTCCTGTGCCACTGGCTGCCACACTATCCGAAAGTATAATATATCCACCCGTATGCGTAACAGCTGGCAAGGTGTCCTTTTGTGTAAATGCTGGTTTTTCATACTAAACAATACCTTGGCAGTGCTGTGAGGCTGTTGCTTTTACATAACTTAGCAGTCTATAAGCAGATTTTCTTCAAACAAGCAGGAGGGGGTTGGATATATTTTGTCATCTCCTCTTGCTTTGTAAGAGCCAGTTATCTTGAATTTCAGATCTAGCCATTTAAGTAAACCCATGATTTTTGAGTGCAAGTATGGCGATTTTAGAGATTTGAAAATTTTCGTATCGTTTATTAAGCTCTAGAACTATCTACACGTCACTTGAAGGCCTAATAAGTCAAGTAAGCTATGAGACCGTGTTTCGACTGAAATGTGCTCAAATGTGTTCTTTCTCCGTACATTAAATACAACAAATACATGATAATCATAAAACAAATGAGTTGTTAAGTTTGTTTGATGCAGGTGTTGTCAAGCTTTTTTTCACTCTGGAAAGCCTATTTTGATTGCGGTGCCCAAACCACCATTTGAAAATTGTTGTTTTTGATGGAAACCACTCTGCCTCAATGTCAGTGCTTTGACATCTAAAGTCCACAGCAGAAAGGGAGCTTTCACCTGTAGGTCTTGCGTGGCTGCATGTCTATGCTTTCATTGTGCGGTGTGGTGTTTTTTTCTGTATCTGTCTTAGCTCTCGATAGATCAGAGGCCAGGAGAGATGGAGGGTACCATCAGAGCTGGAGTTTTTCTCTCTCCGATGGAGGTGAAGAGGAGAGGAGAAATGAGTAAGCACTTCTCCAAAGCTTGTTTCAGCATTCAGGGGCCACGGCTACGCTTTCAGACGCTTTTCTTAACTGTGAGCGATGCCTTCCGTTTCATCAGAAGTCACTGTGGAGAAGCCATCGTTCCACTCGCAAAAGCAAGGGCTTTCTGCATGCGCTGCAGTCTCAGGACTTTGACAGCGAAATTGCCGTGTGCAGTTCCGCATTCACTTAGTTTTCTCCCCTCGATTAATAACCAAAGACGAAAGCTTAGATTTCATTCATCAGCTTGACTGTAGCTAAGGTTCTCAAATGCGGCAATTTTGAACGACAGTGGGCAGAGTGAGAGGCAGTATCCTCCAGTCAAGGCTCCAGGCTTTACTTTCACTGAGTGAGCGGCACAATCTGTTCAGCCCATTAAGCAGACCTGTGTCCTCAGCAGATGGGATCTGATTTGCCAAGAGCATCAGGGCACAAAGATCATCAGTTTGTAAGGCCAGCAAGGCTCTAACCTTGACTGCTGTACCGCCTGCTAAAAGCTGAGATAATCTAAACCAGAGCTCAGAGGTTTCTGTTGCTGGATTTTGTCATCGCTGGTAGGTATGACACAAGTTGGCCAGTCAGTTACATCAACAGCTAACTACTAATTATTACAAAATTCAAGACTGGAATTTGGATTTGTGGTTGAATACAATTGGTCTCCTTTAGGACATTGGGACCAGTTTAGGATCAAGTAGTATTAATAGTGTTATAATAATAATAATAATAAAAATAATAATAATAATAATAATAATAATGTAATTTAGTGTGTTTTGTCTTTTGTGGTATTGCAAGTCTCTGTAATCATCCCCCCCCACACACACACACTGAGCAAGTGAGATTCGTAAATCAGTTTTAGGTATTTGAAGGTCACCGAAAACATTCAGTGTGTGGGGGGTCACTCCTCACAAAAATACAGCATTAGGATAGATGTTTGTTTTTCTTAAGTGTTGCTGCACAACAGCCCTGGAAGTTTAGTTAGAGGTTTCGTTTGTATGGCAGTAATGGTTTAGAGACTAAATATCAACAAATAACCTGAAGTATATTGAGTAGTGGAGAAGTCGGGCCTAGTTCAAGTATTGGGTTCTGAAAAACAACACAGTGGTGAGAGGCTGTTTAAAGTGATATTTGCTTTGCCATCTTTGTGCTACAGTTCTAAATCAGGATTTGTTCTTTGACCAGCAGTGAAAGCATGAAACTGTCAATTTTGAATAAAACTACACACCACTGGCCTTCTATAGTGTTGCGTCCACCATGAACCCTATAGACTCAAGCCCATGTTTCCTTATTCAGTTGTTTGTCTAGCAGTCCCATTTTCCTGTAGGTTGAGAGCTGTCTGAGTGGTTTGTTTCTTAAACGTCTGTCTGCCTCCTTTTGCCTCGCAGCACTTCGCTGATGACCATGGATCAAGTAGGTGGTCGGCAGGAACTTTCCCCTGAAGGGATGAAGGTACTCCCCCACACTCCCACGCATACTCACTCTTTTCTTTTTCTTCCCTTTCCATTCTTTTCTCTACTTCCTCTCTGTCCTGTTTTCGTTTTTTTCCTCCTCCTATTCTGGCTCTTGATAAGTCGAATTGCTGGAATTGTTTTCACGTTTTTGTGCTTGTTGGCACTTTATTATCTGTGCTGTGGTTGTGCCTACATTTTATTATTATTATTATTAACTCTAGTCTTGGCATTTGTGTGGACAGCAAAGAAAAATTTTCATTGTACCGAGAAATGCGCTTCCTACTATTTATATGACAAAGATTTTTGAATCCTTAAATCCTTATTATTTATACGTTTTTATTGGTGTTGCAAGCATTAAACATTCTGTTTGACAGCTGCCTTGTCTATGATCAGACACTTTTAACCCATAAAATATCAAAACTCAATCTAAATCTTGACCCCAGAATAGCTAGTCATACTGAATTTCAAAATATGCATTATACCCATAAGCATGGTGCATAAAAATGTAAAAATGGCTTAAGGATCAAATTCAGACTGATTTAATTCAGTTTGCTTTTAAATTGAGTCCACTGTTGTGAGGTTACTTGTACCTGATGCATTCTTTATAAGCCAAGAATAAGAACGCAGTAGATGAATGAAGAAAACCTGTCAGCTTTGTAGAGCATCTTTCCCTGAGGTTTAGGGAATACGGCCGCTGGAGCTGCTGAATAGCTGTGTTCAGCATAGAAGCTGAGATTGCTTTATTCTCTTCCTTCATCTTTTTTTCCCCCTCACACATACTTATTCTCTCCCTCCCCCTCTCCCCCCAGCAGGCTCCCCCTCTGAGGCACTTTGGCCCTCTGGAGCCTGTAAAGACTTATGAAAGACGGCCAAATCATTTCAAACCCGTCAACAGAATGGGAACAGGCAAGCCCAGGTATTGCTTCATATTCTAAATGCATTATGGCTCACTTGATTGACTTGCTAAGACTGCTTTCTTGCTAGCATAGTCAGTATAATTTGCTAACATTTGTTATAATTTGAACTATTTGTCCACTTGGGTCTATGTGATAAAATCTGATGACGACCCCCCCCTCCCCAGTAGTTTACCTATGTTGTCCATTTGCTGCAAAATACACTGACATCAAAACATCAAGCCATTTTTGTATTTTTTGATTAGCATGTAATAACATGAATTACACAATAGTACATGACATACAAAAACAACTAATTAGCTGTAGTCAGATGGCTAGAACAATTAAGTATGTCCTAAGTGTCTGTTTTCCAGTGAAGCACCGCACCCAGTGGCAATCTCCCCACTTCCCAACAGAACCAATTATTTAATTGTGAGTCCAGCGCCGTCTCAAGGAGTGGTAGTTCAAGGAAGACTGTTTCAGCATACTCATCTCCCCTCTCCTGCTAGAAAACCAGTCCAAAGGTAACTCCCCTCAATGCTTACTGTTATCATTTCACTTCTATGAAGCAGCTGAATGTATAGATATATAGTTGGTTATACTGCTTTCCTGTCTGAAGTGAGTTCTTTTTCCAGAGAGGAGGTGTGCACTGATAAATGTAACCTTGATAAATTGAAAATAATCCATTCTTTTACAAAAAAAAATAATAATTTAACATATTACCTTTTATTTATTTACATCTCTTCCCCCAATCTAAAGCAACCTTGACTTGAAAGAAAGGTAAGTTTTAGACGGTTCAGCCTGCCGGCAGTGTCTGTGTGGTCTGCTTGTTTAGATCATTTTGGATCATTATCTTCCTGCAGCTGCGTTCACTCGCCTCGCCTATCTGAAAGTCTGATTCTCTTTAACAGATCAGCTTTCATCCACACCTTAACATGAAAGTGCATCACATAGCAGCTTGCATGCTTTAAGCAAAGCTTTATATGATGTGTGGCTGCACCTTGTGCACGTCAGCTTAGTGTAAGCGCAAAATCCAGATGCTAGTGCAGTTGCCACTTTGAATTAGGAATTGACTTCTAGCAGTTTGTCTGCATGTGTTGCTTGATTTTATAAACACGTATGTGCTGACGTGTCTTTCCCATGCTGCAGAGCTGACTTCACCACCCAGCAAATCCAAAGAGTAGAACTAGACAACATTATTCTCACCTGCCCAGAGATATCAGGTAAGCCATGTTTGGGTGGTGTCTCATTTCTCCCACCCCACTTTTTTTTTTTTTTTAAACCTTTACTGGTTCACACTGGTTATGCATAACTTCGTTCTCATTCTCTTTGTTCTAACTTTGTTCCTAATCACACATTTTTTTCAGGGATTTTGTTTCCCCTATCAGTAGAATAAGCAGTGAAGCTTTTTCTGTGGTTGTTTTTTTACATCTTACTTCCCATATCCATACTGTATGGAATTTTAACAGTGTTTATGTACATATAATGTGAATTTTGTTGATATGGATCCTTTAATGATGTCCAAGAACTTTGCAAACACTTTTTAAAAAAAAGTCATGCATACAGTACAAACACATCATTAATAAAACAGTATGTTTTTTTTCATTTGGCTCCATTTGTTACCCTACAAAATAATCTCTGTTACACTTGTCCAGTTGGCTTTGGTCTGCTTTCTATAACTAGATTGGCATTGGCAAAATTATATGCATTGATAAGTGCAGCAATATAATAAAAATATCAATATTGAACCACAATAAGTGTCAATACGTTCTAACTAGGCTGCATTTGTACAGCTTGTGTTACCGGCCCCTGGACCTGATTGCTGGTTCAAGCTTGCATGATGGAGCCTGGGGTCCATATCAGGTCACTCCTGGCAGCCCAGAAAAAAGCCAACAAGGGTGTCTGGGTTTAGTATGATTAGTCGCATACAGTAAATACTGCTGTCTGTGGGTATTTATTTGATCCCCTATTCCAAGCAGGACAGCTGTCTCCATTTTAGTGGCTTTGCTTGTACAGGAGATGCTGCTTGCCTGGAAATGAAGGCTATTTCTGCCTGACTCTGTCTCAGCACTTAAAGATAATGTGATCTTTGAGCCAGATCGCTTTGCACTTGCCGCATTTCATATGGATGCAGATGTGTGTTTGCTTTCCCTGGCAAAGTCATAACAAACCTGGCAAGACTGACTTCTGTTCATCATAAAATGGCACCTACTCTAAACATCCATCTCCGTGGCCTCGTTTTGCCTGCAGGTGCCCACTGGCTCCCTCTGTCTCGCTCAGCCCTCTCTCTCTGTTTAATGGGAACGCTGTGTTCGTTCTCGCACGGAGAGATGTGCTGTTGCATGACTGAGAGAATGGAGGAAGGAACAGAGTGTATCATGGTTGTGTGCTGTCCAAGATAGCACAGCGTGTGTGTGGG
Organism: Alestopetersius hilgendorfi; assembly: GCA_037577075.1. Classification (NCBI taxonomy): domain Eukaryota; kingdom Metazoa; phylum Chordata; class Actinopteri; order Characiformes; family Alestidae; genus Alestopetersius; species Alestopetersius hilgendorfi. The sequence goes on from JBBIGB010000156.1 coordinate 13,322,516, forward strand.
GAGGGGAAGAGTGTGTGTGCTTGATGATTGAGGCAAAGCTCCATGCTGGTGTGTCTGCATCTCTGCACGCCAGAGGGGATTGCTGGCCTCTGATTAATCGGTGTGTCTCCCAGGAGGGGAGAGAGTATGAGCGAGAAGGATGGAGAAGAGAAAAGGAGATGGAGGCAGACAGCACCTTAGTCCACAAAAAAGAGGATTTCAAAAGATGTGTCCTGTTGCCGTGGCAATATCTGAGTAGAATACATAAATGTTCTTCTTGAAAATGTGCAGTTAAATAACTTCTTATAAGCAGTGAGTCACATCTTTTGGTTTTGAAAGGCTTTGCCTCCTCAGCCTCAGCTTCTTTTGTAGCGTTTCTAAATGTAAATGTTTTTAGGTTATAAATCTATCCAGTTTGCTTTTTTTTTTAAGTGTTTGAAAAATCCTTTTTAACGTCTAAAAGTAGTAAATCAGGCCATTTACTGATGTGCTGAAAATTGCCCTACAGCTCTCCAGTCCCAAATGTATGATTATTTATTTAAATACCACATATTGTCTATATGTTTTGTTTTTTCGTCAAGACATTTTGTACACTTCACTTCTTGGAATCTTTGACATTTTACATATTAGTATATATATTTTTTATGTTTGGCCTTTTTTCTTTTCTCTGATTTATTCAGTTTAAATATAATGGGTAGATTAATTTAATATTAATTTAAATAATAGTGACTGTCCTAACTACGGTAAGTCTGGAGTGTTGCATGGTGGGTGGAAAGGAGGGCTCACATCAAACCTTGAGCTCAGGAAGTGCTTTTGTTTCTTACAGTAGTCTGGGAGACATAACAAGCTGCTTAACATTCTGATGTCGTGAGCGGCCATGTGGCCAGCTTTGAGCAATCAAGCGAGGTGCACCTCACAGACAAAATGCAAACCTAGGATTTATGCATTCTTGGTTATCTAAAGGATGCCTTAATGTCTTGTTTTTTTTTTGAAGAAACATACATATCTTTCTTCTCTCCTCTTGTGTCTCCTCTAGACTCTGAAAATCTGAACATAAAGAGGTGTATCCAGCAGAAACGGCGCTCTGTGTATGAAGGAATGGGCAGCGTTCCTGCCTCTGGCATGTCCGTGGAGGTGAGGAGTGTTCTGGTCACTTTGGCTGGATTAGTGCTCTGGTAGATCTCCACTGTGGAGATGAACTGGTTTCTGAGACCATGAATATAATGGAAGTCTTTTTTTGTAAGAGCTTTTGGGTTAACCCTGCTGGCACTACTGCTGTGATGAAAACAAGTGTCCAGTGAAATCTAACTAAACTCCACCATAGTTCTCAAAGCACGCTGTTGTAGTGACACTCGCATTCATATGAACAGACGTTTTTCAATTAGGGATGCCAGTTAAGCGTATGCATCAAATTGCAGGCATCCGGCTGGCATGAATCATGTCCTGCCATCTCATCAGTGCCAGTGCACGGAAAGCACTGAGATGTGCAAACATCTGCTGCTGTTTTTCAGAAGGCTTTGACATGTCCATTACCAGTTACAGTGTGTAGAAAACTGTTAGAGAGAACCCTACTAAACACTCTGCATGCGGCTCAGTTTGCCTTTATTCATTATTATGCCTGTTAGCTTGGATTGATTTAGCGTTTTACAGCAATGTTTCTTAGTCCTATCCCTGGCATCCACTGCCCAGGGCAGTTTCTTTTTTCCCTCTGTCTGAACACATTTGATTCAGCTCATGCAGGCCTTGATAATCAGTTGACGAATTGAATCAGGTGTGTTGGGGCAAAGAGTAGTTGAAAACCAGGAGCACAAGTGAGAAACTGCTGTGAAAGGTACTGTCAAATAAAACAAACATGGCTAGTAAAGAATTAATACTGTGCATGGCAGTGGGTCCCTAGGAACAGAAGGGGGAAAATAGCATTTGACTTTTACACTGGGTATGCTATATCCTACAAATATAAAATCATAATACTATATAATATACAGATTCATTTCATTTTCACATTTCAGTTATTTTCCTGACATCTGCCAAGTTGAAATGAACCAAAACACAAACCAAGCACTAATGATTCATTCAGCATTCACACCGTGCTGCACCAGATCTAATTAAACAGGACTTGAAATGATGATATATTTGTAATGAAGCATGCTGTTATTCATTGTTTAAGTACTGGTGATATCCTTGATATTGTGATGTCATTTATCATGAAAACTAATCACGACCACATTGCCTGCAGCAATCTTAAACAGCGTCTCTCTCTGTCTTTCTGTCTCAGGCGCTGGAGCCAGACGAATACTTCACTGTGTGTGGAAAGTGTGGCCAGCAAAGTGAAAACCACATCAAGTGTGATAGCTGTGGGAACCCTTTGCCAGCAGAGACCCCCCTCCCTACTGTCCCATCCTCTCCCGCCCCTCGACCCCCCATCCGCTCCCAGCCCTCTCCAACCCCTGCCAACATCCAGCTAAGCAAGAACTTTTATGGCGCGGCCTCTGGCGGGCGCTCTCCCCAGGTGGACATTGTCATGAACCCGCCAGCGCGAATCACACGGGGGAACCTGCTGCTCCCACACAACGGCAGGCCCTCTGCAACTGTGGCGGGGAACTCTGGGTCATACGTAGCTAAGCTTACCAAGGGCAAGAGACAGCCTCCCTCCAAGCAGCATGAACTCAATGACCCCAGTGAGTAACGGTGGCATTGGCAGTTTGCGGCGCTGTTGATGTGTACACAACTGAGGCTATGCAAATGTAGAGTTCCAGTTAGTGACTTTAATGATCTCTCGAGTACATTTTAATGATTGTCTTTGAGGTCTTTGAACATATTTAATTCCTGTTTTTCTTTTAAAAAAAATTCTTTGCTTGTGTACTTGCACCACTACCTCCAGGGGTAAATTAGCTTGTTCTGTGTGACACTGCTCTTGTAGAACGGCTCTGTTATTTTATAGGTTAAGAGATGAATGCTGGATGAGATGAATGTTTCCCATCAATTGATGTTTTGGCCAGAAAGCATCTACCTTCTTTTTTGTTTTTTTTACCCTTTACATCATTCAGTGACGGCTTGCTTTCCATATTCCTGATTGGCTATTATAGAAAAACAAATATCATGGGTCACTTGCCTTTTACCTGGACCGTTTTTTCCAACTCGGGGTGCTTGGAAATCTTCACACCAGAGAGAGCTTTACATGGCACATAAAGGGCTTTAGGCTAAATCTGCTGTGAATTTCTTCCTTTTTATGCTTTTTATGCTGGGATACACATTAGTGCTCTAATGCACCCTGAAGTTTTGGCTTCATGTATGTGTTTATATATTTGCAGTCGTGCTGTCCAGTGATGAAGACGAAGAAGCAGACAACGCCAGCACGGGCAGTGTCAACCGCCTGGACAGCGTGTCGCCGAGGCCGGCTGACTCAGCCCACTCTTCTCCGGTGCCCTCTGGTGGTAGGGTGGAAGCAGCAGTTAAAGGAGCCGTAGAACATGAGGAGCATACGTGTGAGTTTTTCACGGATGTGGATCACAGGAACCTGGCACCCAGGAGGAACCGCATGAAGGATGCTGTAAGTTTGGCTCAGTCTTTTGAATCTATTTGGGGAGTATTCCAGTACTGCAGTTTTCTGTTTTTCTCCAAATTTATTAGTTGTCAGTTCCTACCTGAGAAAAAAATCTCATCTGGAGGAGCAGAAACTGTTTTAATGTTGTACAGTGTACACACTCTGAGCAGGTCTGTTATGTTTTTTCAGTTTGGGAATGTGACGTGTGAGGACCCATCTCCATCTAAGAAGCGTAAGGTGGGCCAGCCGCAGAAGCTGGAGAGCATAATTCTAGAGTGCAGGAGTGTACGGATAGGAAGTCTGCGCAGGATGGTTACCAAACCAGTCATTGTGAGATTTCTTCTTTTGTTCTTTGTGCTACACTGTAATTTTTTTTAAAGTTTAATATACATAATGTAACTGGTGGTCGTCAATTATATGAATATATACGAGCCAGTCATTGGACGGAACTATTTTGGACACTTAATCTTGGCCACCATGTGAGAACGAATATTTGGCACAGGGAATGGCATATTGTTGATATTGATATATATTTTGAGCTAAAGATGTTTGTTGGATGGAAACGAGCATCCAGCTCTCTGGCCAGTCAGCAGATTAACATTTGTTTGTTTGTTTGTTTAGACACACGTACAGTGCCAGTCATATAGTGTGCCATATTATGATGATGATTATAAATTTTACTTAGACTTAGAAATTTTATAGACTATAAATGATGAGTGTGATTTTGTATAGAATATCTGATTTATTTGTGAAAATAAGCTGTGCTGTTTTATAATTACAAAACTTTAATTATACAAGTTGTTAATGGACAAACTGTTATCATACAAGTATTTTCTCTCTTGTAGTTCACAGTAGATTACATACAGCTTGAGACGGAAGGTGAGTTACTTAAATTACACTTTCTTTACAAAAGCCTTAAAACAGATTTGGTCTCGTATAGGTAATTCTAACTTAAAGCATTGCACATGAAAATGGAATGGGACTGTTGAATATGTTTTCCTTCTAATAGTCTCCTTTAGAGACACTAAGGGGTGAAGTTCTCTCCCAGGAGTTTAACAGATCAATCCTTGCTGTGTGTAGGTCAAGAGGTGGACGTTCTGGAGAAGGTGCGTCTCAAGTCGTCTGAGCTGACGACGTGCGAGTGGTGTAGTGTGAGGAAACTGCCTGTCCTCTTCTTCCAGACGAGTGACAGCGAGTGCCAGCGTCTACGCACCCAACTTCAAATGTCCCAGGAAAACGGTGGCTTGTGGTACGACTGCAGCGGCAACAGTGAGTAGCTTGACTCAGTTTGGAATTAAATAATTTTATTTTTTGGTAGCCTGTTACCAGTCCTCAGTAATTAGCATGATGGTATTCATTTTAATTTCCCTCTTTTTTTGCCACCAGACCTGGATGAGAAATACATAGTGTTGATTTTTGAAAATGGACTCTCAATGCAAGAGCAGGTGATCTTGGAAGACATTCTGGTTGAGATTGGGCGAAACAACAACCTTTCAGGCTTTCCGACTAGGCTACCCTTCGATGAGGCCAACGTTAGGCTGGTTCAGTATAACAAAGCATCAAAAGAAAAGGAGAAAGTGAGTGTGCAGTGAGAAATTCTATGCATTTTAGTAATTGTTTTTTCATTTAAAATGCCTTTTTCATTTGTTTGTGCTTGAATTATATAAGCAGATTTAAGGGTGACATATATAGTGCAATTATGTAATGTGGCATTCTCTATTTGCATTTTTAGAAAAACTTCTGTGAATGGCTGATTAAAAGCTTTAACTTCTGTTAGAACATAATAGCAAGCAGTTCAAATATTATTTAAATTTGCTGTTCTTTTTAAACGCTGTGTCCTGTACCACTTAGTCTTAAGGGGGTTCTCCACTGTCTGGTTCCAACTCGGTTCGGTTCGGTTCTACTCTGTTCAGTTTGGTTTCGGGCCTTCAGTTTTCCACTACAACTGGTTGCTATAACAACCTAACATTCTGAGCATCAGCCCGAGCGGAGCGCTCTAAGCCGAGGTAAACAACCCGGCATCATTACAGTCATCAGCATGGATGAAATTGGAGGAATTTTATTTCTTATCCTTGGTTTGTGGCTGTTTGCCACAAAACAGAGATAGTTGGCTTACCAGACAAGGCTGAAATAAGCAACATTAGTATTAGCTAATGCTAATGCAGACGCTAACACCAATGTTGACCCTTTAATCAACAACACTGATGTAACCATAGCGACCACCAATCAGTAACCTCCAATATTTACATGTAATCGTTTAGTATCGGTTCAGTACGCTTGGAACCTTGGGTACCAGATTTTAGTTATGGAAAAGCAAGAAAAAGCAAGTAGAGTTGAACTGAACCGAGCTGATACCAGTCAGTGGAAAATCCCCATAAGATTGTCTAAATAAGAACAATATTTGAAAGGGGGAGTTTTGTAATATTTACATTAACACATTTACACATGGTTTCATTGTCATTGTTTTTTTTTATTAATCTTAGGCAAAAGCACAGAAAGTCAAATCTGTTTCAACTTCAGCAACATCATCATCAACAACAGCAGCAGCAGCAGCAACAACAGCAGCAGCAACAACAACAACAACAACGACAGCTGCATCGACAGTAACCACCTCAGTCACCACAGCAACAGTTACTGTGACCTCAGCAACCGCGGTAACGGTGACCCCCACTGCTTCAACGGAGACGACAGTCAGGACGCGAATGTCCACTCATCTTCATTCATTCTACGACGAAGACGATGATGAAGATATGGCTGAACTGCAACCTACTTTCACAGGCCCTGTTATCAAGTAAGAACTGCCCGATGATACACTTCAATACATTTCAAGGCTTAACTCTGTGATTGAAATGACGGTTGAACAGGAGTGTCTGCAGTTGTAGCGATTTGTACAAATTGGACTCCATGTTCTCTCTCCTAAACTAGCTGCTGTCTCTTTTATCCATTTGGTTCATAACAGTAAGTAATTGGAAGTCCACAGGAGCATAATTGGCCTTACTTGGGTGTGTAGGATATCCCTCCCTCTTACCCCATCCCTTAGCCTGAATCTATCCAGCCTGCATGTCTGTTAGCTGATGTAATAGAACTGGATCCTTGTGTTCTCTTCTAAGCACTAGCTGACAATATGGAAAAAATGCAGCAGCACATCACTTCCTCGGAGGAAGATTGTGTTTGCCCTCGCCCTCTCGGCTTGGGAGCATCGTGTATAGCTACACTGACAGAAAAAAATTAGGAAGTGGTTTCATGTGTGGAGATAAATATATATAGACTATAAACAAAAGGTTCACAGTTATAAAAGTGTAGCCATTGTTTGTTTTTTGGGGGTTTTTTTGTGGAGCCAAAATGAGGAACCAGAGCACACAATGGCCCCTCAACACTTCACTTGAAGCACTATAATATTTCTTTGTTTATAATACACAGTTTTCATATATGAAACTACTGACCAGCGCAGGAATTGGCAGAACAGTGGCTGTTGGAAAATCCTGCTACTGCTGCAGTCTCATGGGTTTATCATCTCTTTCAGGTTAATGGTGTACCCCCCTCCACCTGCTAAAGGTGGAATCTCTGTGACAAATGAAGACCTTCACTGTTTAAACGATGGAGAGTTTCTGAACGACGTCATTATCGACTTTTACTTGAAGTTAGTATGGAGTGCGCTGTGTTTTATTCTAAAGAAACATTTGCATTGTGCAGCACTAGTGATTGGCAACAAATCTAGCCAGGTAGCAGTTTAAGGTATGCTAATTACTGAGGACTGGTGACAGCCTCAGTTTAAGGTAGCAGTGAGTTAAGATGAATAGTTACTTAGGCTCCAGGACTGTAAAGTGCGCTGTCAATGCCATAACAGCTCTGTGTTTTAGAACCTATTTGTGCTCTGCATGTCAAAGGCCAGTCTTTAAGTGATTTGTTTTTGTGTCTGCTTACAGGTATTTGTTTATAGAGAAGTTGAAAAAGGAAGATGCACACAGAAGTCATGTTTTCAGCTCTTTCTTCTACAAGAGACTCAACCAGAGAGAAAGGAGAAATGCACAAGACACATCCAACCTACCGTAGGTTCCTTTCCATCAGACATGACCAGTCTGTGGCTTGTTAACGTTGATCAGGGTCCATATTTATATTTGAGAATAGGTGTTTAGGGAAGCCCGCAATTTTAACTGTCATGTCATGCATTTTTTTAATTAAGTGTAAATACTCTCTTTTCTAGGATACAAAAAAGGAAGCATAATCGGGTAAAAACATGGACACGGCATGTGGACCTTTTTCAGAAGGACTTTATCTTTGTCCCCATCAATGAGTCGTAAGTCATTGTTTGGATTGTTGAGGCAATTAATAATTGGGTTTGGCTTTTAATGATTGGACTTCAAAAAAAGGTAAAGCTAAAGCTGTTCATTTCTCTCCTGTTCTCTTTGTCGTTTACTTGTTCAGAGCCCACTGGTATCTTGCAGTGATCTGCTTCCCAGGTCTAGAGAGGCTTCAGATAGAGCCCAACCCTCTGTACCAGCCTCAGTCCTCATCCCAGCCAAGGGGCAGTGCTCTCCCCTCAGGGCAGCTCAGGAGCTCTGTAATGGGAGAAGGAGGCACAGAGGAGCCCTCTCCCCACACTGAGCCCATTTCCTTCAACCAGTTTGAGGGTAATGGAGAAGGAGAGGCTCTATGTGAGCACTCTGCAGGCATGCCTCCCTGTGCCCACAAATCAACAGAGCACACCTGTGGCCATGGGCACGGGATCAATGGTCAAGGCAAGGTTCAGCCACATTACACAGGTGAGTCACCTGAATGTCTCAGTCACCATCATGTGGATACGCTTGTCTCGGATGATGGAATAAAAAATAATGTGGCTTTGGTTATTGTATTTTTTTTTTGTTTTAACCTAGAACTTAGAATGGTTGTTGTTGGTTTTCAAGATGCTTTGCACAGGATCAGTGTATGTTACGGCAACGATGACACTGGCACCTGCTCTGATGACCAAAGCTCATGTCATGTAAGTGTTTGTAGATTTTTTTTTATCCTCAGTGTTATGTTTACAAGCTTATGCAGCTTAATACCTTGTATTCTGCAAAGTGGGTTTGTAGCTTAAGGTGGGCATGGACTTGAACAAATACGCTATTTGTATGTGTATAGTTGCCGCCTTGATGTTGGTCTCATCGCTTGCCTTTCAGGATGAGTGCAGTGAGGACGGAACACTGGCAGATGACACAGGGGCTTCAGAGGGCATGGAGTGGACCTCCAAACCCACCATCTGCAAACAGTGAATATGCTCAGCTACAGTATCTTTTATAAACTTTTGCAGCATGACTGTTAGCCACTAGGTGGCGACATAGCTGCAGGTTATTGGCTTGCACTGTAGTTCAGTATCTTGATAACACGTACGATATCACGTTAAAAGTGCTGTAACTTATACTAGAGCTGAGAACAAATGTTCTAATGCTCCTGCCTGGTACCTCACTGTTGTTTTTTTTTTCTTTTTTTCTCTCTTTTGTCTCAGACCCTGTATTCTCATCATGGACTCCTTGCGAGGACCTGCTAGATCGACAGTGGTGAAGACTTTGCGAGAGTAGGTTGCCACTCTTGCATTGTGTCTGTGCCTATTAATAGCTGGTAGTTTCTGAGCGTGTGATTTAGACCTCAGGACGAGCGACTTAATGAATATTTTACTCAGTTGCTGCATTTATTACACAAAAGAAGTAAATTCCTTTTTGCCATATGAGTAGATTGAAACTCATTAAGTACCTAGACAGGGTGCATATTACGTGTGTGTGTGTGTGTGTATACTCAGATATCTGGAGGTGGAGTGGGAGGTGAGGAAGGGCTCTCAGAGGAGTTTTGGAAAAGAAGTGATGAAGGGTTCTAGCCCACGTGTGCCTCAACAGGACAACTTCAGTGACTGCGGTGTTTATGTCCTGCAGTATGTGGAGAGCTTCTTTCAGGTACAGTTGAAATGTGGTCCTTTAATCACAGGGCGTCCTGCTGCACAGTGACCTTTGGAACTGGCCTGCAATCATAAACATACATAGGCTAACATTAGTCTGTTACTACAGTGGTAGCCAGGCTAGCTTGCATGCTTGTATTTAGTATTTCTTATGTATAGTGTGTTAATGCTGGGCATCTATATTAAGATAACAGTCCCACTGTTGCCATGTTAATAGAAATAAACTTTGTACAAGATTCATTTTGTTGTAATTTCAAGAAGACATCTAAACAAAACTGATCAGTCAGAATAAGTTGTCCCAGGACTGTAGTAGATTTTTAAGGATCGTGAGAAAATACTGATTTATGAAAATATCATGGATTCTATAAATAATGTCCAGCTCCGTACTTCACTCGGTCGGTGTAAAAAGATTGTTCACACCTGGCAGTAACAGATGTTTCAGGTTTTCTGATCAGAAGTGGTGAGAACAGATGTAGTAATAATAATAATAATAATACATTTTATTTGTGGGTGCCTTTCTAAAACCCAAACCCACATGAATAAAATTAAACAGCGATTGAGGTGTGTACTAAAGTGGGTAAGCCTGTCTGAAAAGATGGGTTTTGAGATTACTCTTGAATAAGGGAAGTGAGTCTAAATTCCTAACTGCGGGTGGGAGTGAGTTCCAGAGCCGGGGAGCCGAGCGTCTAAAAGCACAGTGTCCCATAGTGACAAGGCGAGCAGAGGGCATGATAAGATGAGGGGCAGATGAAGATCTGAGAGAGCGGGACAGAGTGGCGATGTGAATCAAATCACACAGATAGGGAGGGGCCAGGTTATGGATGCACTTGAAAGTAAGAAGCAGAATTTTGTCAATTATTCTAACATCAATAGGCAGCCAGTGAAGCTGCTGGAGGACAGGGGTGATGTGTTCTCTGGAAGAGGTGCGGGTTATTACACGAGCGCTGCACAGTTCTGAAGGAGTTGAAGTTTATGGAGGGACTTTTTGGGAAGACCAAATAAAAGAGAATTGCAGCGATCGATTCTGGAGGTGACGAGGCTATGGACGAGAATGGCAGCAGCATGGGGAGTGAGGACAGGACGGAGTAGATTAATGTTGAGCAAGTGAAAATATGCAGACCGTGTGGTATGATTAACACGATCCAAAGGATTTCAGGGTACACATGACCACAAAACATGTGAATGCTAAAGTGTATGCACCATTAGGTGAAGGATGAACTAATCATCGTCGCAGCAAAAAGCAACTGCTTAGCACCTTTTTTTAGTTTCTTTTTTGGTTTACTAATTGTCTCAGCAATCTGTGTGGTTTAAGCCTCTGTGACGGTGCATAAATGAACACAGACTCTCAGTGCATTATTGTCTTTTCATGAATACAGCAGGAAAGCTGACATTTAAGTGCTTTCTCCAGCCATGCAGTCACGATTGAGACTCGTGGAAATGCCAGGTGTGATTGGCTGTACTCCAGTACGATCCGATCTCTTTAGACGGGTGTTTAATGCTTGCGATTGATAGGGTCTTAGGAAAAAAACGTCTTAGGAAAAATTCATATAGTGTCCACATAACTCTGTAAAATGATTTTAGATAAATTCTATAATGCTTAGAGTATGAACAGTTATGTTAAATGCTTTGAACATTTGAGTGTGTGGCACCTCTTTACAAAAGACAGTTCTCAGGTTTGAACACAAATCTGAATTTATACATTTAATTAATGTGCTTATTACAACCCCCCAGAAAACTGAAGATGGTTCTATACATAAACTCTTTTTTTTTATTGTTTATCTAACTATGGCTCTCTTTTCTTGTTTGTTTTTTGGGGTTTTTATGTTAAGAGTCCACTACCGAGTTTTCATCTCCCCATGAACTTATCGGACTGGTTTCCACAGCAACGGATGAAAACTAAACGTGATGAGATCAAGGAGCTTATCCTGAAGATTCAGTCTCAACAGCAATTGAACAGGGAAAACTCCGGGCAGGTGGACCCCTGCGACAGCCCCTCCGAAGACCTGGATATTGGAGACGCCTTAGAGTCAGCTGATCTAATTCCATCAATCGGCTCTTGAGCTCCGCCTCATGCTGCTATGCTCTTACTATGACGTGGTCCTGGTGGCCCCCGCGGGCGGTCACTCAGGGGGGCATCCGTGATTGTACGCTGCTGGACGACTCCGCCGTTAATTCTCCTGAAAACTGTTTCCATTCCCCTCCTCCATTAACAAAAGAGCAAGAACACTTTTTAATTTGTATTAAATAAAAACATGTATATACGCTGGAAGGGTTTTTTGTTCCTTTTTATTTTTTGTTTGTTTTCTTTTGTTTTGGGGTTTTATCGCTGCCTTTTGTGGAATTGACGTCCTTCATCTCACGTCTCACTCTTGCGCCATCAGTGGGGTTAAAAAAAGGAAAAAAAAATGTATTCGTTTATGTGATGACTTCATGAGGGTCACGAATTGGCCTTGGTCACTCCGTAAGCCTGCAGGATTAGCTACAGTACTGTTTGTCTGTTCCGTTTGTACTTCGCTTCTGACTGTGCAAAACAATTTGCTGTTGTTTGTAGACTAAATATCCAAAACAACCTGGATTTTTTTTTTATAAACATCCTAACTCCTTATGGCATAACACAGTTGCTAGTCAGTGCCTGTCGAAGCTTTATACGATGTGACCACACCTAGGTGGACTTCATTTTCAATATTAAACAATTTGAGATGCAAGAGTGCACATCTGCCTTAGTTCATACAAATACAAGCATTTGAAGTGTCCATGAGTGGTTTTTTTTTTCAATTTTTTTGTCTGCAATAATTGTTATATAATTATTACGTAACTCTGTAATAAACTGAGGGATAAAAATTACAGTACATGACAAAATCAGAAGATTTTTTTGTACTTGGCTTCTCTTAAAGAGCAGCAGGCCTCCATACGAGCAGGCCTCCTAAACAGGATTTCATTATTAATTTAAATCCTTTTGTTTCTGCACTGTACTGCCAACAGTTGGGCAACACAGTTATGACTCTCTCTCTCTCTCTCTCTCTCGCTCTCGCTCTTGCTCTCTCTCGCTCTATATATATTTATACACACACATACATACACACACACACATGCAGCTCTGGAAAAAAAAATGAGACCACTGCAAAAATGTTTCTCAGATTTGATCTTTTATAGGTGCAAGTACTGAACTGAACAGTTTTGCCCTGGTTTTTAAGAACTGCTGACAATATTTCTCCTAATTTACAAATACAAATGTTCTTTAAAGCACCATTTTAAAGAAAATGACAAAACATGAAATGACGCAGTGTTTACAGAACTTGAGTAATTCAAAGAAAAATCTTTTCTTCACTCTTAAACGAAATGGCAATAAGTATCTTTAACGTACTTCTAGTAGTGTTTTACCATCCAACTGGTCACATTGTGAGAGGAGAGTGACTACTGCAGTGGGTTTTTTTTTTTCATTAAATAAGATTTAACTCAGATGATCACTAATCAGTACCCCATAAAGCAGAATGAGGTGGTTGTGGAGGAATTTAACAGACATGCATGGAATTGTTGTAATACTCAAAGATACTGACTTAAAAATAAACTACAGTGGTCTCTTTTTTTCCAGAGCTGTGTGTATAGCATGACAGACACTTGAACAGAATGAGCCTCTGCTGCTCAGTGCCCTAAACATAAACAACCAGCATGAAGACGAGGGGGCCTGGTGGACAAAGCCTGGATGTCACAGCTTTTTTCATAGCAATATGTCATTTTTCATGCATTTTAGTGCTAAATTATTAAGAAATGTATAATTTACTAATTTTGTAACATAAATACAGCATTACCGTAAATCCATATAAAATATAACAATGTTTCGGTCCTGTCCAGAGAACACAAATAAAGCGCATCTTGCGATAGTGAAATATCGCTTATTAGCTACGGCCCTGCGACGCACCTGTGGCTGCTGCAGTCCAGAACTTCCACTGTGGAGATTCTCAAGTGTTTATCGTTTCGTTCTTCTTAAAGCCCTGTATTTTTATTACTGTAAATTACATTAATTTATTACTGCATTTTCTTTCTACCAAAGAAAACACGCATGCATTACAGTGCAGTCTATACAGAGGTAATAGGAAGAATACAGGTTTACTGTTACATTTTCTTTAAGGCTAATGAGTTCAAAATGAAAATGTTTTTAAAACATATTTGGGGGCGCAGTTAGGGTTTGCTCTAAAAAAAAAAAAAGAAAAAGGCATTTTTAGGCATTTTCAAAACCACATCACAAATTTTGCGATTGTTGGGGGTTTACTGTGTGTGTGTATGTGTATGTGTGTGTGTGTATATATATATATATATGTTAACGGCGATTTTTTTTTTAAGCGCGCGGTAATAATCTCGCGCATTAACGCGCCGTTAACGGCCCAGCACTAATATATATACAGTCATGTGAAAAAATTAGGACACCCTTTGAAAGCATGTGGTTTTTTGTAACATTTTTAATAAATGGTTATT
>JBBIGB010000156.1:13347192-13359194 GCA_037577075.1 Alestopetersius hilgendorfi
TTGCTCTGTCTTTCTCTCTCTTTCCCTCTCTTCCTCCCTCTCTCTCTCTTCTTTCTCTGTATCTTTGTATTGCTCTGTCTTTCTTTCTCTCTCTCTCTCTCTCTCTCTCTCTCTCTCTCTCTCTCTCTCTCTCAGAGTCAGTTTGTGGAGAAGAATAACGATGCTCTGCACATGTCTCTGGAGAGTCTTGTAAGCGAGTCTAAAGACCGGTTCATACGAGAACTCTTCGAGAACTCCATCAACTCCAAAGATGTCAAGCAGAAAGCTGGCAAACTCAGCTTTATCAGCGTCGGCAATAAATTCAAGGTGAGCCAGTATTGAATTCAGGCCTGTCCATCTGAACGCTTCAACAATGTCCTTGTGGAGGAGCCGTCTCATGAAAGGTTTTGCATCATATTCTTTTTAATTCCGAGTATTTGAGAGTACTGCAGAATGAGCCTTTTTGCTCGTGTGACAGTTATGCAGGGTCAAAAGCTGAGATATTTGAGTAATTTGAGTAATTATTCTCATCAAATAAGCCATTTTGGTCTAAAAGCTTGGATGTAGATGTAGACAATTCAAATGAGATTCTAAGTCAAACAGAAGCGGTGAAGATTTTAAATGCTGTATATATTTTCAAATTCCCCTAAACAAGTAGTTTCAGTGGCAAAGTATGGAAAAGCATCCCACTTGGCTCCTCATGAACCTCATGAGTGTTTAAAGCAGCATTGGAAGGGGGCTACTTTCAGAAATCTAATAAAGAAAATATTGTTGAGGCCCCTTTTACAATATTTGGAGTCCATCACTGCAGGTTAATCTGATTTTCATATCTGAAGAGTTTTGCTTCGTCTTCAGATGACCTAATGAGGTAACACTAACATGATGACTAAAGGCTCCAGCTTGCAGATAACAGATTGGAATGCTGCTGTGTTAATATCAAGAACCCAGTGTTTTCCTTTTTCTGGTTCTAGCTAACATTTGCTGGAGCACTTAGAGGTAATAAAGCTGCTGACTTCTTCGTTGAGTTTCAAGGGAGCAAAGTAGCTTTTATTTCAACACGAGCAGAACTGTTGCACTGGCCTTCAGTTGCATTTGAAGTGCCATTAAAAAATGTTTTGAGTAAATCTGGAGAGTGCTTGCAGACACTCAGTTTTTTTTTGGTCTCTGCATAATTGCATTTATGTTAATTCTGCAATGCAGAAAATAAGGAAAGCTATTCTAAAAACAAATCTGTTCTTGTATTTAGCTGGTAGGGGAGAGCAAACTAACAGAGGGTAAAATGTAACATAGACTCTTTTATGTAGTTCAGTGGGTTCAGATGGAACATGCTTTTGCTCATCTCATATTCCCATAGAAGTGTTGAATTTATATGGAAGGAGATCATGCAAATGACTCTATATCCTGCCATATATATTCAAAACAGTTTTTATGTACCATATTTCAGTCTTATCATTGTGACATTATCTCTTTCAATTTGCAGTCTGACATCATCTTTTCACTATTCATATTTATTTTGCTTATATTTGTATGTATATAGATTGGCAAGCATGTGTCTGGTTCAAACAACATATAATTATATGAAATGAAATGTGTTTGTGCTTAGATTTACCAGACTTTTTCATTGCAACCCCACCCGTGGGTCCCCTGTTAGGTGGAGATACACTGGATTAGGCCTGTCTGCACCAACCTTATGATCCCTCCACAGCAGGGAGTGTGTTCTGTGTCCTGTGTGTGTGTGTGTGTGTGTGTGTCTGTGTGTGTTTCTCTTAAGCCTCTCTTTCCTGCTCTTTTTCCTTTATCTTGACTCCTGTTCCCTCTCTCTCCCACTCGCCCAGGCTTTCCACCCTTCCCTTGCAGTTTGTGCTAGATGAAAAGGGAGGATAGAGAGATCCACAAAAGAGCGAGAGAAGACCAATATTGGCTGAAAAAGAATAGGATTTTTTTCTTTTACCATTTTAGTAAGGCTAACCCATCTGACCTCTAGTGTAATTGTGGTGCACTCATTGGCCACTTTATTAGAAACACCACCTTGTTCTTCGACTCACTAACCACTTTATTACAAACACCACCTTGTACATCTACTAACTGGCCACTTTATTACAAACACCACCTTGTACCTCCACTTACTGGCAACTTTAGTTGAAACACCACCTTGTTCTTCCACTCACTGGACACTTGGTTAGAAATGGCACTTTGTGCTTCCAGTGACCAGCAGCTTTGTTGGGTCCACTTACAGACTGTAGTCCATCTGTTGACATTAATAGCTTGTCTCCTTCCCTCTGCCTCATTCATCATTGGTCACTTTCGGACCACAGGGCTGCTGTTGACTAGGTATGATTTATGTGGTGGACTGAGGCAGTGGTACAAGTTTGCGCCACTGCTTTAGAGTGGTCTAGCACTCCAAAATATTCAGCCAAGAGCGGCTGTGACATTAGTAAATGACCACTGAAGAAGGCATGGAAGGTGGCACCAGGAGAGAGTCGTTCATTCTCTAACCAGCAACTGTACAATACAAATGAAGTGGCCAGTCAGTCTGAGTTGGGATATTCATGCAATGAATCAATGACATTCAGTGTTTCGTAGCTCTTAGAACGCGAGTGGCAAATTTTTGTTATATGATTAAACAACTCCCATTTAAATGTTGATACTCAAGGTATCTCATTCTGAGCTTTGTTTCGTGTTCCAATGTCACATAGAAAAAAAAATATTGTAATTTAAATCACGTAATTATAATAACCGCTCATGGGATTTTAAATAAAGAGTGCCCAAATTAATTTTATTTTAGGTCTTAGAAACCAATAGAAAAACACAAGATCTTTGAACCCAGGAGAACTTTCAGAAATGTTTCCGCCAGCAGAGAGGGGGGGGGTCTGGAGAGCGGCCAAGCAGCGGTGCGCCAATTGAAAGGGTAGCGAACGGCGAGTGTGTAGGAGAGCAAACACCAGTTTTAGACTAGATTTGTTGAAATCAAATTTTACTGATATGCTGAGTTCGGAGGGTTAAATAAATTTGCAGTTTTGTCTCAATAATGGACTTGAAAAAGCTTAAAAGAAAGTGGAGTAGGGCCACTGTTGAGTGATAGATCAGTGTGCTTGTACCCAAACCAGCAGGGATCTGGTCTTTCCGTGGCCTGCCCCGGCCTATCTCCCAACATGATCCCCAGGAGGAGCTGGAGACGGGGGGAAGGAGAGTAAAAAAAGAGTGCGAAGGAGATGCTATCCTCTGTCTTCCCACGTTCAAGTGAGATGCATATGAATGTAGTGTCCTTGGATGCGGTATCCGTGGAGACGATGGTCTAAAAGCAGTTATCCGTCAGGTATCCTTTAATGCATCACTCTCACACGCGTTTGTGCATCCGTGTGTCTGTCTGCATGGCGTTCCTCAGCAGCCGTGTGGAGAAAACACTCAGCTCTTGCTCTGTCCATGTGTCCTTCTCTCTCTTCACCGTGTCCAGTCTTCCTATCCCCTCTCTGTCTTTGTGTGAGTATGTCTGGCTATCTGTGTGCATACTCAACTGTCAAGGCTGTGCTGTACAATCGAGTCTAACGTCCTCGCGCTGGAGGATTGTGTTGTGGACGGCTTTAGGCTTTTAGAGGCGAAAAGGTAACGAGCATGTGTTTGTGTTCATGTCCGTCTGGTTATGTCACTAAAAATGCTTTTTTTTCCTCCTCCATCTGTGGACAGACCCAGCTGAACATTCTTCTGGACAAGCTGCGCAGCACGGTAACTAAAAAAATCACACAAATGTACAGTTCTGCAAGTACAACATGCAGTGAAATGTATCCTGAGCTGCTCCTTTTTATGACTGTGCAAAAAATGCACAGTTCAGCTTTAGAGTTGAAGTCTAAAAACACAGATCTAAGATAAAAAGTAAAACAACTTAAACAGGGAACCTGTGTTGAGGCAAAATATGTGCGCTGAATTTTATGTTATGTTACAGGTGTGGCCCCAGTCATTGTTATATGGTCACTTCTATAGTTTTGAACAGGCTGTTTGTGTTACTGTACCTTTACATGATGTATGCAAATGTCCTCTCTTCTAACTGGTTGCTCCGTATTGTGCTCCATTTAGAAAGAAATCTGAGTTGAATTACATTCTAATCATTTCATGGTGAGAGGGCGGGGCTAAACTGCTCTAGGTTCAAGAGATGGGTGCTGTTTTTTTGTGACATCACAAAAACAATGAATTCGAAAAAGCCTGGATAGGCTGGATTGGGAAATGAATGGCACATTTTGATTCTCATTCTCTGTTATTTATTGATTAATTTTACTCTGTGTACATATAATAGCATCTCATGATTTTAGAATAAAAGCAGGTGTGATTATGACCACAATGTTTTTTGATGAGGGGTATATACATTTCAAAAAGACTGATACTGCTTAATATTATGAAGCAATCTATTTCAGTTTGAATGAAATATGGCTTTAATAACCCTCAAATAACCCTCAAACCCCAGACGTGTCTTGGCTAACGGATGTTTTTTATTAAGTAGGGAATATTGTAAATTTTGACAGACTTTAGTTTACGTATATTGAAAATGAGCTTAAGGGTATTACCATGATCTTTTAAGTTGATTGATTTGGTCAATATTACTCCATCAGGCTTAGCCTAACTGAGCTTATAAGTTCAACTGTAGCGGATTGCCTTTAATTTGGCGCTGTTTTGTGTCGGACTCCAGGGCTCCAGTTTTATCCGCTGCGTGAAGCCCAATCTGAAAATGGTCAGCCACCAGTTTGAAGGCGCTCAGATTCTTTCACAGCTCCAGTGCTCAGGTCAGTGCTTCACACACACACACACACTCTATTAGCCACTCTCAACTGTACACACACCATTAACCAATAACACTGCCTCCTGCTCAACACACACTGTGCGCAAGCCAAACTCATTAGGAGACTTTATTTACTGATTGAGCTTTTTTCATTGCTCCGGTTACACTTTGCCTCTTGAAGGCGATGCCCTTTAGATGACACGTGTAGGATAATGACCGCGCAATCACCAACAGAACAGTTTAATTATCTGCAAATTAAAACCTCATTCAGGGAGTTTTGCGAGTCTTTTCTTTCTTTACTTGAGTTGCCATAGGCTTGACGTTTACATTGGAGTGAATTTTGTTCTCTGGTTTAATCATACATGGCTTGTTTTATTGGCTTGTTTTATTAACTGCCCAGACAGACTATAGTGATATTGATTCCATTAAATATCATTTAGCTCTGTAACGGCTCTCTAAGCTGTAAAGCTGTATTATTGTAAATAACGCCCCCCTCCCCAAACCGTGTATGATATTTGATGCGCGAGACAGACTGGGTTTTTTCATAAAGTAGGATTTCTGTATAGCTGTACAACATAAGCCAAATGATGGGACTGTCTAATAGAAATATGCCTTGCAGTACTGACCTCATCTATTTATTCAAAGTTTCTACATGATTTAAAGGGGACATAATATGCAAAACTCACTTTTTAAAAAACAAGTTATAATAGGTCTATGGGCCCTTTGCTTAAAATCACTCTCACATAGAGAGGTCTCACCAGCTTTATTCTTCTTTATTCTTTAGTCCTTTTCAAAACGAGCCATTGCATTGTTCTGTCCCTTTTATGCAAATAAGCTGTTACTGGCCACGCCCACAAAACGAAACGAACAAGCTAATGCATACTTAACTGCAAAAGAGACACAAAAGTCATTATTTGAAAGTACTTACATTTCCCTCATCTGCTGACTTGCCCCAGACAGTAGACACAGCTCCCACTGTCAGACGGAGTTTGCTGGCTAATCCTGCTGTGTACTGTCTGAGGTTCACAAAGCAGTCTATCTTGAAGTGGTTCGCACGCACCGCAAGATTCCTGTCGAGTGTTGCTGGGACATGACCATCGAAAATGAAATGAAAGCCACGCAGATCTTTGGTTTTCTTTGTCTGGGAGAAAGTGTAGGGATTTGTGATGTTCTTTGCAACCAACAACACTTCATGTGAAACTTTCCTCTGCCTGCAGCCGTAGCGCTCTGCTTATCCGTGCTCGTAAAACTAGCAGACACAATGTCGGATCTTCAACTAATCTAATGTGTGGGGGTTTGACAGATGAGGGGTGGTTCTATGCAAATTGGCTCAGTATTACCTCACACTGGGCCCTCCGTCCAAACGGCTCTTTTTGAAAGGGCCTGAAACTGTGAAGAATAAGGCTGGTGAGATCTCTTTATGTGAGAGTGATTTTGTGCAAAGAACTTCGTGAACATGTTTTGTAGCCCATAAACCTATTATAACTAAAGTGAGTTTTGCATAATATATGCCCTTTAATATTTTGAGCTAAAGGCAACCAGAGCGATTTGATGTGAAATGGCGCACTAATGAACCTTAACTGATGCAAATGTCTTTCCAATGGTGATGATAGGAACCAGATGTCATGTTTATGACACACATCTGTTAATCATCCAGAATGGCCAGTGTGATGTAATGCAATATTAATGACTGTGTAACGGTGGTTTTTTTAAGGGTTTTTCCTTTAATGCAACCATTCTGTCGTGAGCAGCTTTTAAAAATACATTTTAGACCAAAACCCTCAACATGAAATATCATAGGTGTTAGCGGCTCTTAGAGGCATTAAACACTTCAGACGGCAAGCTCCATTCGACCCCCAGTGTGAACTTCTCTGACTCTGTACGCCTCTCTAGAATCACTCCACTCTCAATTACTTTGTTTACATCTTGGCCACTTAACTAGAACAGGATTTTTTGTTAAAAATGTGGTATTTTCATTCATGTTATCAGGCTAACTGGCTACCCCACAGGGCTCAGCCTCAAGTGAGTTTATTTTAATGAGCTCTCGGAGGGGTGAAGTAACGAATGTCCACTTCAGCAGCGGAACTTGCCCAGAAATAACTGACTTTCCTTAAAAGGCTTAATGTTTTAAAACGAAAGCCTCAGTTTGCTCTGTTCACATTAGGAAGCAAAAGTTGTAGTTGAAGTTGAAGTTTGTCATCATATGCACAGAGTACAGTGTACAGAGCACAATGAAATTCTTACTTGAACACCCCTCTTCACAGATAGAACATAAAGACACAAAAGACATGAAAGACAACACAGTGCAGCAACAGGAGTCTTAAGTTGTATAAAGTCATGCAAAATTTCTGGATGTTGTTTTCACCTGTTTCAAAAAGAAACTCTTTACTAGCCAGCTAATTCCCTCACTGAGCATTAGAGAGGGGAGCTTCCAATTGCCCCCTCCTACCCTTGAGCATAACACTAAAGACGTATAGTGTGGCCTCTATATTTTGGGCCCCCTGTGCTTCAGTGTGTTACTGTAATGCTGAGTGAGGGTCAGTACAATACTGTTTTCTGAGTCACTCTGGGTTTAATATGAGTTTGCTGTTCTCAGGGATGGTATCTGTACTGGACTTGATGCAGGGGGGCTTTCCTTCTCGTGCACCCTTCCATGAGCTCTACAACATGTACAAGCAATACATGCCCCCCAAGCTGACGCGCCTGGACCCTCGACTCTTCTGCAAGGTCAGCATCCATTGTTATGAGCAGGTTTGGCAGAAAATCGTAACATGCACAATATTTTTGAGAAGTCAAGGCATGTGTGTCCACCAGAGACATGAGCAACACAATGCTGCATAACTGAAAACAGTCGTAGCATGTTTATAGAAAACAATATTATTTACCCTGAAGCCCACTTTGCACGTTTGTGTGCTCAGAACACTTTTTTCAAGCCTTTTTAGGGGTGTCGAATGAATGTGTTAATTTCAATCAATTAAAATTCAAGTCTGGTGTTCTCAGATTAAATAAAAGAGATGTTGAAAGTTATTCATTCACTCATATGCCAGAATTCATTACATTTTTAAAATGCTTTTACAGAACAAATGTGTGTCATGAATTAATCAGAGCTTGTAATTAATTAGATTTTTTTTTTCATCACATAACATCTCTACTCTCTATGTTTCAATTAGTCAGGCTCATATGTAAATGACCTTGGTTCTGATTGGAGGCCTAGTGTTGTTGCTCAGTCAGAAAGTGGTCTGAGCTGAAACACTCATCGTAACTTCTTTGTGAATGGGTGGAGCTAAAGCAGTGTAGACCAGACAGGTGGATATATTTGTAAATGACTTCACAAAACCAGGTTTACAGTTTGATGTCCACATTTGGACAGTATGTACCTGGCAATGTTGCATAGATTTTGAAAAATGTTGATAATGTACTATTTTAAACCCTTATTTAAAAAAGTGTTGCAGCTCTTTAAACTGCGGTAAATAGGATTTTTCCGTCAGTGTTTCTTTAAAGCTGCCTTCACTTTGTCGGTCCACAATAGAAGTGCTGTCTGAATGCTGTAGCCTGTCCAAGGCTTGCAATACACTGTTGACTTTAGTATGAAGTTGTGTATGCGCCACTGAAGGCTCTTCTCAACTTGAGTGGTCAAGGATGAGACTGAGATGAAGCTATTGTTGTCCAGTGTCAGTCACAATGGAAATGTATCCTCGGGATTCATGAAATGCCATCTTTTAATGATGACTGCTTTCAATGTCCAGATAAAATTCGGCTGAAATGTTTCTTATATGTTGTTCATTGTTGTGTCTTTACCATCCTGTCCTGCAGGCCTTGTTCAAGGCGCTGGGCCTGAATGAGAATGACTACAAGTTTGGCCTCACTCGAGTCTTCTTCAGACCTGGAAAGGTGAGCCACTGTTAGCGGTTTCCATCGAGACGTGCTCAGGAGATAAAGGCCTTCGGTTCTCGCTGTAGCTCGGAGAAACGCGTTAGTAATGCTCCCAGCAGTCTGATGAGGGAGCAATTAGATGTGGATAGTAAACCACAACTAGCAGGTGGCGCTGAATGAATAATTTACCTGCTGTAAGGATGTGGGGGAATGCTTAAGAGGAGGCCACATTTCTTCATGGAGAGGTGGTATTTCTGTAAATGTCACAATGCAGATGCCTTAGTGTTAAGAACTGCCATCAGAACATTTACCCTTTAAAGGAATGTCGTACTGAAATAGACTTAGCCTAAAAATTTCTGTCGTAGAAATCAGTTTGTATCTTAGGGAGTAAGGGGTCAGCAGACTTTTTGATTATGAACAAGCTCTCTGTTTTTCTTTTTTCCTTAACTCTGTTTGCATGTTTGTTTGTTTTTTTATTCTTTGTGATTGTTTCTTTGTTTTTACAATCTTTCTAACTAATTTTCTTCATTCCCTGTATCTGTGTACTTGTTCTTTTTGTGTCTTTTTTTTTCTTTCTCTCTCTTTTGGCTTTTTTGTGTATTTGTTTTTTTTTTCTTTCTTTCTCTGAGTTTTAATGTGTCCTTCTTTACTTCTTTGCTTGCTTTGGTTGCTTTATCCTTTATTTCACTTTATTTTTCAGAATTTTTTTCTCTTACATTCTAATTTTGAATTTTTTCTATATTCCTTTGTCTTTTGTTCTTGCTGTCCCTTGCTTCATCTTTTATATTTTCTTTTCTTTCTGTCCTTTATTTGTTTCTTTCCTGTTTTTTCTATCCTTTTTTCTTTCTGTAATTCCTTTTTCTTTTGTTCTTTCATTCATTCTGTGCTCTGTTCTATCTTCCTTCCATTTTATTCATCCTACCTTTTGTTTCCTCCACTTCCAGTTTGCAGAGTTCGACCAGATAATGAAGTCTGATCCGGACCACCTGGCTGAGCTGGTGAAGCGGGTCAATAAGTGGCTGATACACAGCCGCTGGAAGAAGGTCCAGTGGTGTGCGCTGTCGGTCATCAAACGTGCGTAACACACACACTTCTTCCCACACACCCTTTTCAGCACTATTCCAGTGTATTATATAGTTCCAGAAAAAAATAAGAGACTGCATTTTTTGTTTTAATCAGCATCTCTATGAATATTACAACCATTCCATGCCAGTGTCTGTTAAATTCCTACACAAGCACCTCATTCTCATTAGTGATCACCTGAGTCAAATCATTTAATGAGGAAGAGTATAAAAACACTGCTGTAATCAAAACTCTCCTAGTTGTGTTTTACCATCCAACTGCTCACACTGCAGGAGAAGTACAAGAAGAAAAGCTTTTTTTTCCCTTTTCTGTCAACACTGCATCATTTCTCTTATTTTGATGTTTTGTCCTTTCCTTTAAAATTATGCTTTAAAGAACAATATGTTTATTTGGAAATGAGGAGAAATATTGTCAGCAGTTCTTAAAAACTAAGGCAAAGCTGTTCAGTTTAATACTTGCAGCTATAAAAGATAAAACCTAAGGAACTGAACCTCTTTGCAGTGGTCTCTAATTTTTTTCCGGAGTTGTATTACAATGACACGCTGCCCTAGTCTTGGAGTGCCCCTTCATGGAGTATTTTAGTGCATCATTACTCACTCCAACTCAGAGAGGGGGTGTTAATTAGCTGGTTATTTAATTAACTCGTTAGAGCTGGAAAGACGGCATAACCTCTGTTAGACTGTTCTGAGGTTGTTTGAGTCTGATGCGAGTTTATACTTTATGATCCATGCCACGTCATTTCAACTTTCAGGGTTCATGTTTATGCTCACAGATGGCCTGTTTAAACATGATGTCCACTTTTATAGCCCTGGATTGCGTGTCGTAGTTTGTCTTTGTTGTAGCAGCATCGTGCTGTATTTTGGCCTTGTAGCCGAAGTTCATTGTCTTGCGTGACGCCAGATTACTTATAATTGTTTCCTAATGTCCCGGAAAAGTTGGATTGAAGTTCCTACCCCAAGTCATTTTCGGCTGCGTGTGCAGAACGTTCTCATCTTCTCCGTTTAGCACTCGGAACACTATTTAGCACTATTGATCCTGGTGTGTCTGAGAGTTAGAGTGTGGCCATCCGAGCCTCTCAAGCCTCCGTTCACAAGATCCCTTTCGGTCCCATTTAACAAAAGTGATGCCGGAACTTGGTCTTCCTGCAGCCATCTTCAGATTCCCAGCACACACACACACACACACACACTCACACAGGCACACACACAGAGTTACACATACACAGGCTGATTCGCAAGCATAACACATCCATTATCTGGACGCATACATCCTAATGACAAAGAATATGTGGCATTGTCAGCATCTCGTCTGCTCCCTGTCTCTGACTCTGATACTTGACTCCAGCGTTCAAGGCAATATGCTTTGGCCTTGGAGCGTCAGTAGAAGTCATTGACTTGTCTAACTTCTTCTCTTCTGTCTTTCTTTTCCTTTCCCCCGGTCCCCCTCCTCCTTTTCAGTGAAGAATAAAATGCTGTATCGGGCCAGCGCCTGCATCAAGATGCAGAAGACTGTGCGAATGTGGATGTGCATGCGCAAGCACAAACCGCGGTGAGTTTACAGTGTTCAAAGTTCTATCACACACTTCAGCGTATATAACCTCACAACTACAACTTAGAACCTACTAACTAGAGTCTGTAACCTGATTCAAGGGTAGCCATAGCTTTTTAGAAAGAGTAATGGAGCATGGCTGATAGCCAACTGCCAAACATGTCAATCAAATTAAGTTATAATAAGGAGGTCTGGGGCAGCTGGTGGCCAGATGTTTGGGGAGTTGCCCCTGCATGGGCTACTGAAACACACCAGTGGCTATAAAGTACTGCTAGATTTGCAATGTTTTGGTCAATTATTGATGTCATTGCAAATAAGCCTGACCAATACAATGATCTTCATCCATATTCTGATAAATCAGGCCGCAGTATACTTGTATATCTTTAAACTTTGAACATGTTTGTGTATATAGAGCATAATGTAAGCCTTTTCCATTAGAATACCTCAGTTTGGACTTTGATTGGCTGACAGTTATACTATGAGCACAAGTATTTTTTGGTAATGACTTTCCTGCTGAATCACTTTCAGTATCACTTCACCTTACTCTCCTAGCAACAATAGCCAGCCCAAATAATACATTCACAGCAAAGTTTATTACAACAAAAAACGTTCACAGCAAAGTTTATTACAAGTGTGGTGGCGGTGAGAATCATCAAACAGACAAAGTGTTCTTTGCTCAAAATAGTAAGCTTTTATTAAAAAAAACATTTGCAAATGGAGAGAGTTATTCACGAACCCAGGGCAGTCCTGA
>JBBIGB010000156.1:13371406-13382884 GCA_037577075.1 Alestopetersius hilgendorfi
GGGGTTCGCCGATCAAGCTATTTTTAGCCAATATCGGCCGATCATGATCGGTGGCCGATCAATCGGAGCATCACTAGGTAAGTTACATGGTACAGACTGAGCCTTCACTTTATTAGGAACATCTATCTTGTACTTCCTCTCACTGAGCTTCTGACGGCTTCACCGACCTTATATGTCCACTGTCTAAACGCACATTAGGCAGAGTAGCCTGGGGTTCTTCATTTCTGGTCCTGGTAATTTCCCTGCTCTAGCCCTTTTTTTTTTTTTATCAACAATCAACAATACTGTGCTCTACACCATCAATCATTGTTCAGAGGACCACCGTGATGTTATTTGAGGGGTGGGCCAGTGATACTAGCATAGTTGCATCAGAGTGTGTGTGACACTGGCGTATCAGACATAGAGGAGTTACTGGGGTTTCACACGGTTCAGTATCACAGCAAAATATCCAGCCAACCAAGAGCAGCTCTGTGTTCAGAAACTGACCAGCGAAGGGCTGCTGGACGGCTAACACAAACTGTGTCAACAGTTAAGCTTTACTGGTGCGTCTACAACGTTTGCTTAATGATCTGTGCTATTAAAAGAATGAGAGTAAGTAAAAAATTTGAAGAAACACAAAGAGAAAACCATTAACATTATAAAGTTCAGTTATAGGGTTAGCAGAACCTGTTTAGTTTATTTAATTTTGTTTTGTTTTTATGTAATGACAGAAGAAAATTGAATTACAGTAGATGTAAAATGAGTAGCCTGTAGAAAACAAGTAATACTCTGAGTGGGTTTGGAGCAAGCTGGATCAGTGCAATAGAAGGAAGTAGGAACCCAAGCACCTCTAAAGTTGCTACTGTATATGTGTGTGTATATATACACACAGTGGAGTGCAGAGAAAACGATATGCTTGAGTTTTCCATTTTATTGGCCCCTTTTTATCAATGTCAGAAACTAAATATTTGAGGAGGAGACATGACAAGTTGATGGAGGCAAATTAAACTAAACATGTTATATTTGTTGATGGGCTTGAAACAAGTTGAACATATTTTAATGTTGTGTTCCTCTTCTAAATTTTGTTGTAGAGGGTCTAATGTGTCGGTCTGAATGAAATACAATATTTCACACTCATCAGATGCAATGATAGGGAAAACACTGAATTTAGTTTTTAACCTCTAACTGCAGTCTTTGCATTCTGTTGGGGCTTATTATCTAGTGCCTGCTATGAATTATTCAGAATTGACTGTGAAGTTCTGTAGTTTGGAGGTCTGGATCTGTTGACAGGTATTTAAAGCTCAAGGGACTAAAAGTAATTGCCCCCCTCTGCTCTCTCCATATGTTTGTAGGTAAGGATGATATGGAGATGTGTGAGCTGAGTCTGGAGGAGACCGGACTGACCCGAAAGCGGGGCGCGGAGATCTTGCCCCGGCAGTTTGAGGAGATCTGGGAGCGCTGTGGAGGGGTCCAGTACTTGAGGACCGCCATCGAGACCCGGCAGGCTCGGCCCACCTATGCCACCGCCATGCTCCAGAGCCTGCTGAAGTAGAACGACACGCACACGCACACACTCACCGTGTGGACGCTGACACACGTGCGACCGACCCCTAAGGCACTGCCATTCTAGAGTGTGCTCAAGTAGACCCCCGTCCACGGGCAAACGCGGTCTCTCTAGATCAAAGGGAAGAATGCAGTTCCTAACATAGTCCACATTCCGAGCACAGTAGGACTCCCGACTCGTTAGTGAACTGGTTTTTATTGCTAGTTGTCATTTACATCGTCTTTGTTGTTTAATTTCTCTTCAATCGTGTTTTCTTCTTTTAAACATTGATTTACAGTGAATCACTACATTGGATATTGTTTTTTTTTTTTTTTCCTTGCACATTTTCCTCAATACATCTACAACTAAGAGGCCTTAATAACTATAATAATTGCCAGGTTGACTTTCAGTGTATGTTTTTATTTTGTATGTGATAAATCTTGATGAATAATAGTTCATAATTATTTACAGTTATTCCGGTAGGAACGTCCTAACACCCTAAAAGTCCTTTATATTTGAAGCAGACCTGCTTAAATGAGATTTTTACCCATTCCACTTTTGATATGACACTCATAACTACTGATATTGTGGTGTTACACAACTGGAGAAAGTCTTTCATAGTTTCAAGCTTTTGGAAACCTTGCACAAGTACAATAATGTAGTTGTTTCTTGTTTATTGATGATTGCCATGGGAATATCATTGTCATTACACACTACGTTTGCACTGAGAAGCGAAAGGCTGAAAAACACTCATCCATAGTTCAGATTGAAATTCTAAAGATGCACTATATTTTTCTGAGCAATTTTTCTAAACCTCTTTGCCATCCCAGCTGTAACCCAATGCTCGTCTGTCTACTAGCGAATGTACAGAACTTTGGAATTTGCATTACTTCTTTCACAAAATTGTCGAAGATACATTGTATTGCAGAAATCTACATTATTCAAACCTGTTTTGCTTAAAACTTTTTATTGTGCTTACCCCCACTTGAGCTACCTGATAAGGATTCTTCCAGTGATTTTTTTTCCCCTCAAAAATCATTAAAAGTGTGACTTTTTTTTTGTTGTCAGTATGAAATCGAGGATGGTTTCTGGGTAAGGAAATGTATGCAATACTTGATTAACCATGCATTCAAATTATGGGTGGTTTGGTTGCTGTCGGACCAAATGTGTATGCTAGCAAACAAGTGATGACTCCTGGGGGAAACTTTGAACTTTGTACAAAGCTGAATAACATCCTTAGCTGCTGTGTGCATGACCTCACAAGCCGAATAAACTCGGTATTCTTCCCACCCTGTTCTGTTCCAGAGCACTCCTCACTCTTCCACAACATATTTAATACAGGATTATTTTATATATCCTCACTCTCAAAGGGTCCTTGCTCTATTGGTTGAATGGACACATAGAGATGTCTGTTCAGAGGTATTTTAACATTTAGCAGACACTTCTATCCAAAGCGACTTCCATTCTCTAACTACAGAGAACAGTCCTAACTCGGAGTTAAAGGTCTTGCTCAGGAACCCAGTGGTGGTGTGCTGAAGATAGCATTCAAACCCATGACCTTTGGGTTCAGAAGCAAGTATCCTACACACTAGGCCACCACCACCACCTGGAATATACAGTTGTGGCCAAACCTCGGCACCACTACCTCTGTACAAATTATTGGACAATTTATCAAATAGTTTGAGTAAAATATTTAAAATATTTCCATACACCAGATTCATTGTTGCTTTAATTACAGTGTCTCACTATACACCAGGGTACGCAGAAGCCTCCGATGAGCAGATCAGATCCACCTGAGAATCGTCTGAACACACTTTAGTGAAAGGGAGGAAACTCCAAAAAATGTTTTGTTTAAAGGCCTTAATGCTGTTGGAATCGCAGATTGTCCTAAATGTAAACCGCGACCCAGAAAGAGTTCTTACAATAGAATCTTGAATGTTTCTAATTTATTTCTCTCAGATTTAAAATTGTTAAAATTTCTGAAAATTTTTGTTGTTCAATTCTAGGTTTAAGTGAAAAAAAACTGGTTTTGCCCACCACTGTAATCTTGTTAATAAATGAATATATTAATTAAACAAAGACAAACAATTTTGCTTTTGATTCAGTAGAGTGTGACTGTAGGGTTTCTATGGAACAGTACAGATATATTTTCATGATCAAATTGGCGGATATTTGAAGTCACATGCAGGCTAAATTGTATAAGTATGATGGTGATAAACAGTGACTGCTGAACAGAAGAAGATCTAATGCTACTTTAGGACAGTGTTTATAAGGATACTTGACCATTCGCTGCTTTCACTTGTTGTGCCGCCGCTCTGGAGCCCCTCCCTCTGCAGGTTTTCACACCCACTATTCTGAAAGTTCTCCCTGGTTTAAAGATCCTAAAATCTAAATCTAAAACTTAAAATAAAAGTAACCACAGTAGCGGTTATTATTACGTTTTTTAAATTACAATAACTTCAGTTCTATGTGACACAGGAACACCAAACACACATCAACACACTGGAGGAATTTCCATATAAGGAGCTGTTTGGCTGTATGACGACAATTTACCATGTGTTGTGCCCCGACACGTGCCACTCAGGGTTAAGTGAAATGTTACAGTGAAACTGAGATGTTTGATTGTTGTAGCTTGTGTAAGGGGGCAGGTTAATGGAATCTAATTAATATATCAATTAGATTCCATTAACATAAATTAATATAAATAAGTCAGCAATAAATGCTAGATTGGTCTTAAATTCACTGCAACTGGCTTTGGAGCAGCAACCTTAACTCCTAGGAGTTTTCGCTTCTTACACTGCGTGTTTGCTCATTGTTGGAGAGATGATTTTTTAATAGCTAATTATATAAAAAAAAACTTTATCGCGTTACGTTCTGTTCAAAACCAAAAAGTAGCCGGCAAGTATTTTATCTTTGGAATTTCTCTTGAAGAAGACACGGCAGCCTTTAAGTTAATTTGGAAAAATAATTTTAATTTTCACGCAAGTGCAAAGTTTATAAAAGAAAACAAAAACGATCACCCCCACTACGTTCCCATCGGCATCGCCTTCATTTGAAACCCATCACTACACACAAGGAGTCTTTGAAGCACAACAATGTCCGTATTCTGACGCTGCAGGAACAATTAACAGCAAAAAAAAAGCCATTAACTCTAACAATGTAAACCAAAGAACCTAGAGCATTTCCACAGTCCTTAACTACAGCTAAGAATAATGAACGGAGATCGCTTTTAAACAAATGCAAATGATTTTGATTCTTTTTCAGTAAGCATTTTGGCTGGATTTCAGCCTATGCGTCAGGCTAGTGTACTATTTTAAAACGATTTGGAAAAAACACTGAAAGCAAGTTATCATTTCTTGAACACTTAATTCTCTGGCTTTTCCCAGGAAAGACAGAACAATGGCTTCATTGTGAGGGAAAACAATAGTCAAAAAACTGTTTTTCCCTCCATTAACAGACCAGCAAGGCCCCACCTTGATCAAACTGATGTTGTCCCCTTTGACTTCTCTTCATTTTGATATACTTCATGTGTTTGTGTAGTCTTGAAAATATGAATAATACCTCCTCGCCCCCCCTCCCCACTCCCAGCATACTTTGCCCCTGTGCCCTGTTTTGTGATATTAAAAAAAAAAAACACGCATGCATCCAGTCTATTACTGAAGAGCC
Source organism: Alestopetersius hilgendorfi (assembly GCA_037577075.1). NCBI lineage: Eukaryota > Metazoa > Chordata > Actinopteri > Characiformes > Alestidae > Alestopetersius > Alestopetersius hilgendorfi. The sequence continues at coordinate 13,376,595 of JBBIGB010000156.1, forward strand.
AGCTTTCTTCAGGCTCAGAATAAAACAGTTCATTATCAGCTTTCACATTCCTAACTCTCTCTCTTTGGTCCTCCACAACCATATAACGAAGTCCTGTACTCATTCGGCGGTCTCGGTTCTGTGAAAAGGAAACAAAAAAAGTTATTTATTTTAGAAAATGGTTTGCACTTCTTTGCTTTACAGTTCAATGGCTAAACAGTTTCAGCTTTGTTACGGCCCAAGCATGGCCACAAAGGCCACTGAACAATAGGCTGCCTCATATGAAGGCTCAAGGCCTGCACAGTTCTAGACTACTGGGAATGTTTTGCTTACTGATTCTTGTTGGCTGGACGTAGAAAAGCATGGAAGTTCTACTGAATGAGGCAATGCTGCTCTGATACCAGCAGACAGAAGATTTGGCCAAGTGGCTTGAGTATGGTCAAGCTAATCACTTGGCGTCAAAGTCAGTCTGCTGTAATTAACTTTAACCCCCAGTAAAATGTCTGAGTAGCCTCTCAGACTGGAAAAACACTGGGATTAGAACATAGCATAAGTTCCAGAGCTTGGGCCAGTAGCTTCAGAAATCCCATGCTAGCGTAATCACCAGCCATATGCTAGCAAGTCTAGCAAGGGCTATCTAGAGTTACCTGGTCCAAGACAGCTCTGAAGCTTTCATTTGGTCTCTTCAAATAAAATTTCCAACAAACTATCATCTAACTCACCAGACAGCCTGTGCAGAGCTGAGGAATTTAAACAAACTTGCATGTGGTTTGAGACATTACAACTTACTTTTATCTATAAAAACTGACAAAAGTACAGACATCTTTCAAAATTTGCAATGTACTTTTGTCCATAGAAAACAGAATGTCACATCACATACAAGATGCTGGTGGGATGCAAACTTCCATTTCTCATTAATTGCATTAGCAAAATTAAAAAATTCAAAAATAGAATAAAATGTAGAGTAATGACCAATCCTTTTTACAGTTCAGTAATTTACTGTTCATCCACCGGTGAGTTGTACATCCACCGGTAGAGAGTAGAGAAAATGCCACACACCAGCGGATGAACAGTAAATTATTGAACTGTAAAAATGATTGGTGATTACTCCTACATTTTATTCTATTTTTATTAATAAACATACATTACATTATTACTGTATTTACCTTATTTACACAAAAGGAAATTTCCTCTGGGACAATAAAGTTTTCTGATTATTTATTTCTCCTTGCTGCTGCTATTTGAAGCATCTGTGGAAGCTGCAGACCAGAATATCTCCTGTGGGTCGTCTCAGTGTTTCTCTTGTCTTTTTTTGTCCTTCTTAAAGCCCTGTTTTTTTATTACTGTTAATTAAATTAAAAAGGTGAATATGGATTTGCCTTTACATTTTCTTTAAGGGTAATGCATTAAAATGAGTTTAAAATTAAATTAAAGTGTTCTGGGACCACATTTGAGTTTACACTATAAAAATAAGCCTTTGTAGCCATTTTTTTAACCACAACACAACGCTTTTTTTTATATATATATATATACACAGATGCTCTTGTAACGTAACTGTATACTACTATACAAAAATCAACTAAAAATGAACTGCAGATTCCCCCCAAAATCATAAGGCCTTTGCTGAAGGCTCCGAAGGCCCTGAAGGTACAGAGAATGAAGAAGAGTTGTGCCATCTCTGCTTAGGTACCAAACATTCCTTTGCTGGTTGACTTCACTTAGGGTCGATTGAAAGTGTAAATTAGTTTTTTGACTAAACTGTCACTTTTTGGAAAAATGTGCAAAGTAAAACCTTTGCTTCTGCCTGCCAGCTGCTCTATCCATTATCAAAAGTCTGAAGCTGGCAAAAAATAAGGCCTACATGATTCAACAGTCCACTTTGGATCAATCTTAAGGAGTTGAACAATGAGTCAGGTTTTATGATATGCACTACTACCCTTGAGGCTGATGGGTTTTGAGTGCTATATTGGTAATATCAGCAGGCATTGCCAATAGGGTTGGGGGGGGGGGCAGAACAAAGTGCTGCCTTACGGCATCCATACCTCAATGAGGGCTATAACATTGTCGGGATCTGCTGTCTATATGATTAACTTGCCAGACCTGGCAGTGTGGTGGCGTCGCGTTTTCTATAAAAGAGATGAATGCTCCATTAGTGGGATGTAAGATTTCTCGAAAACAGAAATAGAAATGCGTAGAAAAGTGAGGAATAAAGACAGAGTACAGGAACGGAAAAGGAAAAAAAAAATACAGTGTCAACAGTACATTATCCCAAGGGGACAATCACAGAGGGGTGAAGCACGACAAGAGGACTTCTGTAAAGAAGATAAATTAGTAAGGATCTCTATGTACAAAACAGTGTAGGTTATAGGAAAGTCCATGTCCGAGTATTCTTTTTTGGGGATTTTTTTTTTTAATGACACGTTGCCGAGACGTCGGCTTCCATTACATTAACTCCTAAAGATGCACTCCAGAAAATACACAAACGACACATTATTTGTGTGGTGCGGCATATAGTTAATGCTCTAATTTTGATATTCATCATTCATAAACTGGGCATTGTCCCAAACCCTGGGTAAAAGTCGACCGCATGTAAAGATAAAAATAGCATCAGCCACAGTACTGACTTTCCCTACCTGACACTCATACTCTGGAACAGCAGGGAGCGTTTGTAAGCAGGGGCCTGCTCTGTTTGTGTCGGAGAGTACAGAGTGGCGAGTTCAGGCGAAAGAGAAAGTGCCGCTGCTAATCTCAGGAATAGCATGAATGTATCAGAATCGGAAATATGGGTTATGCCAGTCATCTCAACTCTCACATTTTCTTTATACTGAGAACCAGGAGCTGATGTGAAATCAATCTGCCAGGTGCTTGTTTCTTCGATTATTTGCTAGCGCAATGCAATGTTACGTAATTTCCTTTAGTAAATGTGCATATTATTATTCCGCAACTACTAGAAATGTAGCAATACAATTCCTGGTGTCAAATGTTATTGTTTTTCATGCATGATAGCTAGTAGCCAGTGTGTTAGCTTGTAGCTAAAGAACTTGACCAGAAATGTTATTTTTTTAAATGTTGAATGGTATAATCAACTGAAGATAATACATAGTTCTGGAAAATAAATTCGAGACCCCTCACAAAAATGTTCGGTTTCTCAGATTTGATCTTTTACAGGTGAAAGTATAGAACCGAACAGCTTTTAAAAATTGCTAACAATATTTAACCTTATTTCCAAATAAAAATATTGTTCATTAGAGCATAATTGTAAAGGAAATCTCTTGTTCACTCTTAAACAAAATAGCAATACTTACCTTTGATTTTGCCAAACAACTGATTACATTGTAAGCGGAGAGTGTTGATTTACAGCAGTGGTATTATACTTTTCCTCATTAAATAAGATTTGATTCAAGTTCTCAATAAGCAGTAGCTCATAAAGCAGAATGAGGTGCTTGTGTAGGAATTTCACAGACACTGTAATGGAATGTTATCATGCTCATGGAGATGCTGATTTACAAATAAACTGCAGTGGTCTCTTTTTTTTCCAGACCTGTATTAAAACAACTGAATCAACTAATGCATTTGGTGATCCCTGGTAACCACATGGAACACTGGCTGTTTCTTATAGGAGTTAAGAATGGAAGCCTACACCCACAGGTGTGTCCTAACCATTTAGACGGTTTTATAGTTTTAAGGAATTGTTATTTACACTGACACCAGCCTGGTCTGTGATCTAGCGCTCCGTGGCTAGTGACCATCTGAAGACATGAGGATAAGCCGCTTACCACAGAGGTACTGTCTGGAACAGTGTACAAGAGGCATCTGACATTGTGCTGTTCTCTTGCTTTAAAGCTTTCGCTCTGATTACTTGCTGAAGGATTATGTGAAAAGTGCAGTGGGTAATCCGGAGAGACTTGACCTGTCCGTGTTAGCCTTGTTCTCCCATCCAAAAAAGGATACTGTTACATGGGCTTTACCTTTAAACCTATAAAAAGGCACAGAAGCAACAACGAGACAATGGAGAAAGTAGTTCTGCATTCTTGATAAATGTGATTAGACCATTATAAAATGAGAAGAGTGTGGCAATGTAGAAACGCTGCAAACGGCTAATTCATTTATGTAGAAAAAATGTGTGTTTTGCATTAAGAAACGAATTTAAAATAAAAAAAGAAAGGCCTCTCTTCCACAGCATAATAAAACTTTTTAAAATCTTACAGGATCCATTTGCTTCTATAGTGCTTTCCTGAAATAGGCAAAAAAAATAAAATGTTTTCAAAAACTGTTTACTTATTAGTCCTAAATCCAACGACAGCTGCACTATTTTAAAAATAAAAGAAGTACCCTCAGAATTTCCAGTCCAGTGATATATATTTTTGTTACACAATTATGTAATATTGGGAATTGGAAGAGAATTGAAATGATAATTTTTTCATTTGATGAAATATCTGGAGAATTACATTAAGAATTTGTTTTAGAGAGAAACTTTGGAACTCTCTTTAAACACAGTCTTTCATTAAATGTAAAAACTACCGTATTTAAATAACTATAGTGATGGTTTCTATTCTATTCTCTCTATCTCTCTCTCTCTCTCCCTCTCTCTCTCACCCCCCAAAGGCAATGATTCTGAAAAACAGAATTCCCGTTTAAGAAACAGGACTAATAATGTCTATGTTAAATATATACATAAATATGTATACAGTCTTATGCAACACCCTTGAGCAAATGAAGTGTTGTTTTTCAAAGTGAAAATAAGGACACATCCTCTACATTTAATTTAAATGCCCGATTGCTATTTATTTATACTTATTTGGTATGTTTTATTTATAAGGCCACATTTTAGTTTGTTTTTTTCCCCCCAAAGTGTTAAATAAATAATAATTGCACATTAAATTGTGTAGAGCTTTGTTCCCTAAAAAGGATGTGTTCATTTATTTTCACATGATTATTTTTTTATTAATAATGGTTGTTATAGTTACGGCCTCATTAAACTGTCCTGCGTTCGCCTGCATTTTCTTCTCAGTGTGATCTCATGCTTTCAAAAGGAGCCATTGTGATTATTTTATGCCACTTATAATGGTCCAAAAATCGACTCGAGACGGAACTAATAATCCTGATTTCCCAGAGCACCTAGAAGCACCTAGATATGTTCTCTCTTCTGCTGGTGTGGAGGTGTGAGATTGAATCCTAACGGTTTATACGTGTAGTATGTTGAGTAACCCTTTGAATGAGACTTCCTAGTGTGAAAGCCGGACTGACCAGCGGTAGAGTTCTGGAATTCTAGAGGCAAGGCATGAGAGCCGAGAATGGTCACTGTGTGTAAGTGCATAAAGGACATACAACCAGAAAAAAAAATAATGTCAACAGTAAAATTTGACGAAAAAAGACCTGCTTACACTAAAGCCAGTGTCTTTCTGGTCCGTACACATTTCCTGTACATAGATATCAAGAGTGCAATGACGGCAAAAACAAAGGTGAGGGCCCCCGCGAGGCAGGCTAGGAAAAGAAAAGGGTCTAGAGGCACGGAGACCAACTCAGCACATCTCTCCCCGTTAAAGTGCCAGAATTTACCTACGGGACATCTAAAAGGGTCAAGAGAGACAGTTAGAGCATCAACTCACATGATAACATGTAGAGCAGATATTTCATTTAGCTCTTTTGATAATGCTGTGTTCTTTGTATGAGCATGTGTGCGCTTGTTCTTTTTATCCTTGCAGGGTCCCAAGGTCCCAAGAGATATTAAGACTAAGGATGAGAATAATGGTAACACTTCACTGTAGGGCAGCATTCCTAAGGCTGCATGACACCTTCATAATCCTTTTATAACAACTGGCATGCAAATATATTAACGTTGTAGTAACATAATGCCTTATTCTAGACACAGATTAATAAAGACTTCCAAGTTGTCATATGGGTTGTTTATGCAGGTTTATCTCCGTTGTCATAAAAGGATTGTGTAGGCATCATATCATCCATATATTCAGTAAAGTGTTAACAGAATATTTTTCAGATAACACAAAAAGCTAAGTATTTTAACCCATAGAAGTCGAAGTTGAAAATGCATTTACACATAGAGAGTTTATTCACATTGAATTTACATTCTTTACCAACTGGTTCCGTGGTGAATGATGACTGGTTCCATCACTATCACAACTAGATATTCAGTTATGAGCCGTAAAAATATGTGTAAAATGATGTTCAATATGTATCTAATATTGTATAATACAAAACATGCACACATACACTACCGGTCAAAAGTTTTAGAACACCCCAAAGTTTCAAGCTTTATTTAATTGAATTTCAAACAGTTCAGGTCCAATGAA
>JBBIGB010000156.1:13398589-13409457 GCA_037577075.1 Alestopetersius hilgendorfi
CTACCCTGCCTGTTTCCCGTCTGCTTTTTGTTTCATTTTATATCCTGAAGTGGCCACAGTGCCTATTTGTTTTTGTTGTTATTTAATAAAGTCACGTTTGCTGCATGGATCCCTGTTTCCCAGCCTCATCCATGCCAAGAGGGAGCTCAGAGTGCGGGCCATCCGGCCTGCACTCTGACAAAAGGCATAAAAACAAAGCCTTTGTCCCGATTTTGTTTGCATGGGTGTATTAGTTGGTACATCGTATTGTTTAGTGTTTCCCCTACCATTAAATAGGCTTTTCGGCCAAGCTTGCATGAGACCGGCATTAGGATGTAATGTAGGATGTAATTGATGAATTAACATTTGAATGACTAGGCGATAGAGCAGTGTATTGCACTGGCATACTTGTTTAAAAAAAAAAAATCAGAATAGCAACTTCTAGTTCTGGTTCTCTAGCTTTAATCACAGAAATTCTTGGTCCTAAAAGAAAATAAAAGTTTTTTTTCAAACTGGAATGTTACTTCAAAGTGATGGCAGCTTTGGTACTGCACTCTCTTTACATATTGTTGTTGTTTTATACTGTTGTGCTTGAGAGACACCATTGCCCGGAATCAAATTCCTTGTATCTGCTTGCTCACATACTTGGCCAATGAACAAGATTCTGATTCTGAATACAGTGTTGTACTCCTGAACAGGGGCATATTACAAGCATGCAGGGTACGTCCACCTTGCATGTTTGCAGACATATGAGATCTACTTCCAACAGCATACTTCAAGTTCTTGATCACCGTCTTTAAAAAGGTATAGAGAATGTAAAGCTTGCTGTTTTCATGAATCACCCACGATGGACACACATGTTAGCTTGCTAACTTACGGCTTAGAATCCCAGGGATTTCTCTTTTATTAAGTGTGTTTTGCTATTTATGGCCTGATCTCAAGGCCTAGTGGTTTTTCACTGTAATCTACCCACTCTTGCTAGCAGTGTCTGTGAGATTCATGTTTGATAACTCACACACTTGAATTTCAGAAGCATAATTCAAGTCATCTGAGTTGCTGTTCGTGCAGCTCACCCTGTACACCATGTCCATGTGCTCCTCTGAGCTGCTGAAGTTCTGGGCCAGGTCCGAAATGCAGAGTGAGTCGTGCTGACACGTGTGGACCCATTTCCGATACTCGCTGGTGCCGGGAATCCTGTCGAAAAAGATCCGGAATGCCTCCCACACCGCCTCCTGACACACTGCCGGAGTGAGACGAAAAAACAGTCAGGTGCTTCACATCAGTCATTCTGGAGTCGCCGCAGGCCAACAGACACAATCTTTTTAAGTCCACCACTGCATAAGCCACTGTGTTTTTGAACATGAATTATGGATCGCATGGGGCTCATACTTCATCCTGATTGTGTCCATTTATTTTACACTCAACCGACGCTGGATAAATTCTGACACCGAAATGATATACGGAGTGTTTTGCAGCCTGTCCTTTGCCCCCCCAGAACATAAGTAAATATGATTTCCAATGAGTGAATGTGATTAATATGGGTTTGGTTTGTTCATCCACTGTTCGGTTTGCTGATCAGTATGCTGAGCAAGTTCTTAGCCAAAGACACAACTTCTGTGACTTTACGAATGGTTTTATGGATGCAATTAAAATAGGGCTGCAATGTGACAGTATATTATTATGATAAACTATGTGTTTTTTCATATATATCTTCAGTAACTGCTGAGTGCCAAAACAAGCCCAAATCATGGAAACCCAGCTTTTTCCAATATAAGTATAGTCGTATGTAAACATTGTTAAACTTTTAAAAACCTTTTAATGTGTCCATTTATGGAAAGTGAGTTGAACAGTCTGTATGCATACACACACACACACACACACACACACACACACACACACACACACACACAAAGACACACACACACAAACATTCCCCTACCATGTTAATGTCACTGTTGTGGTGATAATGATACACCACTCAATTTCCACCTGCTCATTGGTGGTCCTGTGGGGGTCTTGACTATTCATGATTGGAGGGGGGGTGGGCATTACGGTAATTCTAACTACATAATACACCTATATGGTCTGTGGAGCTGATAAAATGGACGATGAGCGTGGAAATAAGGTAGACCTACTGTAGTTTACAAAGAGTGTTTAACACGATACTGTTTTTGAATGAGGCACTCAAAAGGGCAACCAATCAAATTAGAGGTCATAAAATTTCTTCTGTGTGCATTAAACATCCACAGTGTCTGGTTCCTATCACAGCCATAATTTGATGGGATGGGATGTTTTCATTTTTGCCGTATCACCCACCCTTAAAAATCACATTTAGTTCTCTCAGAAAGGGAGAGAGTGATTTCTTAGAACTGAACCTTGAGACTCTGCCTCTCAGTTGAGCTCTCTGAGATTTAGAGAAAGGGGAGAGTTAAAAAGAAGAGAGAGAGAGAGTTAGAAGGAAAAAAAATGTCTTTATGTGGGCACGGAAAGCCATTGATCGTGGCCGGCTTTGACGCGGTTGTTGGCTCACTCCTGCGTCTGAGCACGGCTGGATGACAGAAGAGCTCCTCCCCCACCTCCTCCTCCCAGCTGCTATAAACATCGCTGAGATAAGAGTGTATTTTCACACTACGAATATTACAGCCACGATGTCTCGGCTGCTTTAATGCACTCAGGAATTTCATTCGCGGCCCTTCAAGGCGAATGGGGCACCCCACAGATTAGATTTCTCATACACAGGATTGTGTCTGTGGCACCAGCTGATCTCCAGCTAAAGTGTGTGTGTGTGTGCAGTATGCAGCGATATACATGCTAAAAGTGTGCGCTGTGATTGCCCACAAGGCCCGGCCTGTTGTGCTTACGACTGAAGGTGCAGCTTCTGAGTTCAAAAGGCAGCTACAATTTAGCCCGACTGCTGTTCTTATTAATGCAGGGGTTATTTGTCAGACTTTGATCTGCTTTATTGGTGACTGAGATGAGTTTTGACATCAAAGTCATGCCACCATTTTAAAATAATGAAGGCTGTACCTCTTCACTGTATGAGAATGATGAGATATTCAACAGCGAATGAGTGTGAAAATATACACAAACATATTAACACCTGAGTATTCATTTAGTACATTCAGTTCTGTCATAGTACAGACTGTCATTGTCAGTACCACATTTCAGTAACTGTGCCAATTAGTCTAATTTGCATTATGCAAGTATAGTACTGACTTCTTGATTAGCTACTCCTGATTACTCCTAAATATACTTAATGGAATACTACTTCAGAAAAAGTGAATAATTTAGTATAGAATTTAATATATTATGGTATTAGAATCATAGAATTAGAAAATAGTGATATATTGGTATAAAACAATGATACATACAAATCCTGTCCCAGAGTGTATGTATACAGCAGTGCTGGACTGACCATTTGCCGGGTGGGCCGATGGTAAATTTGGGTCCATGTGGCCCCTCCCCTCCCCCCAGAAGAACGACAGTGAGAGGGCCCCAGTGGGTGCGGAATCCGTCAGCAGCAGCACCACCACCCACGTCCCCCTCAGCTCGAAATGCCCGGGCCGATTTTTTGTCCCAGTCCTGCCCTGATATACAGGGTATATGTACACTGTGCATTTTGTAAAGTGGGACCCAACCTGCATCTAGCATGCTGCCGTTTACCTAACACTTGTGCATGTACAAGTTATTTGGAAAAAAAAACTGCTGCAGATTTGTTGGTGGAAAATATCAGCTAAAAACTAATTAAACATATATACAGTATACTGTGAATATAGATATTGTGGAAATACAGTTATATGTAGTTATATTCTATTTAGTGCTTTTGAAACTCATTAAAGGGGAACTAAAAGCAAGCTATTTCTGATGCATGTTCAGATCTCTAATTAAATGATGCTCGGAAGCAAAACGATTGTTGATGTCACTTAGAGATTAAACCTAAACCTGTCAGAGTGAGTCAGTTCTGTACTTGTGACTGTTCACTCTTCAGCCTGACATCCAGCTAACACCCAACACACTCAGTCTCAGTAGGTGAATTAAAACAAAAAATACCGGATTGGTTAAATCTTCATTCTTAAGATGAAAAGTTGAAAATCACCACAATGTTTTTTCATGAATTTTTCAGTAATGAAAAAAAGGTTTCAGTAAAGAAATTATACTTGGACTAGATGCGTTAGTGAGACCCTGGTCATGCGAGTTTTAATAGTGCCAGTGCTACCTGCTTATAAAATCCACAAACAACCCTGAGATGCTATGATTTTCACACATTTTTCTCTTACCTCTCAGTTTGTAGTACGCTTGATGACTGGCTATGACCTCCCTGAGGGTCTCCTGTGGACACACCTTGACCCCTGAATGGAAAAAGGCTGACCTCCTGGTGCGATTTCTCTTCAGTTCAAATATGGACCTGATTCTTGATGTCTGCTTGGATGTGCTGACCAACTCAGTCAGCTGCCGAGAGCCGAAAGCTTCAGACACTTGGCTCTGTCCGTTGCCTTCTAGAGTGAAAAAAATGAATACTGTTATTTGTCAGTACAGTTATTACTCGAGCAGAACCGATGGCTGTGTGTGTGTGTGTGTGTGTGTGTGTGTGTGTGTGTGTGTGAGTGATTGTGATTAATGGAGAGGCTGATGCACGGTAGAGGGCTTGTTAATGTAATGGACGTGTTTGTTCTTAAAACACATTGTTCTCATCACATTGCACGTTCTCATGCAGGATGGCACATTATCACCACGTATTATATTTTAAGCGGCTGTTCTCGGAGTAGGGGGAGTAAAGGCTGCTGTGTGTCGTGTGGAGAGGGAGAGCGAGAGAGAACTCATCCATCAGTCCTTTCACCTCCCTGGCAGCAGTAATTATACCCTAAATGATACAATGTTGCTGCCTCATATTGGCAGTCGCCAAGGAAACAACAAAGATTGGAATCCTGTTTTAACCTCATCCATGCATTCCCATTCAATTCTCAACACAGTCAGACACCTGATAACTCCCAGCAACTGAGGTGAGAGCTTGCTGTAAATTGACCTATTTGAACATTATTTGGTAGACGTTTTAACGCTGATATGTCGAAGGCAAGATTTTTTGGTTTCATTTCAATCCCCAAGGGGCGAGACCAGCCCACTTGAAACTGCAATTCTGTCGTTCTTTCTAGACAAGCCCCCTTTTCTGTAAACAAGACTTGATTGGTGTGACAGGTGGCCGGCTCATCATAGAAAGAGCTTTGGATGCTTGATCGATTTGCAGCATTGAATGTGTCAGTGGGCTCAGAGACTAGGAGGCTAAGTGGATCTGCGAGGAAAGGACGAGACTGAGAGAGAACGCTGACCAGGTGATCCTTCTGCCTTTTCTGACAATGGAATAAATATCAAGATGGCTACATTAGGTTAATAGCCAGCCCTACTCGGGGGGTTAAGGCCAAAGGATAATCAAATGCAGGGACCCGACAGGCAGCGAGTGGGTGCAAATACCTGTCAGTCCATCAGCACTGCTTGAAAAGATTAACATTTAGACTGCATATGCTTCAGCCAGTTCTGCTTCCTATTCTCTGGGTTGACAAAGCTACAGGATGGTCAAAGGCTAAAACAATTAGTAGTGCTCTTACTTCAGATTAATGGGCTGTCAGCTTTCCCAATATTTATAACAGGAGGTACTGCATGTTTCTATTGACTTGTATTGGCAAGTTAAGCAATTGAGACCATTCTGTAGTGTGTTTCATTCACTTACGGCCATGTTAGCGTGCTTATGTGGTCCTTTAATCTAATCTTGTATGTCACTGGCCACCCCAGTGCATTCACTACAGTGCTGGCCTTTTAGCACATTACTGCGTGCTCCTGCCAGGACATTACGCAATGCATGCAGGGTTGTTTTTGGATCTTTGATGTATTCTTGGTACACCAGAGGACAAAGCTACATTAGATGGACTAATCAAATCCTTGCATTTGCTTGATCCTAAACTTGAGTTTTATAATAAGCACTAACTTCAGCAGTAGTATTATTGTATGTCGGCAATCAACTTTCCATAGGTGCAACCCAGCACCCACCCCCATCTTGACACACGGGTGACCTGCAGTCCTAAGGATTTAAATGAGAATGTGGAAAGATCAGATCGTTTAATTGCAGCCAACAGCAATATTAGTTAATGCCCTATTATTTTGTTTATTGCACATTTAGGATAACCTGCCTGTTAAAAAGATCTCATGTTCACATTCAAGACAATTCAGATGTTCAGAAATCACTTTAAAAGTGAATTCTTTAAGACTGGAAGTGATTCTAGTTAAAATAATAACTCCAACTGTTTGGTACCATAGTAAATAAAGCCCAGGCCCAAATGATGCAGGTCCCAAACTTCAGTGACTTTCATTACACTTGGACTTTTTGCAATTTATATATGAAGACAAATAATAGTAAACATCTTGTTTCTTTTCTCTAGAAAGTCTAATTAGGCTTCATCAAGTACACAAAGACAGAGTCTTACCTTCGGTAGCTGTTGCTGGTAGTGCAGAGAAGAATAGGGCAAGTAGAAGTCCATATTTCAGAGGCATGGTGGTTCTAGCTCATAGAGCAAATGTAGGATGTTCTGAAGTCTTGTCTACCTCAGGTAAATCTCAGGGAAACGGAGCCAGCCATTGGAGTCTGCAAGCGCAGCTTTGAGACTCATAATCACATTGGTCTTGATGTCTCCATACGGTAGGTGGTAGAGATTGCAGAATGTGACGGGTATGGACAGACAGGAAGCGATCAAGGTAGCCCACCCGAGACGGGGGGGAAGGTTGTGTGATTGTGGCGTACTTGAAGTGCCACAAGCCTCAGTGGTGAAGTTAAAAAAGCAGGCTCTGTTTTAGGAATAATCTGTTTATCTGCTGCTCAGACATAATCCCTGCTTTAGCCCATGGACCACGCCTGCGTTATCCTTTTAGTGGCTTTCTCTTTGAGCTCCTGTTGGCTATGGCACTGTGATGGTTTTGACAGATTCTCCTAGCATCCTGACCCACCGCCCCTTGGCCCCTGCCCACCAGATCTAATGTCTACTAAACCCATAAATAGCCTAGCCTTCAGACTTTATCTCCTTACCACAGGTTTCTAGCTCAGTTTAGGGTCCCGCTTCACTAATCACACATAGCAGCTAATTTCTTCTTTAGTGGGCAGAGCCTCAGACAGTTGTTGTGTCTCCTTGGGGTTTAGACTATCTTTTTCACTGAAAACAGAAAAAGAGCAACGCTCTTAACAGAGGTGTGCTACTTTAAACTTACTGAGGCAAAGTGCTTGTGAATCCTTTTACTGAGTGACAAAATTAATAATTTTTTGTCATTGGTGGATTTCCAACATGGAGCTCCAAACTGGTAATGGAAGTGTACTGCTAAGCACAGAACTTGTTACCTTTTACCGTAATAATAATTTATCCATTACCTCCTTTAAACCCTTACGTCAATCAGTCAAGACATGTTTGCTCATCTAGATAGGATTGGTAGGAAATGGTCTACAGAGCTGTGGAAAAGTGTGATCAGTTTAGATTTTCTATGGATATGTGCAGCATTCACAGAGAGAATAGTACTGGCCTAAATGATACCTTTCTTAAAGTTCCATGGGTCTTTATTTCTTGCTGTCTTCGTCCAAAATCAAGGTAATCTGCTTCTGTTCAGCATTTTGCACATGCCGCAGACCATGGTAGTATGTTTAATGCTGGATTGTATCATGCTGGGCACATGTCCGAAATCGTCTGCACACATCATAGTTCTCCTTTATTCAGATGTTTCCTTTAAATGGTCTCCAGTCTCATCATATTGCATGATATGACCACCTGTCTTCACTTCCTCTGACACACATGATGCTCATGTCCTTTTGAATTACTTGACCATGCAGAAGCTGGACTCACTTGTATGTTCAGCCATAGGGAAGTCAAGAGTAAGCGCTTGGAAACCAGGACTCATCTCTGCATTTACCACTCTGTCTTTGGCAGACGAGACATTCAAGGCCCTGAACAAATCAATCATCTTGATTTTCCACGATACATTTTTGTTTGTCATAATCGACAACCTGTCAGCCCCGTGAGCTCAGGCATTTATCTCTATTAAACACTCAGTAGTGCCATTTTCATGCAACACCTCTGCAGCGCACATCTCCAGGATGACATTTGATGAAGTGCTTCTGAAGCCCCTACCCCCCCACCTTTATCTCCTCGTACGCCTGCTGGCCTATTCTCAAAGGCTGCGTATCATATGGAAATGAATCCTTTACTCTTAAGAATGTGATAAACAAGAATCTTCTTCTTCCACACTTTCCGAAATAGCAGAATGACATTATTTGTTCTTCAAACGGTGAAAGAGAGAGAGGTGCTAACAGAGTGTTACGAACAGCACTCCAGACTAGAATGGGTTTGGAGGCTTCGGCTGAAACCCAGATTGCCGTGTCACCAAATGTGTGCGATGTGACGGTCCCAGAATCAGCGGTAACACTGATGGTGATGAGAGCACAGCTCTTGTCGTGCTGTGTGAGTGCATCCAGAAGGCTTATGACGCAGAATTAGCCCCCCGTATATCATGAACCCCTACAAATATAGGATTTTGCCTCCAAAAAGCTACAAAAAGAGGTTTCCAAAACTAATTTGTGACAGATGTAATGTATCCAGTTAATCCCTTCATGCTGTGAGTATGCCATACTATGTTAGCATAGCTGTAGCATTACTGCTAATCCTGACTTTGTAGTCTGGCTTTCTTCTTGATATAGCCTTCGTTTGCTAAAAATAATCTTCCCCCACACTGCCTTAATCCCCATGCGTAAACAAAGGTCACCCATGGCAAAGGGCTTGTGACTTTTGCCAAATGGGGAAAAGACAACTGGGTGGTATAAGTAATCCTATTGTGCTCTCCGTCTGATTCGATCTAAAGAGTGAAGAGGCGTCCTTATGTGCGTGTGTGAGAGTTTGAGACAGAGGAAAGGAAGGGATTGGAAACCAGCAGGTGTACTGGATAGGTGTATGTTTATATATAGCATCTTCCACAAGCCTTCTACAGGTGGGTAGTCACTGGTAAGCGTTAACTTTTTTTCTTAATAGGAAAGTTTACCTCTCATGAGAACTGATACTAACTGTACAAAACAGTAACGTTTTTCCTTGTATGGATGCACAAAGAGACACATTTGAAAATCATACAATCATATTTTATGCAGTCTTTCATGTCAACCGTTAAAGAGATGGATGTTGGATGCCAGCTCGACCTGCATTGTACAAGTGTTATATAAAGTAGGCTGACCGATCATTGTGTTGCAATGGCTCCATTCCAAATACTCGTCTTGCTAACCACGCACCACAAAAGCTTACAGGACAGACAGTCTATTGCTAATAAAATACAGATGTTAAAAATATATGGGGGGACCACAGTGTGAGGAATGATGTGATGGTGAGTACCTTAGTATAACATAGAGCCTTTCTTTGGTGAATTTTTTCTTGCGTTCTATTGCGGAAAAAAGATGTAAATATTTCACAGTTTTAAAAATCATATTCATTCATCTCTTCTCTCAAAATTCTATATTAAAATGACTTATTATATTATATTAGTGCCCCCCCCACACCACCCCCTGGGATTGGTGGGATTAGTTTACGAGTAGGTATTGGTGTAATACATGCATGAAGTAAAAGTCCTTTTTAAAGAGATCTGAGTAATTTCTCTACAGTTAACTATTCCACATTAAACCATCCTTAATGGAATGATTTAATTATGCACAACATCCCCTTTAGTAAAGCCTCTTGCACTTTCAGCCTTTTAGATTGTTCAGAGAATTGATTCGACAGAACCTCTTGCTGCTGGAGACTCCTCAGGTCTGTGGACCCTGTGAAAACACATGGCTGACTTCCAGCGGAGGCAATGCTCCCTGAAGACTCCCTGTAGTCCTCTGGTGAGTTTACAAACACAGTGACAGAGAAACTGTTACTCCTAATCATCTCCTGGGATTGTCACTTAGGTCACGGTTTCCAAATCCTGGCCTTGAAGTACCTCTGTACCAGCACTGTCCCAGCTGTAACCCTGCTCCAACACAACCATGACATGTCAGTTAATGACCTGATTCAGGCGCCTAAAGCATGGAAACACTAAAATATGGAGTATTCCAGCATAGGACAAGGACTGTTGTCAGCCCATTTGCTCCCATCTGTGCATTACACACTGTCCGATATATGCCTCCACACCAAGGGCATGCTCCAGTTCTGTTAAACGGCCACAGATCGAAAGTAATTATCACAAACGGGCCTCAAAGGAACTCCTTCTGCCGCCTCCCTTAAAAGGCGAAAGAAGCCCATTATTCCAACTTGCTCCATTGTGGACACCCAAATAAATGATTTGCTTTATACTATTTTAATTGCCCTGGCCCTTCTCTGAAATAGGCTTTATTAGAAAGCTCCTATCCAACTTATCTACTGATTAGTCAGAAATTAGCGGAAGTCGGTTTGAATGAGGACAGCGATTTAGATGCCTGTTTGCCTTACTACATGTCTGCTGCAGAGTTAAGTTCTATAGTAAGATAATCTGTCTGTGGATTAGCGTGTTTGGGTTTCAAAGTCAAGATCAGGTGGGATTTGAACCAACGCCCTCCAGCTTAAGACTCTCCCACCTTTTGAACTCCCCCAATCAAAACAAAAAGAAGACATAGGCAGTGGATAATAGATACCTAAAATACCAGGGATTGATAGATCAGACATACAGGTGGTTGAGAAGACAGATTCATGGGGTTTTTAACTGTAACATGTAGGATGTAGGTGGTGCACTGTGTACTGTGCAAAGCAGAACATAGCAGAACATAGGACACACACATCATACACACAAACACACACACACACACACAATATATGAGTTGGACAACGATATTTCATGCCACCCTTTCACAAGTGCGACGAAGCCGG
>JBBIGB010000156.1:13746484-13757104 GCA_037577075.1 Alestopetersius hilgendorfi
AGGCTGATCCAAATAAAAGTTTTATTGAATTGAAAAATTCATTGCTTTATTATGACAAACCTTTTACTTTAGAAAGCAATGGTAAAGAATTAACAAATATTGTGAAGATTATAACGTCCTTGATTCATCCATGCTGATATATGGAGTAGTGCGATTCATCTTTTTGTATCAGCAGAAATAAACCTGCAGAACTTCAAGCACCGCAAAGCTGTTATTTACAAGAGTAACCCTGGTGCTAAACAGCGCTAAAACCCTCTTCACACATGGACTGCAAGCCTGGACTTTCTTAACATTACCCAGAACAGCGGTGGGAGTGAAAAAATAATAATAACTTAAAAATAGCCAATATCCCAGCTGTTCCTTGGAGACATGGCGATAAATGCATGCAAAACCGACCTTCTGCGTCAAAACAACTTCGACAACCTGACAACGTCTTGACGCTGAGTGTCTATACCTTTTCTTTTTACTAGTTAAACTTAGGCTCAAAGGCATAAAGCCTGGCAAGGCTTTTGATCCCTTTAGTGCAACAAAGAAATGATGAGGCCCAACTTTTATACACCCTGGAGTTTTTTGTACTTTTATACTTTTTTATATAAAATATAAAATATGTACAAATTTATAAACAAATCCAAATAAGAGTAAATTAGTTTAAGAAGGTTAAAAATGAAAGCGGGTATTTTAAGTTTAAGTTATAAGTTATAAATGAAACAACAAGGCTTACATGCATAAAATGTGCAAGACAGTGAATGTGATATGACACCCTGAGGTGCCGTCCTTAAGGTAATGCTATGAGGGGAGGGAGGCATGTTCTGGTTTAGGAGATGACTGGCCCGAGGATACAAGTCTCCATTTTTTAACTTTCTGCATTGCTTCCTTTAGCAAGAAGGGTCATTCGTTTGACTCAGTTGTTGACAGAAGGGACACTATTTCAGTTCTCTATGTGAAAACAAAAGCATATGCTGAGTATAAGGGTGCAAAAAGAATGACACATCAAATTCTGGAGCATATGTGTCAGACCTAACAACTAGACACTAACCTCCACCTACAGACAAAACAAAAATACCCCCCAGACCATGCCCTATCAGTGACCATAGCTCCAAAGTTTCAAGATCCTAAAAATGACCTTCCTGAATGCAAATGTCCAAATCAGTTAATCTGGAGGTTCATTTACAAGAGAACCAGCTAAATTTACTGTACCATGCTTTACTTTGTTACTGTGCATATAAAACACTGATGCACATGAACAAAGTAAGGCAAAGTATTTGTTTACTTCTTAGAATATAATTATGGATAAGCTCCAATTACATTTATATTACGCTGGTGAGTGTACATACAGTTATAAGTCGATTTTTGAAACCACAGAGGGCCGAACTAATGGTCAGACAGTTTACTTAAACACTATATTTACTGTCTAGGCTGCATTCAAGTTCATGCATGTTGGCCATCAGCTCATGTCTTTGTAACGAATTTGAGTGTGACAAGAGATGATGGTGAGCTGATGGACAAACATCATCAATCAAACATAGCTGCCTCTAGCTCTTCAGTGTCAGTCAGGCATTTACATTCATCCAGTGGCTCCCAACCCCAAAAACACTGTCTGGAATGTGGTTGTTTTTCCTGCTCTAACACACATCGTAATAGTTAATAGTTGCTTACACAGACCACATTCAACAGCTCTGTAAAACTGCCTTCTGCCACCTCAAGAACGTCACTGAGTCTGGCAGAAGCAGAAAAGTTGGTCCATGCTTTTGTCTCATTCAGGCTAGACTACTACAACACACTCTTCATCGGGATACATAGCAAGAATATTCAAAAGCTCCTGCATGTTCAGAACAGTGCTGCAGAGATACTGATGAGGGTTCAAAAATACAGTCACATCATCATCATCATCATCATCATCATCATCATCATCATCATCAAAAACCCTTCACTGTTTCATTCCGTATTGAATATAAAGTCTCACTTCTCACTCATCAATGTGTTTATGGAGCTGCTCCAACTTCCCTCAAGGATCTTCTCACTCCTTAGACACCCTCTGCTTCCCGCTTATGGAATGCCCTCCCAGATCATCGGAGGGTACCGCAGACTGTGGACACTTTCAAATGTGGCCCGAAAACACACCTTTTTAAAAAGGCCTACTCTTGTTGAATTTATTTGTTGTCATATAATTTGATGTTTACTTTATTCTGAAGCACTTTGAGCTTTTAATGGGAAGTGCATTCGAAATAAAACATTGTTCTTGTTGTTATTCATGTCATACGGCAAATAAAATATTTAAATATAGATACAATATAGTGGCACAGGACCAGGATTCAGTAGAATAATTTGTTTGTTCACTCCATTTTAACCCCCCTAGAATTTCGTTGGTAAATATTCCTTGCACCTCTTCTTACATTAATTCTTTTTCAGAGCTTATTAAAACAAACAGATGTATCCATCCATCAATCAATCCATCCATTCATCCATCCATCTGCATCATGTCCTGCCTCCTGAAAGCTCTGCCCAAACACCAGCCCTCGCTTAAACCACAAAATGCATTCCAGTTTCTTAGAACGCTAACAAGACCAATCTCTTGCTGCGTCCTACATGTGTGAAAGGGTGAGAATTAGGTCCAGAGTTGAGATGTGAAAGCGATTTAATTGAGTCTTGCTCGTTGAGCGATGGTTGATGGACGTTCGTACGAGTTTTTTTTAAACCTCTTTCTTTCCATATGCTGATAAAAGAACAAGAAGAGCAGGAGACAGAAGGGAATCAGTAAGAAGTGTGATATGTAGGAGGACGATAATGGTAATCACACACTGAGCGACGTGCTATATGGACTCATATAGTGCCTATTCACAAATAGAAACCTTGACTTGTTAGTCTGACATTTGAAGGCCATCTTCCTCTAGGGATTAAAATGAATGTGATAACCAACTAATGTCCACGTCTCATCAGCGAGTGTAACTCCTACTCCAGACCCATATTTAGCTCTCTCTCTCTCTCTCCTTCTCTCTCTCACACCCTGCCAGAATCACACAAGCCCAATCGCCTCCATCAGTTCAACCTTCTTATGACTGTTATCTGTATTAATGTTGGCCAAAAAAAAAAAAAAAAAAAACCCACGCATTTCAAGTTGACTCTTTTCCTGGTGACAAATGGTCCACTTTAGGAGCTCTTACATATTCACTGTGGAAGAGCTCTCTGCACTCACTTCTGTTACTTTTTCTAAAAAAAACTTCCCATTGTGGACAGGGATAAAGTGGGGAGTAAAAAATGACCATTCTGAAGATTTAATATTCCTAAAATTAAGATGCCAAATAGGTTTTTGCTTGAATAAGTTTTTTTCCATGAACCTAGTGCCTAACCCAAAAACCCTCCAGAATCTACATTTCTAAGAGTGTATTGTCTTTGCAACTGCGATGTTACATGTTGGACATTCAGCTGTCAGCCTGTTTACGAGCATTAATGGTCAACTATTGTCCACATTGCGGTTCGTATGTCACTGTTGGCTCTAGCCAGTTTTATTTTGGCCAGCGCAAAGAAACTGGCGCTCTTAAGAGGGCTCAAACCAAGAACAGCTTTTTGCCTGGAATGTTGTTGTTTTTCCTACTTTCACACACTTATAAATAGTTAATTAACGAGCAGTATCAGAGCTGAAATGCATGTGATACAGCAGGGAGAACGTTTAAATGTTGGTACAATTCAGTGGCTCTTGGATCAGTTACTCAATAACTGAATTAGATGGTTTAGGCCATTTAACCCTTCTAGGACCCACATGGTGCCTTGCACCTCTTATTACATTTCCAGTTTAGTTCTCATTCATAACTCATCATCCATCCATCCATCCATCCATCCATCCATCCATCCATCCATACAAGCCTTTTATTCTTAATCACATGTTGCTGGAGCCTTTCCCAGCATTCAAAGGGAAAAGCTGGAGAAACAAGCTGGAGAACGCAGTTTCAATTGTGAGACACTTTTTTGTGTAATTTCCAGACATCAAAGACAATTCAAACCTGTTTAAACAAAAAATAATAATAATTCATTACATATCTGAAAGGGAATTGTATTGCATGAGTAATTTCATAGTATAAAATAAATTCTAAGGGTTAAACTCTATTAAACAAGCATGAGACCGGGGTCCTGGCCTCAGCCTCGCTGTCACACAGCATTCTTATCAATGAACCCCAGGGAAGTCTTTTTAATATGAGAGTAATCTGCAGTATTGATAGCAAATTGACGGAGTGAGCTGCTCGATTCCATTACCTGATAGGAGGCGATGGAGTGCTTGTTGGACAGCTTGAGTGTGACGGATCAGATTGTGGCGCACCGTCTGGTCTGAGGGCTGATTAGGTAATGAGTAGGTCAGCTCGCTGTAAGCCACGGCGTGCAAAAGGGAAGAAGATGTGACTGCAATCATCGAAGCCACTCATCCTTCTAATTACTCACCACGTCGGTCCGAAGTGACTCTCCAATCTTAAAGAGCTAAAAATATGTTTTGGCAAAGAAGACACGTGTACACTTGGGTGTTCAGCTGCCTCCAAGCCAAAGCTGTCTTTGGAGAGCCATCCCTCATCGACCCAATTATTGCCTCTCAGTTTGTCTAGATTTGGCAATAATTGTCATATGTTTAATTCATGCAGAAATGATGTACACATTTAAAAGGAGCAAACTCACAGTGCTGCTTGGCCGGTGGTGCCAAAAAAAACTACCCACCCAATCAAACTCTGCACACAAACATTTTTGGCCCTGTTTACATTTGGCATCAAGATGATTCCTGCATCTGGATGCTGTCCTTATATGGATTTGAGAGACAGATGTTTGTAATTATCATGGTGATTAAATGTTAACGCCAAATGAACATCATACCTGAGTAATGTGCTGGATTGTTCATTTGTATTCATTTATTTATTCATTCATTCATTTACTGTAACCGCTTAATTGGATGAAGCGTCGCAGGTACCCAGAGCCTATGCGAGGGTCTATGGGCGTGAGGCATCAATTCACCCTGAGCAGGGGTGCAGCCCACTGTAGTTGTTCATTTATAGTTTATTTAAATTGAATTAAAATTACATTGAAAAACAATTAAAAAGAAAAGTATATTGTGAGTTTTAGCATTGCTAAAAACAGTAATGAAGGTTTATAGATTTATGTTCACTGGCTGTGTGTGTCAGCCACTGGCAAATGCTCCAGCCTTAGCCTAAAATACATTATGGCGAGGCGGAGGAGGAACGTGGGTATATGTTTGTGAGTTTTCAGATCCATGTTCCAAACTACAGAGGCATATTTTTGGTACGCACCTGGCATCTCCTTCTCACACTGTAGAATCATGGGATAGGCTCTAATTCTCCTCTAATTCTCCCTACTTGTGGGGCTTAAAATGCTCCCCTATGGGTTTCTGGGGAGCTTAAGAGAGGAAGGCAGTGCTCGGCGTGGGCTAACTGCAGGAAGATAATAAAAGCCAGTTCTGCTTACCATTTACCTTGCAGTTTTCAACATTATGTGCTTGATCCCTGTGACATACTGTTTGGATTCGCCATGTGGAGGTGTCCTTTCATTGGCTGCTGGGGTTTTAAAGTGGCTGCCTGAGGGGGCCCTGGGGTACGGCTGGTCAGCAGGTGGCTTCAGTCTTTCAGAGGTTTAAGTGTCTCCCCTGTGACTCCAAACAGCTACTTAACTCAATAAGCTCTCAGGCTAAAAGGAATGGTAAGGTGATTCTGGCTTTGATGGACTGAAAGGGAAGCTTATTAGAGCTTCAGCCGCTGCTTTTTCACTTCTGAAGTAACTCATCTGAAATGGGTTTGCGCAAAGCCAGGCTGATTGTATTAAACTGGAACAAATACTGGTGGCTAAAAAATCAGCTGATTTGCTCTACAAAAGGAGGCTATCATTATAAGCACAGACCTGGCTTGATTTTTTTTTATCCCCCAAACCATGACTTCTGTTACTTTATGTGAAATCATTTCAAGTCAAGTCAAGTCAAGTAGGTTTATATTGTAATTTCCGGCACAAAGTAACGCTCAGTGTCCACTTTATTAGAAATAACTACTCACCGAACACATTATGAGATCCACCAGGCTTATAGGTCTATATGGAATAGGAATTCAATTACATCCATGCATGTATTTTCTCAGCTGCCTATCCCAGTGGTCTCAGGGCAAAAGGAGATGATGTCCTGGACAGATTGCTATTCCATCACAAGGAAGTCATCCATCACAGACAGACCAATAAAATCTAATTCAGTTCTGGGGCATTTTGGCATCTCCAGTTCACCTGACATGCATGTCTTTGGATTATGGGAGGAGACCAGAGAGGATCCCTGAAGAAATCTATGCAAACCTCACATGGAAGGAATTAAACCCAGGACCTTCTTGGCATAACAAGTCAGCACTGACCCCTGTGCTGCTACACTGTTCCATCAAACTACTTGATTTGTTCATTTTCTAAGTGAACTAAGTGAATTTACATCCTCTGTAGGGGACAAACGTCATATAGCATTTCCTGCAGTTTTGTGTACACCTGCCATTCATTTGATATTTTTTACATAGCGTTAAATATTCAGTAGCCTTTGTTAACTTTTCTGTCATGCACAAACCCCACCTCATTCCCCACTGGTCAGTTTTTGACAACAGAAACCTTTGGTTGTACTAATATCAGCCCAACAGGGAACTCTAATGTGGGGTGTTGGTATGTCTGTAGCATGCCCAGCAATGTTTCATGAAGGTTTTACTCAGGATAGTATCAGTATCCCAGGTATTTTGAGGGCTTGTAAGCTCTGGGGGTGACTTGAGGGTAGCTAGCAAGAATTATGTCCCAGAGGCATTGCTGCAGTAACAACCTGTTTGTCTTCATCAATCAATCATTACAAAGTTCATTAACCATAACCAGGGAAAACCAATCAAACTGCATAGTTACTATAACTGCCAATAGCATGTCTTTTACAGCAACCAAAATCAGGGTACAGGCTTGGCATGAAACGGCGATGACAATGTAAACTATGTAGATGGAAATGGTGACAGCATGGAGTCTCCTGTAATAGTTTCGGGAAGAAAAAAGGAATGAGGTGTGAGGGACTCAACACCTCTGGGCTCATCCTATATTACAAGCATGTACGTTTTTCCATGCATTCAGAAGGACCCACCCTTTAGTAGCTATGTTCCTGACAACTACACAAAATGAACTAACCAATCAGAAACCGACATTTCGTTAAAGGCTCAGAGATGATTAACATCAATGATCACTGATGGACAACAGTCTCTGGTGGACCCATAAAGGCTTTTTAAATTGCTGGTGACTATATATTGCCACCATATTTTTTTGCTAGCAAAAGAAGCTAGCATTATATAAGCAGATTCTATTATATCCCACAACAAAGTTTAATTTGATGTGCTGGGTCATGGATCTGAGAAGAAAGTCCTAAAACCATCTCATTTACTACACACTATGGTCAATGATGCTACAAATGGAAAAATCCATCAGAATCCATCAGAACTGATGGTGTGAATGTCAATAAGCTCTATGCCAAAGAACCTCCAGCCATTTCAGTAAACCAGATCAATGGCCCACAATAGCTGCTCAGAGACAGGCCCGAAATCCATTCACTACTGTACCAGTTATTAGCTTTCAGATACTCGCTAGTATCTGTCCAGTCAAATTAGGGCCATGTGAGTTCAAAGCCATGTCCATAATGGCAAGCCAACATGGATAAGCCCTGGGAATCACACATAACTTTATCAAAATGGTTTATATGGTTAACGTATATATTTGTTATCGTTGGAGCAAAACATTTTTTCTGTGAGTGAATAAGAATGAAAAATAAACAGACAATCACTGTTGGTTAAAGGATTGGACTTTGAGACTAATTTTGGACTATTTCAAATTGCAGTTGATATTTTCAAACAATGCAAAAAAAGAAAAAAGGCATTATGTTAATACAAAGACTGCAATAAGTGAAAAAGGCAGAAGATGATCTGAAGAGTTTTCAAGTTTCAAATTGATGTAAAATATTACTCTTGTTCATCTAAAAATTTGCTTCGCATTGCTTTATTCAACATTCTTATTTGAGTTAAGTAAAATTGTCAAATTTAGCTTAGAATTTGGGTTGAATGGTCAGTGTATTTTTACTGTCTCTATACAGGGCTGAAATAGCAGTTTTGCACAAAATAGAAGTGATTTTTGTGAAATTCAGCAAAACTCAATTGCAAATGGTCTTCATTTCCACTGAATGCAGTCATTCTAATTAAGTCTGAAATCGAAGGTGATGAGGTCATGTGATTCAAGGAGCAATGAACATGCCAGGGTTTATCTGAACATCTCTCCCTCATACACGTCAAAGCTCCTTATAATATATAAATATTGGCATTTCTTTTTCACTTGCTGTGTAAAATAGCAATCTCAGTCTCAGTCATCTGATGCTGCCTTCATGTGCTATGGGAAATATGACCCATTCCAATTCCCAGTTGAAATTACGCATGAGGGGTGTTCATGTGCAGTTTTCAAGTCGGCTTCTGGTATTTACCATATTTCCCGTAGGACGTGAAGGCACCATGACAACACCAAACATGCCATGTTTTTGAACATCATGTGATGTCATGTCATGTGACTTAAATGTGAAAAAAATGCGTTTCCATATTAACAATATTTTGTGTTTCCAGTACTAGTTTTTTTTTCAGTTTGCAAACTGCACATTAAGCAGTTTAGTGGCAACCCAAATTCCCCAAACAACTACAAATCTGGAAGTCTGGAAAATGAGACCATAATATCCAGGAAAACTGTTCACCAAAAGTACACAGGACCTTTTTGATCAATACAATGAATTTCCATGACTTTGGAAAAAAATGCATGACTGTATCATTGAATGCATAATAAATATCCTAGATTCAATAACAATTGTTTGTAGTTGTTTATGTGTACCCATTTGTGTCTACACTAATAAAGTGTGGTCTAGTTGAGTGTGTGAGTACAACAGTCTTCCACCACAGGCCAATGTCCAGTCACTCAGCTGAACCCATTGCTGGACACATTTACTGGCATGATGTTTCCTTCCAGAACATGACTTGCATCAATAGTCTATATTTGCTTAAAGATCAATGTAGGGTGGTCTGAGTGATCCACAGGTTGTTCATGAGGACAGATGTTGAAGTGTCTTTTAGAGAGGATCATGAGAAAGGAAGGTCCACTCAGGGGAAATGATATCATGGTATTCCTCATAATCTTCATCACCTTGTGTGGCCCTGTGAGGATTCACATGTCAACACGGAGCAGCTGAGAGAAGACATGAGAGAGTGAGAGTCAGGCAGGAACCTGGTCACTCACAATGGGAGGTCTACATCATTCTGTGAGGTCATCTATGCCGGGAATAGAGAGGTTCACTGTTTCTCAGTCTCAGTCCTGAAGTAACACCACACTCTATAGCTGAACATTTTCATGGCTCTGACAATGGCTGTAGCTGGACCACCTATGTTGAGTCCAAGACAAGTCTAAGACCAGGATTACTCGAGTCCAATTCAAGACCAAACCCTATGAGGACCAAAGGTTTCAGTCCAAGTTAAGACCAAAGAAATTAGAATCCAATCCAAGGTTCAAATCAAGACCAAATCCAAAGACGTACAAGTCCATGTCAAGACTGAGTCCACAAAGGTTTGAGTCCAAGTTAAGACCAAATCCAAAGAGATTTGAGTCCAAGTATAGACTCAGTTTAAAGAGGTTCGAGTTAAGACTATGTCCAAAATTCATTTTGTTGATGGGAGAGGGCTGGACTTTTTTTGTTGACCATTGTGGGTACCTTCATTTCGTCAGTTATATTTGCCATGGTGGCAGTAATTTTAAATTCTGATTGTATGAAATTTATGAGGTATGACAACAAAAAACAAGCTTAAGCTTGCACCTAGTCTGTGAGTAAAAATAAATACTTTACACCAAAGAGAAAAATATAGTCCATAACAGACAGTCTGCCCTCACTCCAGTATGATGTCTAAACGTGTAATCTTGTCTGTGTTTTAAAATAACATGGAAAATATACAACAAAGCCAAAAATTGTTAGGCTTTTGCCATGGACTTTTACTCTGAGCAAGCAGATTGTACAAGACAGTACTCCAGACACTGACTGTCACTTGATTGTTTCTTTAATCAGTAATAAACTGTTAACTATTTTCTTCTGAATGTGTGCTTTGGCAACGGCAAGGATGACCTAACACCATAGGAGGTCTATTACTTTCACATTTCAGAAAATGTAGTCATTCAAAATGTATGAAAAACATATCTGCACATTTGAGTTGTATAAATTCAATGCACTATTTTCTCAGTGTGGCAGCTGTGGTGCCCTCTTGACCCATTCATACATCAGAAGGCTAGTTTAAGGCAGTAGTTTGCAATCACATGAAGTGTGCCATCGAATATCGATATGTTCAATTACAATGATATAAAAATCCAATATTCTGCATGTCCATTAGAAGCAAATTTGGATTTTTTTAAAGAAACTGACAACAGATACAACTGGTATGATGGAAACACTTAATAAAGGACTAATCCTGAGAAATTATTGAAGTGAAAGTGATCTTTTGGTCATACGTGAACACACCACTGCACACAGTGTGAACAGCATGAAATTCACCCTCTGCATTTAACCCATTCACCAAG
>JBBIGB010000156.1:13873372-13883496 GCA_037577075.1 Alestopetersius hilgendorfi
AATACAGGGCTAGTAGTATCTACAGCTGTATATACAGATACACACCCAGGTATCGGATCAGTACTCGGTATCGGCCGTTACCCTGAGCCCAAGTATCGGAATCCGGAATCAGTATCGGGAGGGGAAAACTGGTATCGCAACATCTCTATCCATAATTATTGTGATTGGGTTTGTTTTATTTTAATTCTTTTCATAACTGGAACTTGCCGCCTCTTCTCCTCCTATGGTTTTTGAAACATGGGCACGGTTTCAATGTCAAAACATCTGTTAATATAAGTGCGATGATCAGGGGCCGTGTATTGATGGTGTAAAGTAAATTTTTTTGTGGTCGAGTGACCTCTGTAATATATGGGGAGAGAGAGCCGACAGTCTAGTCGGCTTCAAAATATGTGTTGGGTGTCTCTAAACTCAGTCTATAGACAATCCTAATTTGCATTTTCACGCAGAAATGTGTCTAGTTTAATCGCCTTTTATTAGAAAACAAAATGTCTCACAAGCATACTTACATTCATCTGCTTCTTGGGCCTACAGCAGTTTAGCTCCATCCATTCTTATAAGGAGTGCTGAGACTGCTTCATGAGTGAGGCACAACAGAGGGCAGCCAATCAGAGCATATACCATTTGCATATATCAGTCTTAAAGGCACAACAACAGAAGGGATAAAGAGGATTTTTTGGTACATAAACCCACACAGTCATAAATAGTTGGCTTTAGGGAGTAAGAATAGAAGACAATTGCAATGCAGGATATGGGCCTTTTTTCATCATCGGAGAATACGGGTCCATAGACGTATGTAGGATAGGGGTCATTACTAGGGATGCACCGATTTATCGGCCAGTGATCGGAAACAGACGTATTGCCGATTTCAAATCGATCGTTTATTTATTTGTTTATGTATTACATTTTATTTATTTAAATTTGTAAAGAAATTTTGTTATGAAAAAAAGGTTTTGTATTAAAGAAAATTAGATTTTTGTTTGTATTTGCCACTATCATATGTCACTATTATAAAAATAACCGGTTACATTAAAAAAAACAAAAAAGTTGAAACCCAGCAGCTCTAATTTTCTGTTATCTGGGGAAAAAATCAGTATCGGAAAAATCGTTATCGGCTGATGACACTTACAAAAAAATCGGTAATCGGAATCGGCCAAGAAAATTGCAATCGGTGCATCCCTAGTCATTACCATTTGTCTTTGAAGAAAATAATCAGACATGCGGTCTCGTTTTATCAGTCAGGAGGCGATTATTGATACCTTCTGTATCGCATCTGGAACTTTTGGATCATGACACCCCTATTGTGCCGGCGGATGTGTGTATGCCGCGTGCATGTGTGTTTATGTGACCCTTGACTAGCCTGTGCCAACCCCCC
Source organism: Alestopetersius hilgendorfi (assembly GCA_037577075.1). NCBI lineage: Eukaryota > Metazoa > Chordata > Actinopteri > Characiformes > Alestidae > Alestopetersius > Alestopetersius hilgendorfi. The sequence goes on from JBBIGB010000156.1 coordinate 13,874,745, forward strand.
GCCATGTTCTCCACAACTCTCTCTCTCACCCGTCAGTCATGGCTCGGCCAGTGTTTGTCCAGCCCATTTTCTCACCTTTACTTTTGCCCTTTCCTCACTGGAGCACAGGGGAGCATAGCCTGAGCTTCCCTTCAGCCAGCCATTCACATTCAAGCTCTCCCATCACTCCTAAGCATGCTCATCTTTGGTGCTGTGCTGTGATCAGTTACCTACCTTTAAACAGTCAGCTTATAGTCTTATTTTCTAAGGCAAAACACCTGGTCAAATGACGTGTTTTGTTGATATTCTGGGTGAAAATAAGTACACATGCTTATAATATGGCGCTTTTCTTCAAATTTTACCTCACGGTTTTTTTTTAATTTGCAGTATAATTTAATAAGCATGTAAAATTCAGCCAATAAATAGTAATTATACGCTAAAATGTGCCGAAGAATGTTTTCTTATTTTCACTTAGGAAAAAAAAAAAACATAAATCTTGACCTGGGCGCCCAAACTTTTGCATACGGCTGTCCTGTATGTCTAATTATAGTGGCGGCATCCTAGATTTGACTTTGGCATCTACTGTGGTAGTTTATAAGCTTTTTTGATATCCCACTTTATTACATCACCAGTGGATACCCAGTTGTTCTGTGCATTATTAATGGTGCCCTGATTTTCTCCCATAGACTCTTATTTAATACATAATTTATGCCACGCTCACCATATAGAAAATAAGGAAGCGCATGCAGGCTGAATTTGATTTCAGGTTCTGAAGACAGGCTCTTCCTGTGGCACTGTAAATACTGTGAAGATTCATGCGGTCGCGTTCTACTACAACTTATTAACTGCGTCTTCCTTTTTCCACTTGAAGGCACTGCGGCTACAGTAAGGCGGACCAGGAGGGAGACGAGGAGCTCTACTTTCAATGTGAGTATCAGCTTCTCTTAGTACACGAGCACACGCATTTACACATCCCCTCTCAGAGAGAAGGTGCAAGGAAAGCAAATTGGAATAAATGAGTGGAGGCCTACGGTATTTGATGTGCCCATCTTTGCCTGCAGCTGTTGCTCTTTCAAGTCCATTTTTTGGCTCGAAAATATACTTTCTTTGGTAAAAAACGGGTCAGTAAGAGACAACGGCAACACGCAAGCAGCAGCATTAGCGTCCTCCATGTCTGCTTTCGTGTCATGGCGAAGACGGAGCACTGTGGGTTGGGCTGCGAAGCCCCTGCTCCCGGCCCTTCACCCAGTGAGCTGCTTCCCCCTTAGCACTCTCTAATGAAGCCCCTGGAGATGGCTGTGCCGCCGGCCTCCCTAGACACACTCCTCTAATGATCAGCGCTGTAGGCAAACTGCTGATTTGGAAACAAAGGGTCAAGGTGGCACCGGCAGCTCGCCTGCATAGCTTGACTAGCACTTCTCGCTAACATGCTAACTACTAGCACTGCATCCCCAGCACCCGCCGAGCAACTACAGTACCAAGAAAGTCTCCAACCAAGGCATAATCGAAGGCATTCCTGACAAATAGCGAGACGGTGGTGTGGGTGCTTGTAGCACGATAGGGTGTAGACTCTTTGTGTAAGCCAATTTGGTCAGGGTGTGTGCGACTTGGGGCAGGCGGTGATATTAGATCTGCTGACAGCCTGGACGGACGAAGCAAGTATGGGAAGTGCAAGGAAGAGAACCACCTCTCCTGAGTAGTTCTACAATCCAAGCACTTGTTCATGTCCTTTATTATAATAGTCATACAACAGTTAATCAGCTGTGAATGGATTTTAGTGTTACTTGGTAAGCTGTTTAAAGTTGAACCCCTTTTCAATGCAGTGTTGCCCTGTTCTGGAGGCCCCTTAGTTTGGACTGCTATGTCAAGATTTCTCTAAATGTTTAAACTTTAACATATTTAAATTCAGTTTTACTAATAATTTGAAGTAGATTAGCCTATCTAATTACATCACCTGCATTAGTTCTGCCCTGTCTTGGCTCCATCCTGACTAGGGAGACCCCCCTGTGCCTGGATCAATAATAAGGTAGAAAAGACAAGACATAAATTAGCAGAAGGAATAGGGCTCAGTGCAAACGATTCTGTTGAAAGAATTTAAATATATGGTGTAAATAATACCATCAAGGTAAGACCTTTGCTACCCTTTTGGAGAAAAACAGTGTAGATTATTTAAGTAATTATGAATCATTTTTTGTCAAATAAAAGAGTATCAATAAGCATAAAGGCAAAGTGTGGTAACAAGAAAAGAAGTATAAATATAATGCAAACGATGGGTATCCCTAGCCCTGACTATCCACTTGCCTTTATACCTTTGCCTCAAGGTTAGTCTTATTCCAGTTTCTACTTTGCTTTTGCAGAACTCTTGTCCAGTTTCTTTCTATTCAGAATGTTTTTGTGTGCTATACCCTAGTTTCCCTGCCTGTCCTCCGCTGTTTCTCGGATGATGGTTATGAATAAGCCTGTTATTTGTCTCCCTATTTTCCAGCCCGGCTGCAGATTTTGCCTATGCTTCTGTAAATGGTTCTTTGCGAAAAGAAAAAAGAGACTTCACTTCCTTACCTCCAACCGCCTCAACCTCTCAGTCATTAGAGGGAGATGGAGGAAGAGCCGGGGGGGGGATAGCATACCGCCCTGTGTTTGCGAGCGTCACGCCTGCAGCAAATTAGTAATTTAATTACTCGTTAGCAACAGTCCGTTTTAGTCATTTTTAGCACAGCGTGACGCGGCCCGTTAGTGTTTGCATCCCATTAAGTGGGCCAGTGTACTGAAGCTGACAGGTAGGACTGTAATTAGCGAGTGTGAGAGGGATGTCCGTTGAAGACATTAATTGGGCAGAGAGTAATGTAAAAAAGCCGTATAGATACAAACTGGTGTTTCGTGATTACAACAGTCTGACATCCTGAAGATCTTCAGAGAAGGCCCAATGACTCCTGAGAACAGGATGTCAAAAGCTCACCACAGCTAAAACACGGTCTTATACCATCGTCCTTCTTTATTTGGAGCTTCCGTGTGTTTGGGTCGACAGTGGAGGCTACAGGTGTCGCAGGAAGCTTTGTTACATGATTGTATGTCGTGTAAAATTAGAGATCTGAAACTCTGAAAAACATGGGAAATGCAGTCAAAAGGGTGTTGTCTGAAACCCTTAGGGCCGGTTTCCCAGACAGGGACTAAACCTAGTCTTGGACTACCTTTTCCTTTTCAATGGAAAATGTCTATTCGCAGCACTACATAATCTAGGACTAGGCTTAACCCCTGTCTGGGAAACCGGCCCTTAGGGTTTTAAGTAGTATTTCAGTATTATAGTTGTTCTAAGTTGCGTAGAGGAATCTTTTCCTAGTTTTAATATTCATGACCTGAACTGAAGGTTGTACCTCTGGTGCTGTGTAGAAACCATCGGGCAGATGTGTGTGTAGCATGATCCTGAGAAACGGCAGCCTGTGTTTGTTTTAACCGAAGAAAACCTGATTATTCATCTCCAGTGAATTGTTATGTGTGCTCTGCAGTGTCTAATCTGAGCTGAAGGGCTTGCAGCGTACAAACAGAAAATCAGATTTGCGATAGCCATTAGCCAATGAGCGACAGCTCCTCCTGTCTCTCCCTCCCCCGAGCTTTGAACCTCCCCAGTAACTCCTTTTGGTGAAGGTTAAGTGGAAAATTGAAAAGCATTTCAATTCCATTTTTGAGGAAAATAAAAGTGTGCCTGAGAAAGACCTCTTGCCACCGGGCTCACTTCAAAACCGCTCAAAGCCGTTCTCCCCGCCACGATTCTGTCCAGCCCTCCCTAATCACGCCTGTCCATCACGGCTTGCACACGGCATGCATATTTAATCGCAACAGTAATCCTCTTACTTTTCTACAGTTAAATTTCCAGGCACCAAAACCTACATCGACCCTGAAACCTACGAGGACCCCAACAGGGCCGTGCACCAGTTCGCCAAGGAGCTGGACGCGTCCTGCATTAAGATTGAGCGGGTTATTGGTGCAGGTGAGTTTTCCTCCTGCCTCACTCACCCCCTCCCCCAGCCCATTCATCACAATGACAACCAAATATTTACGCCTTCAACAGCACCCCAGCATCTCTCCTGTCTGGTTATTAATAGCGCTGTTGCGAAATGGTGGGGGTTGAAGGATGTTGAGGGAGGGGTGTGTGTAAAATCAAACAGTAATTAATATGTCTTCTCTTCAGGCTACAATGCGCAAAGATGCATCATTGCTGATGAATTGCCACTGCAACACTTCTTAGATATTGCCATGTAAGGGTGTTGGTGTACACAGAATGTGGCGTATCCAATTATGTCTGCCGGTCATATTCCCTCGTGTACCAGCGTGGCACCATGTAATAGTGGATCCTGTCTCCAGCAAGACTGATGTATTGTGTAGTCAAGATACAGATAAGGGAGTTAAATGAGGGTGCCGAAGGCTTTAAGTCAGCCCGTTGGGGGTCTGCTTTTGTGATAGGTGAGTTCGGGGAGGTCTGCAGCGGCCGGCTGAAGCTGCCGGGAAAAAGGGACGTGCCCGTGGCCATCAAAACTCTCAAAGTGGGCTACACAGACAAGCAGAGGCGGGACTTCCTGTGTGAGGCCAGCATCATGGGACAGTTTGACCATCCAAATGTGGTCCATCTGGAAGGAGTGGTGACCAGAGGTCAGTTCACAGAGTTCTGTCATGCACTGTGTAAAATAAATCTAAACCCTGAATTAACCTGAAACTTCCTTATAACAGAAACAAACGAGGAGGTGCTGAAAATAAGAGCGACCATATTGTACTGATTTTGTGACACAATTTCCTCTAAACTATAGAGAGAAATGAGCATTTTGTTCTTAAGTGCTATCGGTGTGTTTTTCAGAATGTGGCAACTTTAATAAGGTCTTAGCTCCGCCCACTTTTGGCTCATGTATCACTAAAATGTTCTTTTCCTATAGACTCTATTCAAATATTAATATTTGTTTAGTTCTTGTGTACTATGACTAACATTCAGTCAAATGTCGCATATTAATGTAATTCTGGAGTTCATTCTTAAATTCAGAACCAGACTTCCAGAATAGCCTTACAATGGTTTCTTAATAAATTGCTCATATTTATCTTTATTCCAGATATTATACTAATCATGTTTTACACTCAGTCTCTGCTTCATTAATCAAAAATAAAAAAAGATTTCAGTAATCTCTCTCCATCTCTCTCCATTATTCACAATAAGATACACATTGTAATGTGGGGAACTGAGGAGTACACACTCAGGCTCTTACAGTGAAGGGGTTAAATGCAGTGGGTCAGAGCAGTTACAGTACCACCACACTACTCAAGCCTTGCCTACATAATTATGTGTCTTCTGACAGCGTTATGGCCTGGAGGTGGATTTGTTTTGTTTTGGATATTATGAACTAGACTAGATGTGTTAAAGAAGCACTTTGTGTCCCTTTAAATAAATAGAAAGATTGCACTCTACACTCTTAATGCAGGTGCCTTTTAGAGCCCAGATTGAATTATTGTCTCTCATTACGGCTTTGCACAGTAAGTGGATGGAGTTTATCTTCACCACTCTGCACCTAATGGAGTTTGTTCTTCTCTTTGTCAGGAAAACCAGTCATGATCGTAATTGAATACATGGAGAACGGCTCGTTAGATGCCTTTCTCAGGGTGAGTATAATCGTCACCACGCAGTTTGCCCTGGGATTTCAACACACTATCTTAAATTGGCTGCTCTCATGCAGCTAGAGTTTACATTAAAAGGCCCCATTCTTGTAGATCAGCAGTAAGATCTACTGGGCTGGGAGAGCAGGGATTTGCCATTTGCATGCCTGCAATGTTCCAGATAAAATGATTTTATTGAATTGTTGTGAATCCGCTATATTATTAATGAATAGATATTAAATAAAAGATGTTGAAATGAGAACCATTCCTGACGGTCGCAGGGCTGAAGCCTTATCATAGCTAGAAATCACTCATTTATGATGTGCCCCGTTCCAAGCCGGGAAGTCAGAATTTCCAAGTTCCTGGTAGTAGGTATGAACTGAGGTGCTTCCTCAATCTAGATTTCCAACACACCAACGCCAACCAAATACAGCATAATGCCTTGTTATGAACTGCCATTGCTAGCAATGTCTAACAGTAGTTAACCAGGTCAGATCCTGGCTCTCCTAGTAGTCCTATAGGAATGCAATCAACCTGGGTGTGACATCAGGTCCAACTCTGGCTCCCCACTTTGGGGGTAATTGGAACACATCAGTATCCCACATAGTATGAGCTTCAAAATTAGCTAAAAAAATGAAATCATTTATTATAGATGCGACCCTAGATAACAAAAGCAATATTCCAGTGATCCTGCTGTAACAGATTGTTTTGCCCCTTTATTGCTCATAATAAGGTAGTGTTATCAGGCTGACCTGTTGATTATTTGTGCAGAAACATGATGGGCAGTTCACAGTGATCCAGCTGGTAGGGATGCTCCGCGGCATCGCAGCTGGGATGCGTTACCTCTCGGACATGGGCTACGTGCACCGCGACCTGGCAGCACGAAACATCCTCGTCAACAGCAACCTCGTATGTAAAGTGTCTGATTTCGGCCTGTCCAGAGTGATTGACGACGATCCGGAGGCTGTCTACACCACAACGGTGAGTCAATTAAAGCTGGGCTGCCTGCCTCCCAGCCTGCATGCCACGCCATCGGAATACTCAAATCATCTTACAGCCCCTGCATGGGAATGCACCTGCAACGCGGGTGCAGCCCACAGCGCTTGCTACAGCGTTTGCTCCCCTCCCCTTTTAAACGTATCAATTGCTGCAATTAACGAGAATGACGCTGGTGTGATGGTGTGCTAAGCTGTGACTCTTCTCTGGTTGATGTTTTAGGGGAAGATGCAGGATGTAATGAATTTGATGTTTACCCCAGCCACTGACCTGCGTTTTACTGAACAGGGCGGAAAGATCCCAGTTCGGTGGACAGCCACGGAAGCCATCCAGTACCGTAAATTCACGTCAGCTAGTGATGTGTGGAGTTACGGCATTGTCATGTGGGAAGTCATGTCCTACGGGGAACGGCCTTACTGGGACATGTCCAATCAAGATGTAAGTCGCTGTTGCCATGGCAGCACAGGCAAATTTGAGTTTTTCCTCCAGTTTATTAGGCAGTATTTCAGGAGTATATAGTGAAGATTGCCAGTTTGCATCGTTTCTCACACAGTATTACAGTGTATACACTAAAGGTCAAAAACATGGTAATCATTCTTAACTTCATTCAGTCTTAACTTCCCAGCTCACACTATCAGTTCATTTATCTCCATTTATGAAATCAACATGCTTCCTAAGTTGAGTCTTGAGGTGCGCTCTCTCCACCCCTCATGCTGTTCCAGAAGAAAAAGGCGGCGGGTTCAAATCTTCTCGACGCCTCCTCTGCATCTGGCCCATTTTCCCGCCCGCGCACCCGAGCCGATCGGAAGCGCGGCGCCACGTTCGCCCAAACCGCTTGTTATCAGTCAGTTCTTACATCCTACTTTATTTCGCGCCGTTGCTACCAGGTGCTAAAGAGTGGCTAACGCTGATCATCCTCTGGCTGAATAAGTTGATGGAAAACAGATCTTTAGAAAAGAACAGAGTGCTTTGCATTTAGAGTGCCTTCCTGTGTCAGCAGCAGTCGTTTAACCTTACTAATGAGATATGATAATGCGGAATTTATCGTTAGCGTGGCTCAATCATTTTGGCAATATCGACTTAGCCATGCAAAACCCCTTTGCCATTGTCTTGCAGAAATTGGTACATACGAGCAGCGCGGCACTCTTCATCATTCCCATCACAGTCGACTCTCCACCGCATTGATATTCCGCCGCCGTAGCAGCTAATGATATGTATGAAGGGAAGTGGTTTTAATCCATTGCTGTTTGCAGGCACTTGTCTTGTGTATGCTCCTCTGTTAGGCACACTCTTTGTCAAAATTACACAAGCTTGAACATCCTCAGAGAAGGTAAACACCCCTTATCAGAAAGACTAATGATGACTTATAATTCCCCACTCCCCCTAGCTATGCGGGCTACCCTCGGTAGGATAGCAGATGCTAGCAAACAAAAATGCAAAACACTTGCGTATTAACTTTGGACACTTTAAAAACTGGCCTGCTCCGCACACCCGGTTCCTGACAGACATCAATGTCAGCGATTTCTGTACCCTGTCAGGAGAGAGGCAGCTTTCTCCTCTAGGGTGCCGGAGAAAGAGAGAGATTTACATTTCCACTTCTGCAACACTTTGGTTGTTTTGACACTTCTCTCTCTGTAGCCCTGAAGTTTGGGCTTGAAAAGACACGACAAGAATAGCAGATGAACGTGCGGGGAAAGTAAACAGCAGTTCCGTGGGTGGAGAGGGAAAAACACCTCTGGACCTTCCCCTTCCCGCTTCTATTGACTCACATTTAGCTGGTTCGCTAAGGTCAGGCCCAGCTTACCGAAGAGAAAAAATACAGTGAGTTTAATTCTTCAGTGCCCACTTGTAGCAATGAACCAGGGCACGAACGCCCAAGAACGTTGTTCGGACATGCAAATGCACCGGCACAACCACCTACAGGCTAGACTCTGGTTATTTTAATGCACTGGCTTTAAATGGTGGATCCTAGACAGAACAGCAGGTCAGCAGTAAGCTCCAGACTCCCAGACTCGTACGTCAGGATCCGCCCATTCAGTCACTTTCAGCACGCAGTCAGGGAGTAGTGGCTTCTTGCTTGCTAAAAATGTCTAAAAATGGAGTTAAACCATAGATGGGTCATTTGGCAAAGCATGTGGTTAGAGAG
>JBBIGB010000156.1:13916675-13931797 GCA_037577075.1 Alestopetersius hilgendorfi
ATGTTGTCACGTGTCGTGTGTCGTCACAGCAGCGCGTTATTGTTTACCTTTACAGAGGGCATTTTCTCACAAGTGTATTTTTACCACAATGAACGTGTAATTTAACCTTTTCTTTAAGGTACTTACACATGAAAATCTTCCGCTATTTTTCGAATATGACTCCGCCCCTCCCGCTGCCTTATGGGATAGTGCAGTGTCCATCGAATGCATACTACAGAATTCAGCCGGAAGCAGTAGGTCATCTGGGAACTTCTCGCCTACTGTTTTTCCCATACTACGAATTCAGACATACTACTCGCCTCGCATACTGCTTTTCGCATACTATATAGTATGCAAGTATGCGATTTTGGACGCAGGGACTCGTATTGAGACTTTAATTTTGACATTCTGTGTTCAGGTTTGTGTCAGTGTTCGCCCTGTCAGCTGTCTTGTGTTTTAGTTAAAGTGATTGGTGTTTGTGATTGGTTTTTGTCAGAGTATGTTTGTATATTTAAGTGCTTTGAATTTGTTATAGTGGCTGGTTATCCCTCACAATGTGTCTCACCTTCCCTGCTCCTTGTGTCTCCTATTTATAGCTTTGTTTCTGTTAGCCCCTTGTGGCTTTTTGTTTTAGTTAGTGTAGAGTCTATGTCTTTTATTAATAAAAATACCATCTAATGGAACCTGCTCTACCTCGCCTCACTCCCTGAGCACAGCCCCCGTGACACATAGAAAAAGAACCTGATGGGACGTCGTGTTGCTCTGCTGAGTTTATATACTGAATATATGAACTGACATATTCATATATATAAGGTTCATTCCATATATTCAGATTTAAGTTTTATTATCACAATGATTTATGACCTGACAATATTTTGACCAAATTAAATCTTTATCACCATACCAGACTACATTACATTATTCTGAAATAAAAAGCCAAAGATATTTGGTTGCATGTTGGCATAGTCGATTGCTCCATCAATAATGTGACTGCTGTTTCACTCTTAGCAGACTAGTGAACTAGCGAACTGCCAACTGGTTGCCATTAAAACAAAACAAGTGACTCCTCCTGTAGGCTGCTCTTCACTGATTTCATAGGTGACGTCACTTATTGAGGGTCGAAAGCGGCTAAGCTAGAGGAAGCTCGCATACAGTACAGCTTTCAGGCTGCGCAGATGTTTGGCATCTTTTCTGTGATTGAAATAGAATCCTTGTTTAGAAATGTGCTCCTTTTTCGCTGTGTACTGGTCCTCGGGCGATGTTGCTTTGTTTTCATCTTCCTCCCTGGCTGCTGTACTCCCGAGCCTCTTTCCAACCGCTGATGGAAGTGACTGGCGCATGGAGGATGAGATCAATTGGCCTCCTGCTAAGTGGCATTTTTAGATAAACAAATGTGGTTTCACCGTGTAGCACACTGCTGCTCAGCCGAGTGGATTCATATGACTTTTGCCAAAGCCTGAGCATTCTCTTCTAGAGGACCAAAGAGTTTTCAGAGAGTTGCCATCATTCTCGGTTATTTTTAGTGGATTTTTTTTCTCAAATGATATCGGCAACTATCTTGATGTGTAGGCTACCAAGGAGTTTTAATCCTGGTTAAGATGAAGTATTTTTAGCAAATGCATTCCAATATTTCGCTATGAAATAGGCCCTCTAGGTGGGTATGTGGGTTTTGTTTAATATCCCTGTAATTAAAACATACTGTCCCAATTACCACACTGTTGGCTCACCAGCCCCTTTGAAGATGGATTTTTTAAATTTCCTTAATGTATGGCAGGAACCCCAGAGGAAAAGCCTAGAGGAAGGGAAAAAGACACTCTCTCTATACATGAGAGCTCCCCATCTTTGAGTCCCCTTTTTGCAAAATGTTTTTGAAAACTTCATCTTGCGGTTGTGACAGGAACGGATTAGTCTGACTATACAGAATGACCTACACTCTGGTTTCGGCTTTTGTTTATAATTCGGCTCACTTGAGTTCTCTTTGCATGGTACTTGCTACAGCAGACATTGTCTCAGAAGTTCCAGAGTTGGCAGCATAACAACAACCAGAAAATGTAGGAAATACATTAGAAAACAAATTTCTTTAAGCACAAATGCAGAATAGTTAAAAAGCCTGTGTTAGAACTCTCCTTGCCTTCTTGTTTGATGATGTATTTAAATGCATTTTGTGGGATGTTATATATATATACAGTATATCTGCCTATTCAGCCTACAGTAGTGTAGCCCTGTCTATTCAAGTTATAAGGAGTGTTTCAAAAAAGAGTGCTTTTGGAATGAGGCATAATCCCGGCCAGTCAATCAGAATACTTTACACATACTGCAAATAGCCTATTAAACTCTTAGGAATGAACTGGGATGGAAAGAAGGAAAGAAGAATATGTATAATTGAATTTTTGTAGTAAACAAAAATAAACAGATATAAATGGTAATGCTTTATTTGGATGGTCCAATGCAGATATTCTGCAGATGATGTGGGCTGCTATTAAACTAAATATATATTAAATGTAACTGAATTTTAAGTTAACAATATAACTTTAAAAATAAATTATCTAGCCTTAACCTTAAACCAAAACATAAATCTAATTCTAATCCTAAACCTAAACCTATCTCTTATTATCTAATTTCACCAGATATTTTGTAGGCGATCTGTAGATTTGTATTATCTATTTCTAAAAACATGTAGCCAAAAATAAAACACAAGAAAAATGTAGGATTGTGACAAAGCTTAGTGTCCAAAAGTGCAGGAGGAGATAAATACAGCCATCTGTTTCCACATTTTGGAAAAAAAAAAAAAAAAAAAGGTAAAAGAAACTGTTCCTTCAGTGCAATCATCTCAGAAATCACAAAAACAAAAAGAGGTAGAGTGATATTAATCATAATGCATGTATTCAATCTATTCGAGCCTTTTCTGAATATCCAGTTAAATTCAGTTACACAAGTGGACAGCCAAGACACCTCAGTGTTAGTCTAGCATGCATTTCTCACTTTTGCTTATGATCTCACACCCATGGTGCAAGAATTTCTATTCACAGCATTCCCAACACAAAATCTTACATTTCCAACATATTTCAATACTGTATATTCAATACAAGTCCAGAAATGTAAAACCCGCAGCATTCCTTCTTTATTTTAAATGTATAGCTGGAGATGATTGGTGTCAGCAGAATAGCAGAATCCAACCCACCTTCTCCTAGCACTGTCAGACTCTTTGCAAAGTGGGCAAGTTATCCCATGCCTTCCACACTTGCAGTAGTTATCTTTGGCTTTATGTTAGGTTAGCTGCCCCACCACAATTTTTCGAGCGTTGACACGCCTGTCACTTTACATATTTTCCTATGAGGTTCTAGTCAGTGTTGCATTAGTATTTCCATTACAAATACAAATACATGCATCCCAGGCCATCTCTGAAAGTGGTTTAGCTCTACGATCCAGCTCTAACAAAGGAAAACTCATAAGAAACAGGAGAACCAAGATTTTCCAGAAAGAATCACTCTTCTTCAGGCCTGCTCCAGTTAGAATACAAGCAGGACATACAGTTATTTGCTGAGTATCTCGCTTGTGGTGTTTTTATCAGGCCTGCCCTGTGCAATCACAGACGGACCAGTTGTTCACCACTACTGATCCTGATAAATTGTGATGCTAATTGAAGTGTTCCTGAGCTAAAGGGAGGTGAATGAGAAGCTAGGCCTAGCCTAAACACTGGTTTTCTCATGACCTGCGAAGAAGGGCCATGAGGCGTTTGTTGAGTCAGACCACAAAGACCTTGAGCAAACAACCGGGATGAGGGAAGCAAAGAGCTCGAGCCAAACTGCCGATGTTCGAGCACTTAGGACATTTGAATTTGAATGACAGTTTAATGACCCCTCTTTTCCCTTCTGTCAAGTGCCCCCGCAATTCAGGCTGCGTTTTGTTGCCTTTGTAATTTGACTTTCAGTCAAACTCCCCGAGATCCTTGTAATTGCGTGCCGTAATTAAGTTTAGGGGTGATGCGATACAGAATTCGGCGCAGGGTGAAACTGGGGGGGCAGGTGTTTGTTGTGCTCGCTTGGAACGCATACATTGATCCAAAGCCACGAAGACAACAGGAGCTGGGCTGGATTTAAATGTTTGGTGAAAGTAAATGAAAGGTGACACTCTGAGAGCAAGGACGGAGGCGACGCTCGGGTGCTGCGTCTGCCCGGGTGCCAGTAATTAACTTTGCCGTGATGGGATCGCAATTAATGCACCACTGTGATCATGACAGTTCTGTTGCTGTTCACACCCGGCTGGCAGCTGGCACACACTCAAAATTTTAGCACATGGGTTTATATAAGGTATGCGTCCACCCACCACATCCCGATCTTTCCTCACGACAGGCATGTCCTGTCTAGGACTTTTGTTTTTGTAAACTAAACACTTTACGCTTGTCAAGGCGAGAAGACACCTGAAGTAGATGCTTTCACAGTTGCCTCACCAAAAAGTCAGAAAAACAAACCATGTGTGATAGGAATAAAAGGACTACACAAGTGTTTAAACATAGTCTGGGAACTACCGTTGCAGCAATTTGGAAAGCTCCCCAGTAGGCGCATAGGTGTAATTACAGTCACAGTATGACATTTTGATTATTGAATTTTGTATGGTATTGCAGCTTTTTTTAGAACTTCAGGGCCATGAGGGAATTTTGCAAAGTTGCTTTGTTGAAAAAAAGTCAAAACCTACAAAGATAAATGCCATGTAATGAATCCAACTGATCTATTGGGATTTCGTGAATATCCCACGCCTGCACCTTTTTCAACCTTCTTTTTTTTATCCTCTAGCTATTTTAATGCCTGTTATTCTTTATGCTACACATGTTCTTTCATTTATCTGTAGTTGGATGATTAAGGCTAGACCCTTTACTCACCTAGGGAAACTCACAATGTCACCCAGCCACATCAATATTTGTTTTTGTTTACAAATTATAAATAAAAACATAGTTCAGATTTTCTGAACCTTTTCCTGAGAGGCATGTTTTGAACAAATATATCTATAAAACATACTAAGGTCCTCTTAAGCTTGGGTGCCTAGAATAAATATTTCTAGCATATACTACTGGAAACAGTCCTGTGTATTGTTTTCATTGGCAGTGTTATCTGTTCCCATTTGGATCAATGATGTGCTTGGTGCTACTCAAAAAGGCATTGAAGAACAAGCTCCAGGCCTGCATACATTTTCGAGCATTGGCACACTGTTACATGACATATTTTCCTATGATGTCCAAGTCGGTGTTGCATTAGTGCTTACATAAAATATGGTGTCTACTTCTAACATATACTACTGGAAGCAGTCCTGTGTATTGTTTTCATTGGCAGTGCTAACGCTTCCCATTTGGATCAATGATGTGCTTGGTGCTGCTCAAAAAGGCATTGAAGAACAAGCCCCAGGCCTGCCAGGTCAAACAGCACCAGCAGGTCAAAGGGACAAAATGCTGGAGGTGTTCCACCGTGTTGTGAGCCTTTCCCTGCAACAAGCTGGTCTCTAAGCCAGTCCTACACCCAGCTGTACAAATGGCTGAGGAAACGTGTGTGTGGGTATGTGTGTGTGTGTGTGTGTGTGTGTGTGTGTGTGTGTGTGTGTGAAGATTCAGCCAAATCACACACTGAAAACAGACTGGCCAATCCACCTGTTTGTTGTTTGCTGAATCTTTTGGTTAGCATGGTGCTCATGTGACCTTCCACTCAATGAGGGAATTAGCCACAACTAGACATATTGAGGTGGGCTTGAATCGAACTTTAGCCTTTCCTTCAGGTCTAAGGAGAATCCATGATTGTTTGTTTGCCTAAGCAGGGAGGTCATCTTGATTAGCTGCTAGCTTAGCTAATTAGCTCTGCAGTTGTCACTGCTGCTGGCCCTTCCATTGGCCACTCGCTGGCCCACAAAAAAAAAAAAAACAATAGCGTTCCGACCATCTTGATACTTCTGGGTCAAGTCTGCAGAGCCAGAATGCCTTCTGGTCCTGTCAGATTTGGTCCACGTCCCCCGGGAGCTGATATTTTTATTGTGCACTTCCTTGGAGTGAGGTATTAATCCTAATTAGGGACTACTTATGTCCCCATTGACTTGTCTGTTCTGACTGCTTGACTGTAGAATAGTTCCCCCTTTTTTTTATTCACTGCGGCGCACCATCCCGCGGCCCAATTATGTCTACAGGGAACGTTCCCGCACGGAGAGGTACTGCAGGCCAGCTGAAGAACAGCAGCGGCAGAAAAAGAAGAGCGAGAATAAAGGAGCATATTTGTGTTAGCATGATGCCTTTACTTTCCTCCTCTTGAAGAAGCTCTTAAAAGCCAGCGCACCAAAGTGCAAGGCAAAGGGCTGAACATAAAGGGAAATATGTCCTAAGCTATGTGTTCATTTGAATTCATTTAATCAAGCGCTGCTAAGGGAGAAAAGAAATATCCCACTGTATCTGTAATAACAGTAATTCAATTACACATCACAACCGTACAAGCATTTGACTCAAAGCATGCTATGAATGACAGCCATTCTTGTGGCTGTGCAATAATGCATTCCTCCTTCCAGAACATGCTTCTCCACAGAATTCGGGGTGCTTAATTGCCCGAGTAATTTGAAAAGTCAGATAAATCAGATAAAAAAAAAAACCCTTTTTCTTTTCGTTTCTTTTCTGTCCTTTCAGAGGACGCTCAAAACAGAAATCCAGCTGTGCTGACATCGCCTGGTGAAATCAGCTATCTTTCCAAGCTCACTGAAGTTGCTCATGACTCATGACGAGGCTTTTTTCCCTCTTTTTGAAGGCTTTGATTTCCTCTGCATAATGCATGGTAATTAGACACACTGCTTTGGAGTTGCGCTTGGAAAACGAGCGGGGGTCTGCAATTGCTCCCGATCGATATAATTTGTCTGGTTTGAAGAATGAGGATGTGTGTGTCGCCATAGCAAAAGGCACTAAAAGTTCACACAATAAGATCACACAGTGATGTAATTTTGACATAAGTTTGTGTTTCTGTAGGATTATAACATCAGTGGTTTGCTTTTCCAGTGGAGCCAAAATGACCTGAAAAAAGCAGACATGCTTCCTTTTTTAAAGGTTCAAAATCTTACCTGGTGAAATCACTGAATGCCATTCAAAATTCAATAAAAAGGGAGAAATACAAAAAAAAAAAAGTGAACCATCGCTTTATCTGTTGCAAACAATGAAGCAACAATACTAGTCTTGCCTTGAGATAATTATTCCTAGGATAACTATGTTCTAGGACACCCACCTTCCGATTATGCACTTGTATAGTGGACAGAACTTTTACGGTGTAAGGAAAAATTACTCGATGGTGGAAATTTTTGAACTATATATTTTTATGATTCATTAGAATTTGTTGTATTGTTATTATTCATTATTAGAAAAATGGTAGAAAGCTAATAATATTGCTTGGAAGCCAAACATTTGTTGCAGTAATTTCATACTATTATTGTAATGGTCACCAGACGATGATAACCACAAAAAGCTAAAGCTAACGTTAGCAAGATATTTACCACATGATACTCTACCACAGTCTGACTGCTTTGGTCTGGTGATTTGGAAGAGAGAATCTCTATTGTCTTTACAGTTTAGTTTGAGCTATACCAATGTTAGCTTGGTTTTTTTTTTAGAATATATAGCTCAGCAGCTAGTCTTTTAATATAGAGCTCCTTACCAATAGGACAGAACATAAATAGTTTAATAAAGAAGGGTTTCTTAATGAACTAGAAACGTTTGTTTGGTTTTAGATTATGCATATTAGTAGCATGTTGTATTCTTTCATGATTTCCTGATCTTGGTTCACTTCTCCTACAGTTCAGTTCTCCTGAAATTCCCAGAAGGAAGAGGGGAGAGAAGATCTTGCACCTAATTTCCTTATAACTGTAGCTGTTCTTACACAATAAGACAAAGAGACCATATTTCCTAAATCTGAGCCAAATTCTTCTCTAAGTTTCCCCTTGAGTCATATTCGTGTCTTCTAATAAGGTCAAGGAAACACTGTATGTAACCGAAAATAATCAGATATTTTAAGCCTAGGTCTTCCATAGCTGGATCTAGAATCATATACCAGTGTGTATTATGTATAGTCCATGAATTATGAGAACGTTCTAATGGCCTTAGATTGGTATTTTTTTAAATAGGTGTCAGAAATGGGTTCAGAGAAGAGCATATAAGGCAAGCAAGGTTATTGGGTACACTGTGTTATAGGAGAAGCCCGTTTTTTTTAAACAGTCAATACATGACTGATATGCATGGCTTGCTTTTGTAATTGTCTTGGTGCGTTGGGCCCAAAGACAGACATGGCCATCTTTGCATGCGCTAAAATGGCTCTCAGAGTGAATTATCACTTTGAGCTTTGCCATGGACATGTCGATGTCCTTCGAGACTATACCACAGCCAGGCTCACCTCACTAGCACAGATTCACACAACCCGTTCTTATAGTCCGGGTTCATGGACCACAAAATAATGTGTCTGCGTAAAACAACACACAGTCAACGAAGAAACAAATGATGTATACTAGAATAATATGATACACAACAGCAAAATGCATAAAATTATTTAATTAGTCAGGTAGTTGCATTTGATCATGGTTGTGTAGTTAATTGTTATTAATTGTGATAAATCATGTGGTTTATTCACTCAGAATTTACCCCAAATGAAAGGTATTTTAAAAACAGTGCATTTCATTGTATGTGTGAATCAATACACTTATTCAGAAATTATTTATTAATAATTTATTTAAAAAGCCAACCGTACTTTTTTGTCACTTAAATGATCATGAGAGTAATAGTGGTCGGAGTCAGTGTGTGTATATTTCAGATTCCTCTCCAGTTCACCGCTTGATCTCATAGTTCATGGATTCTTGTTCCAGTGGAAGCTCCAGAGAGGAACTGCAGCCTTTCACACTGCTGTTGCTTTTGTTTCCTACAGGCACTGTCCCTTGTATTCAGCCTGGAAGTGCCAAAGGTGTGACTTTAAAAGCCATAACAAACGTTGTATTTAACCCAGATGGCTACAATTGCAGATTCTATCACAGTCGCAGCTGGGCTTCAGTCTGCCGGGCTAGACATTTCAAACTGGGACACATAAACATTGTGGGTCTTCCAAATGGTTGTAGGATAGATTTGAGTTATGCATAGATATTGTAGTAAGAGAACTGTGTATTTGCCAAATGTAATATATTTGACTTCAAAAATGTAAAAATAAACCATTGAATGCGTTTTAACTTTCTTAAATTTGAACATTGTCACCAAAATATAAGCCCAATTTTTCGTGCCTTTATATATTTATTTCAAGTTTTGCACCTCTTCGTTTTTTCTTTACCTTGCCATTTGAGTTTTTTTGCTTTGATATTAGTCTCTGCCTTAGTCCTGCCCCCTTGTTATCCTGTCCACCTGTGTCTTGTTCTATACGCCTCCCCTGCCCAGGTGTCCAAGTGGGTATATATATATATATACTGTTGAATTATTCTCTGGTGATTGTCTGGTTCTTAGCCAGTCTCCTGTTGTTGGTCATCTCTCTTTTATCGTTTGTTATTATCTCCTGTTCTTTCTGTAATTTTGCTTTAATGTTATCCCTTGTATTGTCACATTGCCCATGTCTTCGTTAGCCCTCTGGATGTTTCAGTGCACCCATGGACTGTCTATAAATAGTGTGTATTCTAGGAATTTGCACTTGCATCTAGCATCCATCCACCCCTTACATTTCGAAAAAAAACCTGTTTATTATTTGGTTTTATAATTAACCGCAGTCAGTTAGTTAAAACACTTACACTATTTAGGTTTATTTTTGAGTCACATTAGCACTTATCACATCACCCACATGAGAAACATTTGCACAGAATGGAGTGGAGACCACAGTGTCCCTCCCAACCAGTCACATGAGCAGTCCAGCATGAGGCAACAGTTTTTCATCCAAGTGTTCAACCATCTGAAACAGCTAATTACAGGCTTAATTGGGATGAGCGGGTCTCGTCTCTTCGGATGGGAAATTTGGATGCTCTGACAGAGTTCTGAAGTGTCCTGGTGAGATGGCCTTCAGGACAACACGTAGTCAACCCTGGCAAAGACTTTTTAATGGTCCCCCGACGCTTTGATATTGGTTCAACCTCGGCACGACCTTGGCCCAAATTTTCTTCCGCAGCACTCTTGGTGTAGCTGTTTTGCTCACCGTATGCATTTTCAATTTAAATCCTCATCCTGCGAAGTTCTAAAAGGTTCTCACTGTTAGTTTAAAGCTTGCCAGGTGTACATCCTGTAAATATGAAGACTACACAAGCACCTCATTTTATCACCTGAATCACATCGTATTTAATGAGGAAAAGTATGAAAACACTGCTGTAATCAAAACTCTCCTCTTACAATGAGACCAGTTGGATTGGCACACTAGAAATTCATCAAAGGTAATTATTGCCATTTTGTTCAAGTGAACAAGAGATTTGTTTTCTTTAAAGTTCATTTCTCTTATTTTGATTGACTGTCGTTTCCTTTAAAATAGTGCCTCAAAGAACAACATGTTTATTTGGAAATCGGGAGAAATATGGTCAGCAGTTCTTAAAACCTATGGCAAAGCTGCTCAGTTCAATATTTGCACCTATAAAAGCCCAAACCTGAGAAACTGAACATTTTTGCAGTGGGCTACATTTTTCTTTCAGAGATGTGTGCTTGCTAGAGATATACCAACTCCTTTAGCAGCATTAGATCTAATCTATTTCAGCATGTGTTTATTATATCTAAATCTGTAATAATGATGGCAACAAAAGCTCTCTGGACAAATGCTAGATTGCAACAAAAATATCCTTTGATCTTCAATGCTGGGAGGGTATATATAAGATGAGGAGAAATCGGGGTGGAAGAGAAAAAAAGGGAAATAAAACAGAAAACAAAGACGCCTAAAAGAAGGTCATACACTGCTAGGACCTACATAGACACCGGCATGGGCTTGTCTTCCCCTCTCATCATAGACTGCAAGTGCCCTCATATAGGGCAAGCTCTCCAGCGGAATATAAAAGGTGGTTTCTGAAGATGATCAAAGTCAAGGAGGGAGGGTTTGATGGAGCTGAACTTCTTCGCTTTCTCTTTCCGCACACGTCCTTCAAGACGGATTCAGATGTTTTGAAACGCTCAACATCGGTTCGGCTTTCTTCACAGCTTTGCATTGACCTTCTACTGACCTTCCAGAAGTGCTTAAGTCAGAGGAATAGAACTGTTTCTCAAGTCGAAAGGTGTCAACAAATGAATAAATATTAATCTACTCGATTTCCTCAAGAGTCTCTTTGGCAGTCAGTAATGTCCACCCTCCTTTCTAAACCATTTCCACCGCAGTCCTACTTTAAATACTGTAAAAACGAATTACACCCCATCACCAGCGCGCTGTCGGGAGACGGCATAATCTTCTTTATTTTTCTCTCACCGAGGACACGCCAAGCGGAATATATTCCAGTAACACTAATCCTGTTACTTGTGCATTTAAGTTCAGGCCAGTGAATTTTTGAACTCTGTTAAGTGCCTGGTTTCATGGATTAACAGGAACCCTAATAGGATTTCATGTAATACTTCTACTTTTAGCTCCTCTAAATGGCGAAGACAGTTTAGGGAAATGGGACCATTATGTTTTAATGACATCATTTTGAAGCTGAACTATGATCCCGGGGTTACAGTAGAATCTCTGGGCATAATTAATTTACTGCACCCCAATGAAAAATGGAGAAAAAAAAATACCCTGTGCCATTTATGGAATTAATTAATGCCCCTTGCCTTTACCTCCGGTTACATTAAAGAAAATGTCCTAAAAAAATTATAATACAAAACCAAAGTGTAGCAGACAAATGAAAAATTAATTATCCGTGCAAAACTCATGAAGTGATCTCCGTGGGGATCTCCAGCATGGTCTGATAGTCTGAAGTTATGAAACAGTGATATACAACAATGCTAACATGCTAACATGTTAAGACAGAAGACATATTTACTGTTACTGTGTATATTGTATGCCAGTATGTATAAAATATACTGTAGATAGTTACTGTTACTGCATGTTATATCTACACAATGCATACACTACACAACTTGTATTGAACTAAACAGCTTTGCCTTGGTTTTTAAAATCTGCTGACAATATTTCTCCTAATTTCCAAATATAAATATAGTTCTTTAAAGCATACGAGAAATGATGCAGTGTTTACAGAACTTGAATAATTAAATGAAAACAAATCTCTTGTTCACTCTTAAACAAAATGGCAATAATTACCTTTGATGCTCTGCTAGTAGTGTTGTGAGAGGAGAGCTTTTACACTTTTCCTCATTAAATTCGGGTGATCGCCAATCAGTACCTCATGAAGCAGAATGATGTGCTTGTGTAGGAATTTAACAGACACGGGCATGGAATGGTTGATTTAAAAATATATTGCAGTGGTCCCTTTTCTTTTTACAGAGCTGTATACTGTAGGTATTAACTGTTACTGTATACTGTATCGATACTCTACATATTTTTAGAAAGAAATCTGATTATGTCCTGCCAACTTTCATCACTATGAATTAGCTTTTGAGGAAAAGAGCTGGTGCAATTTAGTAACTGGCTGAATGAAGTATGTTGAAAAAAAACCCCCCATCATTATCTATTCACCTCACTTGACTTATTCTCTGTATAACCGGCTGTTTTACATTTCTTATATAAAATTTACATCTGTAGTTAGATCTGTGAAATAGCATTTTCAAGGAAAGGACATGTATGAGGGCCATCAAAATGATTCTGCTGCATCTTACTTTAGTGTAGCATTCTTAAGGCTACATAAGACCTTCATAGGCCTTTTGTGATAACTGACAATTATAATGGCTCATGCCAACAAGTGGTCATTGTCATAAAACGTTTAAGGCCAAAGTAGTCACCGTGTCGCTTGTCAGTATAAACCTTTATAAATATAAATGAAGATTTATATTAGTTGTCATAAAATACAACAAATATAAATATTAAAACGGCTGCCTCGTAACCATGTAACATGAACATTTTAGTGCTTTGTAGAAACAAAAAATAAGTCTAATTGACCAAACTGAAAAGCTTGAAGCCTGTCTGGGAAAACCTCCTGGCACCCAAACCCCACCCCCCCAAATCCATGGGCTGTTCTCAGTGTATTTGTTCTCCAGGTTTGACATTTCTCTCTGTCTGACGGACACCTCTGGGATCAGGTAGAGCTGTCCGTTCCTCAGCGACATCCTGAGTGGCCTCACGCTGACACACCTGTCAACAGTACAGGCGGGCGCTTCTATCTTCATGCTCCCAATCAAATTTTGGACTCACTGTCAAGGCACGCATTGATAAATGGCACCCGCAGAGCTGATCCAATGACCACCAAAGGAGGACTGGAGTCCAGCTCGGGATCTTCACTGCAGGAGTCAGAACAGGTAGAGGGAAGAAAAGAAAAAAAAAAGTCACCTTTGATGAAGCGCTGGCTTTTGTGGGACATGAACTAATTTCAAGGAGATTACAGTTTATTTTCCCTCATTACTCCGATCGTGTAACTCGCCTCTGCCTCTCTGGAGGTCTCCTGGCATCCTCCACGCACTTGGGGCCATTGTTTGGGCTTTTAAATTGACGAGTGAATCAGAGGGGTATTGCAATATTAATTATTAATTTCGCATTGTGACAGAGAGAGAGAGGGTGGGGAAAGCTACAGCAGATCAAACAAGCCAAATGAATCAGAATGACTTTATGTGTGAAACAAAGGGCCCAAGAAACGAGATGAATATCAATTCAGGGCTGTGTTTTGCTCATAATGATGCAGGCAGACTCCGGCCCTGTGGACTTTGCTGCTAATGACCTACTGCAGTGTGGAAATTGCTATCGGGATTGCTAAGGGACCGGACTGTGCTCTTCCTCGCCAAAACATGGCTGGGAACCGCCAGGTGGAGAGGAGGAAAATATAATACATATTTATGAAAATCAAGGAAGCTGCTGCGAGATCGCCCGGATGATGGTAATGTGACACCATAAAAGAGACATGCAATAAAGGGACATGACATGCAAGCTGTGACTGACAGGTTTACTGGGTTGTACATGAACAAGCGATGACCTCGAAACGTAAATCGACAAAATGAATGATGTTCCATGCAAATGTCCAACATTATAAAAATGATTAGCAATATCATGTCATGACTTATCATAACTCTTTCACTACGTGAAATGAGTGAAATGCAAGCAGAAATATAAAGGAAACATAAAGAGAGCCAGTGTTTGAGAGGTTGCATATACAGGGAGAAGTGCTAGAGCCTTTTAAAGGAATAGAGTAAGGATGAGGTCCTCAAACTTAAATCACCAGGGAGCCACCAGCCGGGTGTTCTTCTTCAAGGAAAGGGTGATAAAAATTGTAAGAACAACAACATAACAACAATAACAATAATAACAATGATACTACTATGGCTACTAATACTATTAAGGCTATTATTATTATTATTATTATTATTATTATTATTTTAGTGGTTGTGCTAATAGTAATATTGCAGCATTCAATTAAATCAAGACAAATTGCAATGAACAGCAGAAGTAGTACAGAATTATAGCACTAGCATTACTTCCTGCTGAACTTGAGGGGATTAACTGCAATTAAATGTCTGTATTTGTCTCAAAATATGTCCATATATTCCATAATTCTGAAACTGTTTTTCTTCCACTGATATGAATGTAATTGGTCTAAATTGCTAATGTTCTAAATAATTAAATTACAGCATTCATTACAGTTTTGCATTGTTTGTGCTTTGTCTGTTCCTCTCACAAGCAGCTCTTTGTCTGTTTTTTATCAATATAAGCCTTAGCTGATTTTATATATTATATATTACATATTCATGTATTATTTATATTTAATAAGCAGCCATAGCATCTGGTGGGTATGTCTGTGTGTGTAGCTCAGTACTGGAAGAGTATATGTGTTTGTTAGCATTTATAAACTGCATTATTAGTTCATCTCAAATTGAGCTGTTAATTAAGCTCAGATAGAATTACTTATGTGGTTTATGATGCTCTACAATTCACCATCTTCCCTAAAACTGGTCAAAGGGCACTTAACCCTCCTATTCTCCTTGGGGTCAATTTGACCCCTTTCAATGTTTATCACTCAAAATTAATAGCTGCCTTTGTTTTGTTTACGAGAGGGAAAGGGGGCGG
>JBBIGB010000156.1:13998307-14008445 GCA_037577075.1 Alestopetersius hilgendorfi
ACACACACACACACACACACACACACACACACACACACACACACACACACACACACACACACACACACAGGGAGTTTTCTAGCCTAGTGGGACTGAATTATGCACCCAAGTAATTGTTCATTGCTGGAAACCTTTTGCACGCCCTTTATTCGGCCCACCACCACAGAGTAGGGCCAGAGCCAGTCTCTGCCAGACCCTTAGCTCCGACCACCCTCATGCTGCGATCAGGATGGTCCCTGGCAGAAGTGAGCACTGGAGAAGTGTGAGCACCGGAGAAGATACTGTAGTGAAAATACTTCACCAATGCATCACATAACCACAACCTCAAAAGTTTTCTCTGCATTATTGTAAGAACTACTGTAACCCCGAGACAAACTGAATGCTTGGCCTGTTTATTCACGTGCTAAACTTCAGTCTCAGAAATAGACATATAACCAGATCCTGATTTTGTTGCTTGTTACTTGAAATAATATATTGGATTTTTTCAAATGTTTTTAGGATGTTTAAAAGGTTATTTTTATGTTTTTTACTGACATTTTAAAAAAGATATTAAGGGAATCATGAACATCTAGTTATTATTCTCTATTTACAAATTAGCTTACTCTATTTGTTGCTTTATATAATTATTTATATATGTTGTTTTGCCTTGTTTTATTTATGGTTTTTTGCAAGTTTAATGATCTAATTTGCCAAGATACATTTGCACAGCTTTTTCCTTTTATCCTCTCTGTTAAAGTTTGCCTTAAATGACACAGTAGACATAAATGTCTTAAATATAAACCAATATTTCTGAGTGGTACTAATTAATACTTTAGGAATGTAATTTTACACTCACATATAATCTTATCAGAGAAAAAATAAAGATGTATCACTTTTCTTATGGTGCTGGTGGCAAAGATTCACACTTAATATGCGTTCTGGTCGGCGTGGCAGGCGGCCTGACAGGCTCGCTGTGAGTTAGCAGCCTCTCACCAGCAGCTCTAACAACACCCGCCATTGGAACTGCCTCCAGAATGACTCGCAAGGGCAGGAGAAAATGTATGCGAGTTCACGCCCCTGTTTCCTGGCTCTAAGAATACCCTCATTTACAGCATGAGAGCTGATTACAGGATAAAGTGTTAAAATCAAGCAAAAAAGCAAATTAAAATGATTACATTTCTTTTCCCAAAATGTAGTTATTCAGCCAAGACATGTTGGGAAAACTACAGGCCGACAGGACTGGTTTTCCAGAAGTGGTATTTTTGCTGTAGTTATTGCGGTCCTATTAGATTCTTTTAGTATAAAGACCACAATGAAACACAATGTACTTAAAATGTGCTTAACCATACCTTAATTGATCCCTGAAAATACACCAAACCCCTTAATTTTAATTTAAGTGGACATTAATTTGGGAAGTTTTACCTTAAAATTAGATTTAAGGCACAAGTGTGAAACCTTTCATCTTAAATTTAAGGTGTTCATTCAGGAGGTTCTATTATTTAAGGGGCAAATTTGAAAAAGTATGGGGGAAATTCAGCAGAATGTTTGTGGCTGTTTTTAGGGAAAAGAGTTGTGGTGACTAGTGTTTGTCAGCAGTGTTAGTCTCACAGCCACAACACTGAACTACAGGCTCCAAACACATCTGGACTGAGCGAGAAATTGTATAAATTAAATTTGGTAATTATAGCCGCTTATGTAATTTCTGACACTACCTGACACATTGTTATCTATAAAATTCTAAATATTAAATTTAGGCTTCAGCTGACATTCTGGACTCCAGGGCAGGTATTTCAGAAATGGTTAAAATCCCTCTGTATTTATTATGATTCAAGAAGTAAATAAAGATCCTCTTCGCACCTCTCTTCATTATTTATAGCCCACAGAACTTCTCCCATGGGTAGTTCTAACCACTTTAGGTAGTTTCTGACATTATATTATACGTTGTTGTCAATGAAAATTTAGGCTTCAAAGCTGTTATAGCTATACAAGGTATGCATGTCAGATTTTGTCGGCTAGGCTACAGTGCAGGCTTTGAGTAATGGCTGACAAATAACTGACCTGAATTTTTTCTCTATTTGGCTTGACAGAAATGTAGAAATGTATGTATTATTATTTTCACAATTGCCATACAGGGCCAGTTTTTGGACTGTTGGAGGTCCTTCTGCTGAACTTTTTTCCAAATATGAATTAAAGTTTAGTTTTTAACTTTAAAACTGTTACTTATTTTTACCAGGTGGCCTACAGAAAGGTGGTCAGCCTTAAAACAAAAATTATATAAAAGTGCTAATTTAACACTAAACAAATATGACACCAAATATGTCTTCAATGATTAATTATATTTTGTAATTTTATACTAATTATATTTTGTAAAAGAGTAAGATTTTTCTGTACACTAATGATTTCTAACAAAAAGTAAAATCAAAAGAGAGTCATGTCTCTGAATGCTGCCTTACAGAAAACACTGATGCGTGAGACAACATTTTCTGATCATTATGAGAACAGTTAGAAAGTTCTGATATCTTTTTAATGTCCATTGATAATGGAGGGGATACTCTTAATTATTGTAACAAAAATAGTTCCCAAAGAAAATATCATCATCATTATCACACATAAACACCCAAAAATCATGTGTAGGTGGGTTTGGAGTACAATATATGATATATGTGTAGACATTGTGACTCCAGGCTCCATTCACCACCACTGTAAAGAAATGTCAAGAATTCTAAGGTTCTATGGAGGAAGAGTTTTCACATTCATCTCAACTACTGAATGTGGAGGAATCCAAGGAATTTCCTTTCATTATTCACTCAATTCTTTAATGATGTGCTTCATCACTGGTCCTAAGGCAAACCTCTGGTATGAATCTAACCTTCCTCTTGTTTATATCACAAACAGCTCTGTTTTGGTCCAGCGGGCATTGGCAATGGGATGCCCCCAGCGGCGATGTGTGTGTGTGTGTGTGTGTGTGTGTGTGTGTGTGTGTGTGTGTGTGTGTGTGTGTGTGTGGAGCCTGGGGAAAACACTGTGGTCCTTCACTCTGTCATTGCTCCATTATTTAGAGGTGATTGTGTAGGTGAGAGACCTGCACCAGGGGCAGACCTACAGATGGACAAAACAGTGTGTGTCCTGGCAGTCTGCTCCTGAGCGTCCGAACACCTGCCTCAGTCCAAAACACAACACGCCAGTGCACTCACTAACACAAGAGCAAGCAAACATAGCTATAGGACAAAAACGAAACCATAAATTATAACATGGTTCCATATTAATCTGATGTATTTTCACCCTGGCCTTCCATTATAAGGATATTATATAAGGAAGTTGCCCCAATGACCTTCAGTATGCTGCTCTTGCCATTATGGGCTGAGACTCAACTGCACTTTCATTTCTAAATGGCACTGTACTGTAATATCAGTCTCTGTGTTGAATTTAAAACCCTTTAATAATAATCAGCCTTTAATAATAATCATGAAAGTTGTGTGTGCATGTATTATGTTGATATTGCTGAATTAATGCTGTGATCATTCTTTATATCGCTCTTCTTTTTCAGGTTTTGTTCTACTCGTGCACTTGTTTGCATGACAAATGGCAATGGCATTTTTATGTGGAGCCATTTAGATGCTCAGGTTAAATGGAAAATGTTTATTTCATTTAAATTTATTAAGGTATAAGGTATATTGGTATATTTATTTTTTTGTCATAAATAGAACGTCATTATAGTGTGTTTATGGAAGTTCTGTTGGTGATGCCATCTTTAGTACCTTTAGTTGCTTTAGTTTACTTCTATCTTTATTTCTAAGAAATAAATGTATTTCCTAAATTATATTGACTATTTATATACATTTTTTGATGTGACATGAGTTCTTTAAAACTTTAATGTTCTTTTTTAAAACATTAAATGCCCCTTTCCCTGGGAAAGTGTATTAAAGATATGCAGTTGGACTGTTAGGACCTTTGGTGCTTGTGCATTTTTAAAGCTTTATAAACTAAATCTAAAGTTTCTTTCAGATTTCTAATAATCAGCTTTGAGTGCCACAAAAGGGTCATGTCAGTGGCGGAGGTCACGAAATTAAATTATTAATGAACAAAAACAGAGACTAAATTTTACATTTTACATTTTTTTTGGAAAAAAAAAACTATTTGAAAAAGTGTCAACAAAAGTTTTTCTTGGACTTGTCAATAGAGGAACCATTTTGAAAAAGCTTCCTCAAAGAATCTTTCGAGAACTATTTAATTAGACAAAAAGTATGGTTCTTTGAGAGCCCATGGTTCTATAATGATCCAATGCTAAACTAAAGAGCCCATGAAGAACAGTTTTTAGGATGTAGGATGCCCCCCACCCCTTACTGTCATAAACACCTACCTTCTTCCTCACCAGCCAGTGTACCCAGCCTAGTTCTCAAAGTGAACAGGTAAACAAATGTTAGCATCATAGCAGCCTGGTTTAGACTTCATGACCAATTTTCCCCTCTGGCTTTCTTGTGTACTTCGATGCTAATGTATGTTCCAGAAGGACGAGCGAATCAAACCCTCGAGTGGCAATCAAGGCCCAGAGACGGAGAGGAGGCACGAGTTATTGCCTGGTCCGCATTACAGCGCTGCGCTTCCAGTGTTTTTTTCCTGCCGCTCGCCCTTCCCTCTCATATCACGCAACTAAACGGGAGAAAGCGCCTGCCGCCTTTGAAGAGGCTTTTCCGCTGAGGACAAGAGGGAGA
Organism: Alestopetersius hilgendorfi; assembly: GCA_037577075.1. Lineage (NCBI taxonomy): Eukaryota > Metazoa > Chordata > Actinopteri > Characiformes > Alestidae > Alestopetersius > Alestopetersius hilgendorfi. The sequence continues at coordinate 14,002,999 of JBBIGB010000156.1, forward strand.
TGGGGGGAAAAAAGAAGCTCTCCTCTGTTCCCGAGAGAGAGAGTGAAGACACAAGAGAGGGAGAGAGAGTTTCTCATCTGCCGTTCCACTTCATTTGAGTCCATGAATGCATTCAATGGATGTGTAATTGTTCGGAGGCTGTGAAATAATGGGATCACTTAGAAATAAAATACAAAGTCAGACAATAGTAATTTAATATAGCTCTTTTGCACACAGCGTGTTGGGGGAGAGAAAGACGAGAGGGAGCGGGGCTGGGACAGTGTGTGCGGCTGTCTGGTGGGCGAGCAAGCGGAGGAGTGAGAGTCAGAGGAGAAAGAGTGAAAGGTGCAGAAACAAGGACGATATGGAGGTGTGGATGCGTGCGAGTGTGTCCTGCCTCTGCTTTAAGATCATTCAGGCTTCTTTAAGCTCTCTATTGATTTGCAAGGCGATCACCCCACCCTACTAACCCCCCCCCCCCTTTCCTGGCTCTTCATCCTCCAGCAATGATGACCAGCATGTTTGTCAATCAGGTCTCTGTGTTGCGCTCGCTCTTGTTATTGTTTCTTCGCCTCCAGAACGAGACGCTCTGTCTGCAGGTCATGATTTCAATTCAGCTTATTACTGAACTCGAGGGGCCACTTCACTAAGCCTAAAGGACTTGGTCCATGCAATCAGACAAGCAAGGGTCAGGGGGTCTCTACTCGTTCATTCATGAGATGCACAGTGACCACTACTACAGTAGCTTAGCGATGATCAGTGGTGTAATGATTTAAATGTAGTATCATGAACAGAAGTAGAAAAAACTCTTTATCAAGAATCATATTCAACCAGAAATATTAGGTCTATATTCACAGCCCTTTTCTATATTTCTATATTGGCGCAAAAAACACAACCTGAGTTATGCAATGTCTCAAGTTTGGATCTGAAGCCCATCTGTACTTTCTGTGTCCCTTGACAGTTTTCGCACCACGACACCATCCCATTTCCCTCCCACACTCAGTGCCATCTTCAGTCCTACATCTGTTCATTGAAGGGGCTTCTGGAATTCAAGCTCAAACAGAAGCTAGAACTCCAACCCAAGTTCTCCTCCCCTGGAACTGGAGTCTTTTAGCACATGTAGCCACTGCCACAGAGGCTTTAAGATTTATTATAAAGTTGCTTTATGCCAATATTTATCCCTTTTCAACCTAAAAAAGGAAGACAGGCATTCATACATACTAACATATGCTAGTAAACCAATGCAGAGGGAAGTTCATATCTGCAGATTTCGAAGTGTTAGGTGTGATGGGGGTCCCCACTGCGTGTTGCCCACCTGCTGGAGGTTTTTCGCATGAGCAGCGGAGCACGGTTCCAGCAGCTCTCGCCGAGCCTAATGAAGTGCTTGAGCGGCATGTCAGCTGGCTAATTGTGGGAGCCGTGTGTAATTTGTAGCTGGAAGGTATGTTCTCACACTGCCGGCAGGCACGTTAATAATTCAGCCGCTGCAGATTAAGAGGGGAACTCGGCAGATAGCAGAAAGAGAGAGCGAGAGAGGGGCATGACGGCCCAGGTATCATAGTTACTGCTCTTTTTTTTTTACCCAGCGTGTTTTTTGTAGCCAATTATAATGCGTTCCTCTTCAAACAGTTGCAAATGGTTTCAGGCAAGGAAAGCTTAGGCACCTGCAGGACGCGTGCAGAATCAAACGTTAAGCATCCACCAGGGCAGGAAACGTTGGTTTGATCACATTTGTGGTATCAGAGAGTGGCATCATTTTCTGCACATAACACACTGAAGTGATCATCACTGTGTTTTCACACAAAGTGTTGAGGGTGTGTGCCACGGAATAGCCACCCCGAAGCTCTTTGTGGAGAGACAGGTTAAAGAGCTTAAAAAAATCTCACTATACATTTTGCACATCTGAAGTGTCACGACGCGAAGCCGCCTCTTTCACCACTCAATTTCGCACCTTCGACGGGAGCCGAGGCACAATGTTTATTTACTTCCAGCGTTTCAGAGAGGGAGGGGACTGACTCATCCAAACGTATTCCATCTTGCAGCAGGAGAGGTGCAGCTCCTCTGAGCCTGCCTAATTAATGCAAATTTCCTGCATGCGAAGAGGAGTTGGCAGAAAGTTGAAAAAGTCAGCTAAGCAGTGATGCGATCAGTGCAGCTTTAGGATATAGATGCGTGGGCTGCGAAACAAGCTGTGAGGGAAGAAAAAAAGCACAGAGAACTGTTGCTGCACATTGAAGAGACACTGTGAAAATATTATTTCATGCTTAACGAGAGCCGAATGCTGCCTACAACATTGACTGGGGTCTGTATGTGCTGAACCGTTGCTGTTAGAGCTGGGCCTTTAGTTTGGACCATAAATATTGACACATGATTAATATGGAACAAAACACACCTGTATGAAAATGTAATAACTGCTAGATTCGGCTCTAGTATTGTGTTAGTAACAAGCTGGTCAGAGATTAATCATGGATATCTGAAGCTTGTAAATGTACTGGGCACATTTGTGTTTTAATGTGGATGTGGCGGGGCGGTAGGGGTGCACTTAAAGGCGCTGATTACGGTTGTATGGCTATACTAATTGAACTGATACAAGGACCCATAAACCTCAAATCCTGCCGACATACGCCAGCTTGTGGCGGGGAGGTCGAGGTGATTTTAAAAGGACTAGATTTGTTTATACTCTATACTAATTTTAAATGGTACCATGACCAAGTACCCATACAGTTGTCTGACAACGCCACCTAGGGGCTTTCACCCTAGGACATATCACCCCTAATAAAGAGGCACACAGGTTCGTCTACTCAGAGGGAGGGAGCAGGAGATGTGTTTCAAGTGGTAACAATAATATTTATTAAAATAATACTTTCATTAAAATATTAAAAGTCATAAAAGTCATGAGAAGCAGGCCAAAGCTGGTTTTAAAAAGGGGGGAAGTCACAGACCAATAAGAATAAACAAAAAGAAAATACTTAAAGCACAAGGAGTGAAGTCCTACCAGACACACACACGCACACACACACACACACACGTGCTCACTCACAGGATCCCACACACCCCACACTGCAACTGGTGCCCGGACACGCCAACACCACACACTGATAGGGTCCGGTAGGCTCCACTCCTGCAACACAAAATACATAAATAAAATAACCACAAAAGAAATAAGTGACTTCCCCTGCTTTAAGCAACACACATTAAAAGACAATAAAATAGATTAAAAGGAAAGTCCATATTGCTCGTAATCCCGAGCGAGAGACCACAGCTCCACAATACAGCTGGCCCCGTGAGTAAGCCAACCTATCAGCATTACTGCCACAAAATTACCGGAGAGAAAGGGGGATGTTTTAAACAGCCCCAATTCTGTCCCGCTACATTGACATATTACAAACTTTTCACCTTTAGTGCTGCAATAATGTTGCATTTCAAGAAAAGTAAAAAAAAAGGTGCTGCATTTTACAACCTGACAGAAGTCCACTGGTGTACACTACAGAGACACCTGACCATTACACCAACAGGGAGTTTAATGACATTGCATTCAAAAACACAGACTTTAATATGGAGTTGGTTCACGCTTTGCAGCTATTACAGCTTCCACTCTTCTCTGAAGGCTTTCCACAAAATCCTGGAGTTTCTGTTTTGGGCTCATTCATTCTGTAGAGCAGTAATGAGGTCAGGCACTGATGTTGGACGAGAAGCTCTGGCTCACAATCTCCGTTCCAGATGATCCCAAAGGTGTTGGATGGGGTTGAGGTCAGGGCTCTGTGGGGACAGTCAAGTTCTTCCAGACTGATCTCATCCAGCCATGTCTTTATGGAGCTCGCTTTGTGCGCTGGGACACAGTCATGCTGGAATAGAAAAGGTTCTTCTCCAAACTGTATCCACAAGGTTGGAGGTATGGCATTGTCCAAAAAGTCTTGGTATGCTTTGGTATGAATGAAACACCTAAATTCAACTATTAAGAGTTTTTTCCATATAGTTTGTCTAGAATTTTCAGAAGGCCTAGTGCTTCCACAAAATCCATCCATTAATTCGTTCGTTCATTCATTCCATTGCCAAAAGGCCTAACCAATGGAACACTCCACTTAACTCTATTTAGACGCTACAGAGCAAAACATCTGGATTTGTGTATTTAGTGGTAATAGGAATTGAACCCTACTGGGTTTAAATAGAGTTTAAATAGAAAAAGAACTTTTACTTTACAGTTCATTATGCCCTTCAAAAGGCCTAGGGGTCATCTCCACCTCAAACCACACAAGTTACGATTGCAATAACAAATGCTTTTAATTAAGTTGCAGTAGTAGGAAGGAATGCAATTAAACTGTGGGGTCATAACACAGTAACTTCATCATCATCACCATCTGTCATCTCTTTTGGTGCTTTTGTGGCTTCTTCGTTTTGAAAGGAGCTGATTTTATCCAGATAACCTTGAAGTTTCATTTGTTGGGCTGCATGTTGCACTCTACACTGCAAGCTTCAAGTTCTCATTCTCAGCTGACTGAGCACCCAATCACATTGCATGCTAAAGGGGCGAGCGCCAGACGGCTGGGCCACGGAGACGGCGGGCCATAATTGTCCTCTGGTTCACTCTCCTGTTCGCTCAGCCTCCTTGTCAGAGCCTGTCAAGTCTGGAGGTCTCCTCCTACCCTTCCTGCACTGCTTCCTGTCAGAAGCCTCAATAAGCCAGCGACACCTCCAGCGTCAACTCCAATCGATAACACACATTCCAGAAAGCTCCACATGGACTGCTCTTCAGTAGAGGTGGCCACTAACAAACTTGTAGAGTGAACTAAATATATATCAAACTAACAGTTTGACTAGATAACAGTTTGACCAAGTATCACTAGATACATATTTTAGTATATGTTTCCAGTCATGAATTACATGTGCCCACTGGGAACTGACCTAATTGGCAGAGAAATGTAAAGTGCTTACAGTAAAATCTTTTTCAAGATTTCTTTGGAAAGAGTAATGTAACTGTAATGAATGGGAGTGCTGGAGCGAGGGTGTAAAACCAAATGGCCACAAAATAACAATGAAAATGCAAGAATTTGCTAGATAACATTAACGAGGCAAACACAGGTTATACAATGCAAGACCAGTCAAAGACACATTGAAACAACGAGGCTAGAGAGATTGAAACTCCCACGACAGGCGATGAAGCAAACTACACAGGAAAACATACTAACATAGGGCTAGGCTGAGACATCAACAAATGACACAAGCACATGGGAATGAGGACACAGGGGACAGTCAGAGGCATCCTCAGATTATTATGTAAATGATCTTTTGTAACTTTTCTAGTGGCTTGTGTGCGAGTACAGTCCCATATTTGAACTCTACATTTTTGTTCTTCAATAAAAACATTTCTGCATCTGTGGCCCATGACTTAGGTCAGTGTTGGGCAAGCTACTTAGAAAATGTAGTGAGCTAAGCTATCAGTTACTCTACATTGAATTAAGCTTAACTAC
>JBBIGB010000156.1:14734331-14750040 GCA_037577075.1 Alestopetersius hilgendorfi
ACAGAATGGAAAGAATGGATGTAATTTAATCTATGACTTTGTTTTTCAAAATATTTTGTTTCATCAATCAAGTGCTGGCGTATGTGCAATCAACATGTAACAAACTGTGCCCACATACATACATAAAATATAATAAAAGGTTTTAACATCTGTTAGTGACCTTACAACTAGCTAAGGTTTTTGGGGATAGTGATAGTCCAGTTGTTAGTTAACTCTGGACATTTAACCCAGTGTCAAAGATACGGTAAGATAAGATGAACCTTTCTTAGTCCCACAAGTGGGAAATTTGCTATTTAACCAAGTGTCTCTCTGAGTGAAAGTTTCAGAACTCAGATTTGGATAAAACAATGGATAAAAAACAAGCTTTTAAAAAATTAACACAACTTATTTGCCAGGATGACCACATAAAATGAAACAGAAGACACATAATGTAAGGGACATTGTCTCTGGGAAATAATTCTGCTGTGGGAAGTTTATTATGGGACCTGACATATTACTTGCATCAATTTAAGCTTTAAATAAAAGTTTTTAAAAGCGCAAACTTTGATTTTATTGTGGGCTGTCTTCAGTTACTCAGGTATTCAAATTTGCCTTCCATCTATGAAATATTCTCCAATATATAACTTTACTAGGTTTTGTAGAGACTGAACCAGCGATCTCTGTTGTTCCTGTCTCAAAATATTTTATAGTTATACATTATAGCCACCAAATACAAGATCCTCAAGGCTGAGATTGAAAAACAAGTGCAGCTTCAAACTGCAGAGGGCGCCAGCAGACTTCCTTTGGTGGGACACCCCAATAAAGAGCCACGGACCAAGATGGACCCAGAGGGAAGAAGGCTCTGGCCAGACCAATTGTCTTTTGACAAACTAATGGAAAGTGTGGCTTTAATGAAATTATAATTAACTATACTTAAATAATTATGCTTAAAAAATCTTAAATTAAAAATAATTTAAAATGCGCAAATTGTCCCTTAAAAAGACAAATCAAATGACTTATTTTTTCACTGATTGTGCAAATTGACTTTTTTTTTACCTTTATATGACAAACCGAAAGTCAGTATGGAGGTGTATAAATTTGAATAAAAAATTCACATGAATTAGCTTAAAATACACCTAAAATAGCACGTACTGATTGAACAAGTAAGATGGTGATGTAATGTTTATCATTCAAGTATATTATCATGGGATAACTATGGCCATGTGACCTAAATCAGGGCAATGTTTAAGAAAGCTGGACCAGTGTGTGGCTTTGTTCACTGTGTAAGCAGAGGTAAGATCTAAAGACTTGCTGGCATTTGGGGAGTTTATTTTGAAAAGCCACCGAAGCCTTAATAACACAATATGTGCCCTCTCTGTTCTAAATAACTGTGTAATTTATGTGCCAGAGTTTAGTACCAGTTTGATGAACAACCTGCATTTACTGTGAAATATGCCTGTATTTCAGGAACAACACATCTCTTCAAAGTCTAGTCTTCAAAATGAACTCAAGCCAAGTTCAGACAGTGGACATCATTTCTTTTTGTTATGAATATGTGAATGGATCTTGTCCAAAGATTGTATATCCACTGAAGTTGAGGGTGTCACTTTACTTGCTCCTCAGTGCTGTTGCGATTTTAACAATGTTTGGCAACTTCTTTGTGATTCTGACTGTTGTTCATTTCAAGCAGCTCCACACACCGACTAACTACCTCACTCTCTCTCTGGCTGTGACTGATCTTCTGATGGGGGGCTTTGTGATGCCTCCTAACATGATACGCTCTGTGGAGTCCTGCTGGTATTTGGGCACTTTATTCTGTAAAATACACAACAGCTTTGGCATCATGTTGGGTACTGCATCCATTATAAATCTCTGTTTAATATCCATTGACAGATACTTTGCTGTTTGTCACCCCCTGCTGTATCACAGTAAAATCACCAACTCTGTCACAATGATCATGATTTCCATCTGCTGGAGCGTCTCAGCCATGACTGGGTTCGGAATAATATTTCTGAAGCTGAACATTCTGGACAGTGAAGATCTCTATGAGCACATTGTGTGTGAAGGAAGCTGTGTGTTGTTTCAGAGTGCAGCCTCTAGTACAGCTTCCTCTGTTCTGTCCTTCTATCTACCAGGCTTTGTGATGATCTTCATATACATGAAAATATTCCGTGTTGCAAAAAAGCAAGCAAAATCTATTCAGGACTCAAAGTGTAAAAGCAGCACACAGTCAGTGTTAAGCAAAGAGGAGAGAAAAGCCACCATAACCCTGGCTGTGATTTTGGGAGTATTCATGACACTTTCAATGCCATTTTTTGTTTGCAATGTCATCAATCCTTTTATCGGTTATTCAATTCCTCCTGTATTTTTTGATAGGTTTGTTTGGATTGGCTTCCTAAATTCAACCTGTAACCCTATGGTGTATGCTTTCTTTTACAAGTGGTTTAGAAAGGCCTTCAAGATGGTGTTGTCAGGTCAAATCTTTCAGCCGGGTTCTTCAAGCTTAAATTTATTTACTCACTGATAGTTAAAATAAATAAATTTTCTGGAAATGAAGATGGTATGCATGTAAAATGTTGCCCATGATTCAATTTGTACTGATTTTTTATTTTTATTTTGAAGAATGGACACCATTTAAACTATGTTCAGTTTAAGAATAGTTTATTTTATTTAACAAGCACTAATGTGAATGCAAAGCACTAATGTGAATGCAATCAACATATAGCAATTTGTGCCTGGTTAATATAAAAAGTTGTAAAACATTTGTTGATTTGTTGGCCACATTACAACTGCCTTAGATTTCTAAGGATGGTGTTAGCCCAGTTGTCATTTAACCTGACTTTTAACTTTTCAAAGAACCACTCAGATTTGGATGAAACATCCCCATAAGTAAATAAATGTTAAAATATATAATACATCATTTTTGGTATTCCATTGATCATTTAACATGAATCAAAAGATAAATTATTGAGGTGTTTAAAGAGACATTCCCAAGGGAAACAAGTTAGTTTTTTAAGAACAATATTTCTCCTAAATTCCAAATCCAAATGTTTCTCTTTAACCCTCTGAGGTCCGAAGCCTTTCTGGCACTTTGAAGCACTTTGCTACACCTTTACATTTTGAAGTATTTCATCACACTAAAACATCTATAGTATGCTAAAGGTGACACAGGTGACTAAAGGTGACACATTCTGGAAAACCCCAGCTATAATAATATGTGAGTAAAGTAAATGTAATGAAATTAGTTTTTTTAAATATCGTGTAAACATTACATGACAAAAACTATTTTCAGAGGTCTGTAACAAAGTAATAAACACACCATAAATGTCTGAGCAAGACTTTTGAAATTTGAAGTTTGTAAACATGTCTTAGGTACAAAAAGGTAAGAAAAGCTTTCAGTGACTGAATAAATCAGACTTTGAGTGTCTAACTCTCTTCAAAGCCAGTTTTCAATATGTGGAACAAACGCTTGTGTTTGTGTACCACGGTGAAATGGGGCGTGTTCTCACCGCACCCTGCTGCAAAATGAGTCAATCATGCCACTGCTATTCATGTATGCAGATTGCTGTTTTACATCTGAATAGCTGAGAGCATGGCTGCAGGACAGAAAATTGCATGCCTTCTTTTTATTCTATTTACAAAGTGCCATTGATATGTTTTAAAATATAGATATTTCAAAACTAGAGTCTTCAATGTCTAAATTGGTGTTACTTATATGTTTCTAGGACAAAAACTAGCAGAGCATTAGACTGTTTTGGAAAATTCAAAAACTCCCTCTAGAGGGAATTTAGACCTCAGTGTCACGGATGTGTCCTGGTAGTAACGACTGGGAAAGGAGGTTCGAGTGTAAGTCTCCATCTCTTACCAGTAGACCTTTATTTACAACACTGACAGTACTACATACACCAGGGCAACAACCAAGGTAAGTGAGAGTATGTTCCCATGTCTGACACAGGGAAGAGACAGAGCTTATATACAGGACATGGGAAACAGACAAGGAACAGGTGGAGACTGATCAGGCTAATAAATAGAGTCCGGTGGAGAGTGAAAACATGCCCGTCCAAGGTCCGATTGCGACCCCAAGTGGGCATATGTGGGAACTGTCATGCAAAGTCCAGGCAGGAACATGAGAGCACCCCTCCACAAAGCGTAACTCCGGGGCACTTAAGAGAAATTCCCAGCTCTACCGACAAGAGGAAGGTGGGGAGCGCGAGAAACCCGCCAGGGCCACCAGCTATGGCAGAGGAGGTGGAGGAGGAGACGGCATGCCTCGTGTCACCAAAATTGAGGCTAGGGTCCCTCCCAATTCAGCAGTCCAACATGCCGGTTCGGAGTTCGGTCCTGAAGTCTGGACAGCCGGTTCAGAATCCAACTCTGGAGACAGGGTGGCTGGTTCGAGGTCTAGTTCTGAGGTCAGAATGACCAGTTCAGAACCTGGCCCTGGAGGCTGGACGGCCGATCTGTGGTCTGGCACAATGGTCTGGATGGCCAGTTCGGAACTCGATTCAGGAGACTGGACAGCCGGTCTGGGGTCTGGCACGATGGTCTGGATGGTCGGTTCGGAACTCGACTCAGGAGACTGGACTGTTGACGCTGGAGTAGAAACGCCCAGCTCAAGGGTTGGCGCCGGAGATGAGGCGTCCGCCTGGGCTGTCGACACTGGAGGTGAAGCACCCAGCTCGGTGGCTGGCACTGGAGAGGAGGCGTCTGACTTGGCTGTCGACACTGAAGTTGAAGCGCCCAGCTTGAAGACTGGCTCCAGAGGTGAGGCGTCTGACTTGGCTGTGGACGCTGGAGTTGAAGCGCCCAGCTCGAAGTCTGGCACCAGAGATGAGGCATCCGACTGGACTGTCGACACTGGACTTGAAGCGCCCAGCTCGAAGTCTGGCACCGGAGATGAGGCGTCTGACTGGGCTGTCGATGCTGGAGGTGAAGCACCCAGCTCAAGGGTTGGCGCCGGAGATGAGGCGTCCGCCTGGGCTGTCGACACTGGAGGTGAAGCACCCAGCTCGGTGGCTGGCACTGGAGAGGAGGCGTCTGACTTGGCTGTCGACACTGAAGTTGAAGCGCCCAGCTTGAAGGCTGGCTCCAGAGGTGAGGCGTCCGACTTGGCTGTGGACGCTGGAGTTGAAGCGCCCAGCTCGAAGTCTGGCACCAGAGATGAGGCATCCGACTGGGCTGTCGATGCTGGAGGTGAAGCACCCAGAGTGAGGGTTGGCACCGGAGATGAGGGGTCCGACTGGGCTGTCGACGCTGGAGGGGAAGCATTCAACTCGAGAGCTGGCACCGGAGATGAGGCGTCTGACTGGGCTGTCGACACTGGAGGGGAAGCTCCCAACTCGAGAGCTGGTGCCAGGGATGGGGCGTCTGATTGGGCTGTTGATGCTGGAGTAGAAGCGCCCAACTCGAGGGCTGGCGCCGGAGATGAGGCATCTGACTGGGCAGTCAACGCTGGAGTTGAAGCGCCCAGCTTGGTGGCTGGTGCTGGAGAGGAGGCGTCTGACTGGACTGTCGGCGCTGAAGTTGAAGTGCCCAGCTCAAATGCTGGCGCCGGAGGTGAGGCGTCCGACTTGGCTGTGGACGCTGGAGGGGAAGCGCCGAACTCGAGAGCTGGCGCCAGGGATGAAACGTCCGACTGGGCTGTTGATGCTGGAGTAGAAGTGCCCAGCTCGGTGGCTGGCGCTGAAGAGGAGGCGTCTGACTTGGCTGTCAGCGCATAAGTTGAAGCGCCCAGCTTGAAGGCTGGCTCCGGAGGTGAGGCGTCCAACTGGACTATCGACGCTGGAGGGGAAGCGCCCGACTCGAGAGCTGGTGCCAGGGATGAAGCGTCCGACTGGGCTGTTGACGCTGGAGTAGAAGTGCCCAGCTTGAGGGCTGGCACCGGAGATGAGGTGTCCAACTGGACTATCGACGCTAGAGGGGAAGCGCCCGACTCGAGAGCTGGTGCCAGGGATGAAGTGTCCGCCTGGGCTGTTGACGCTGGAGTAGAAGCGCCCAGCTCGAGGGCTGGTGCTGGAGATAAGGCGTCCGACTTGGCTGTCGACGCTGGAGTTGAAGTGCCCAGCCCGGTAGTTGGCGCTGGAGATGAGGCGTCTGACTTGGCTGTCGACGCTGGAGTTGAAGCGCCCAGCTCGGTGGCTGGTGCCGGAGAGGAGGCATCTGACTTGGCTGTCGACACTGAAGTTGAAGCACCCAGCTCGAAGGCTGGCACCGGAGGTGAGGCGTCCGACTTGGCTGTGTATGCTAGAGTTGAAGCGCCCAGCTTGTAGGCTGGCGCCGGAGGTAAGGCGTCTGACTTGGCTGTGGATGTTGGAGTTGAAGCGCCCAGTTCGGTGGCTGGCGCTGGAGAGGAGGCATCCGACTTGGCTGTGGACGCTGGAGGGGAAGCGCCCAACTCGAGAGCTGGTGGCAGAGATGAAGCGTCCGACTGGGCTGTTGATGCTGGAGTAGAAGTGCCCAGCTCGAGGGCTAGCCCCGGAGATGAGGCGTCCGACTGGGCTGTTCATGCTGGAGTAGAAGTGCCCAGCTCGAAGGCTAGCCCCGGAGATGAGGTGTCTGACTGGGTGGGCGACGCTGGTGTTGAAGCGCCCAGGCCTGGTGGGAACATTCTGTCATGGATGTGTCCTGGTAGTAGCGTCTAGGAAAGGAGGGTTGAGTGTAAGTCTCCATCTCTTACCAGTAGACCTTTATTTACAACACCGACAGTACTACATACACCAGGGCAACAACCAGGGTAAGTGAGGGTATGTTCCCACGTCTGACACAGGGAAGAGACAGAGCTTATATACAGGACATGGAAAACAGACAAGGAACAGGTTAAGATTGATCAGGCTAATAATTAGTGGAGAGTGAAAACATGCCAGTCCAAGGTCCGATGGCAACCCCAAGTGGGCATATGTGGGAACTGTCATGCAAAGTCCAGGAAGGAATGTGACACTCAGAGGGTTAAAGCATCTTTAAAAGAAATGTCAAATCATCAATATAAGAGAAATGATGCAGTGTTTACATTGCGTGAATAATTCGAAGAAATCAAACTCTTGATCACTTAAAGAAAATGGCAATAATCCATTAGCACTGTACCAGTGAAATCTACAAGCTGCTTCCCTAACAACAAACCATTGGTCTCCAAGGACATAAAAACTCTACTGAATGAGAAGAAGAAAGCATTCAAGTCAGGGGACAAGGAGGTACAGAGGCGCTTGTCTGTGAAACTAATTGAGGGGGAAAAGGACAGCTACAGGAAAAGGTTAGAACGAGGGATACAACAGAAGAACAGCAGATATGTGTGGAGGGGCATGAAGAACATCACTGGTTAAACAAAGCCAGCATTCATGGAACCGATGATGCTGAGGAGAGGGCCACTGAGTTTAACATGTTTTTTAAGAGGCCCAACAACAGGCCTCTTCCCAACAACTTCAGCTCCAGCACAGCCTTCACTGAACCCAGCACACCTGCTTCCTCCATCTGTGTCATGTCTAAATGTAGCTCTCCATCCTAACTCTCTCCTACTCTCACCATCTTAACACTTAAAGCCCCCACCTCCTGCGAAGTACTATTCCAACACCCATAGACCGTCCATCACCATCACTGAGGACCAAGTGGGGAGATAAGAACACAGACTCCATCCTACCAAGGCGCTGGGCCCAGATGGCATAAGCCCACAAGTACTCAAGTTGTGAGCCTCCCAGCTATGTGGAGTACTGCTGAGGATCTTCATCTGGAGCCTCAGTACCAAGGAAGTACTTGTGCTGTGGAAAAAGTGTCTGGTCACTGCAGCAAAGAATACGCACACCTGTCCTCCATCACACTAAAAACCATTTGCACTCACCTCACACGGCATGAAGCTGTTTGAGAAATCGGTCCTGGACACCCTCTGCCCACGGTTTAGGCCACGGCAAGATCTTCTTCAGTTTACCTACCAGGCCAAAATTGGAGTGTATGGCTGCAGCTACAGGGGTGTAAGACTAACATAGTGCTCTGTAGCACTGAAAATCCTGGAGCACATCTAACTTCCAGTACAACACAGAGAGTTGATATCTGCAGAAATTGTAAGATGACTCAGCAATACTCAGATGTACCAGTAGTGGGGACGATTTGAAATACATGGTGGCTGTGGACAGTTTTGTGGACTCTTGTGAGCTGAATCAGCAGCAGTTCAATATCAACACGACCAAAGAACTGGTTGTGGACTTTCCCGGTACATTATGGGGTGGATGTTCAGTACTACACATACCTGGGTGTGCACACTGACAACAAGCTGGACTGGTCCAAGAACTCTCTAGCCACATACAAGAGGGGGTAAAGTAGGCTGTACTTCCTACATAGACTCTGATCTTTCAGAGTCTGCAACACCGTGTTGCGGATATTCTATGAGTCTGTAGTGGCCAGTGCATTATTTTGCTGTGATGTGCAACTGTCTACACTGTGCAATATTCTGCAATATTCTGATCGGGTGTTAAAATATTATCATTGCAATATAATCATGTGCAATATCTCATGTACAGTAGTCTTACATGTGCAAGATCAATACTTATGTCAATACACTTATATACTACAGATCTCTAGACAGTACAATAACGTATTCCTAACTATCATCTGTATTGTTAGACTTCTCTTAACTGAGTTACTTATGCATACATATGTATATTTCGACTTTATTATTTATATTGTTCTTGAGTAGTCTTTGCAGTCATTAACCATTACATGCAGTCATTTCCTGCAGGATAAAGTTTTCTGATTCTGATTTCATAGCTGAACTGTCATTGTCACAAAAACTGAACTAGATAAATCACTTCAGCCCCTGAGACCTTAAAACAACCCCTGCCATGTAAATTGCCCTCAGCGTTTCCCTACACAGTGAAGTTTGACTCATTTTAATTCAGGAATGTTTGGAATGTATGATGAAATGGTGATTTCACTATTAACTTTGTGTTTATGGGCAATGTTAACTGGTAATCACAAATAATCTAACATGTTTAAATGCGCTTTGAAGTAACATGTTTGCTTTCTCTGGAAATGTGATTATTCATTTACTCGTTTAAAGTAGAAACATTAAATTAAAATAAAAAGATAGGGTGTATGGACTCAGCTCTGAAAAGCTGAAAAAAACTGAATAGACTGGGTGAATTAACACAGTGATGTAATGTTTATCAGTCAGGTGTGCTATCATGGGATAACTCTGGTCACGTGACTGAAAAGAAAATGCTTTATAAATCCACTGTGTGTCTGTTCACTATTCAAACAGAAATCATTTTGCTATCATTTCTGCTCTGCTACATGCTTTAAAAACATGCTGGTATTTGGGGAGTTTGGTCTGTAAAATCCACAGGAGACTTAACACACATTATGTACCTTCTCTGTTCTAAGCTTGTGTGTTAATTTTGGACGTTGATTTTTTTGCAATCCTCAAACAGCTGGACATCAGAATGAACTCAAGCCAAGTGGACATCACTCCTCTTTGCTATGAATTTGTAAACAAATCTTGTTTGAAATTTGTCTATCCACTGCAACTGAGGGTGTCTCTTTACTTGCTGTTATGTTCTGTGTCCATTTTGACAGTATTTGGCAACCTCTTTGTCATCCTGACTATTGTTCATTTCAAGCAGCTGCACACACCAACTAACTACCTTGTCCTCTCCCTGGCTGTGATTGATCTTCTGCTGGGTGGCGTTCTGATGCCTCCTAAAATGATACGTGCTGTGGAGACCTGCTGGTATTTTGGCAGTTTGTTCTGCAAGGTCCACAACAGCGTTGGCATCACATTGTGCACTGCGTCCATTATAAACTTGTTTTTAATATCCATAGACAGATACTATGCTGTGTGTCAGCCCCTGCTGTATCACAGTAAAATCACCAACTCTGTCACAATGATCATGATTTCCATCTGCTGGAGTGTTTCTATAGCGACCGGATTTGGAATAATATTTCTGGAGCTCAACATTCGGGGCATTGAAGAGTTTTACTATGCAAAAGTTGCGTGTGTAGGAGGCTGTGTGTTGTTTCAGAGTGCAGCCTCCAGCACAGCTTCCTCTGTTCTGTCCTTCTATCTTCCAGGCCTCATGATGATCTTCATATACATGAAAATATTCCGTGTTGCACAGAAGCAAGCCAAATCTATTCAGGACGCGAAGTATAAAGGCAACACACAGACAGTGTTAAGCAAAGAGGAGAGAAAAGCTACCATAACCCTGGCTGTGATTTTAGGTGTTTTCTTGTCACTTTGGACCCCATTTTTTATCTGCAATGTCATGAATCCTTACATTGGATACTCGATTCCTCCTGCATATTTTGATAAATTTGTTTGGATGGGCTATCTGAATTCAACAGTTAACCCGATGGTGTATGCTTTCTTCTACAAGTGGTTCAGAAAGGCCTTCAGAATGGTGTTATCAGGTCAAATCTTTCAGCCTGGCTCTTCAAGAATAAATCTGTTTACACACTGAATGTGGAATGCACTCTACTCCAGATTGTACTCGTCATTTAAACTGCATTCATTTTCAAAATATTTTTGCTAGATCAAGCGCTATTATGTACACAGTCACCATATAGCAACCTGCCTAGTTAATCTAAGTTGTTGTTACATGGCAGCCTTAAAACTACCTTAGATTTTTAAGGATGGTGATAACCCAGTTGTCGGTTTCACTTCTTTTGTGTATGAGTCTATCTTAAGGTAGATTTGTATGAAACAACCCCAGAAGTAAAGAAATGTTCAAATTAGTAATAATAGATTTTGACATAAGTAATTTGCCATTGACCACGTAAAATGAACAAAAAGAATCCATGACTGTTCCCCATGGCCCCTGAGGAGCAATTCTGCATGTTTATTATGAGACTAGGTACATCCATACATCCATTATTTTAAACTACCAATAAAAGCTTTTAAAAGAGCAAACTTTGAATTTATTTTAGGCTATACTCAAATTTCTGGTTCCATCTTCCATTTATGAAATTCTAGCCAACATCACTTACCATACTACCCGGGTTTTTTGGAGACTAATAATGTCTGCTGTGTTTTGAGTACTGCTTGGCAGTGCAGTCATGGGATGAGGACTTGTTCCTGTATTGCCTGTGAAGAAATAAATGACTTTGTTGCCTTCCTCCCTGCACCCCAGAAGTCTGAAAGACCACTAGGGGGCACCAAAAGTGCCTGGTGATTCCATATGATCCAGACAAAGTTGCTGTGGTATATCAGTCTTTCATGAGAGAGAGATCTTACATACCATGATAAACCAATGCATCCATGTATCCATTCTCAAGGTGAACTTTGTAATTCAGACTATAAAGAGCACTTTTTCTTCAGGCCTAATGTGCAAACAGACATAAAAGGAGAGTGAATGTAGGACAACAACAACAGCCAGACATAACAGACAGTATAGACAGACAAAAAAACAGACATACTAAGAAATAGGAAACTTGATACTGGTTAATAGTCTTGAAGAGCTAAGTGAAACATTTAGTTATTGCACAAAGATATCATGATTGCAGAAGGTATGTGTTCAGATAGTCTGTGTGTGTTTTAAGTCTGGTAGTCTTGCCCCACATACTGCAAGAGCATTTGCCAGAGGTCTATGGGCAAGGTGGGTGGGTGGTGGGGTCTTTAACTATTTAATGGCTCTGCTAAGGTAGTGTCGTATAAATGTAAGGGAGGTTCTGAGGATTTTCTCAGCCATCCCCATGACTTACTAGGCTGAGGTTGTGAAGTTACCATGCCAGTTCGAGTGGCTGCTAGTCAGGATGCTCTCTAAAGTGACCCTGAGAAAATTTGTGAGAGAGGGGAGGTTTATTCTCCACATCTGTCACAGAAAATGAAGCCACTGCTATGTCCTTATGAGTAGAAAGTGGAGTCCATGACAGTAATGGAATAGCTTCCAAAAAACACAATAAAATAAGATTAGTCTCGCAGTACATGCAGATTTCAAATACATACTGATTATATTTTATTTCATTATATGAAATAAAAAGTTACAAAATGTTTTTATATAGAAATCATCAGAAATCAGCTATCTACCTACAACATGTGCATTGGCCACTCCAGGAGCGACATTTCTGTGAATAATGATCCTAAACTACACTTTTGTTTTGGCTCCCATTTTTCATGAGCTGAACTCAAAGATCTGAAACATTTACACAAAAGACCCATTACTGTCAAATATTGTTCACAAATCTGTCTAAATCTGTGTTAGTGAGCACTACTTCTTTGCATCAAGTGGCCCATAGTGGCGGTAGGGTTATGGTATGGCCAGGCGTATGTTATGGACAACAAACACAGGTGCGGGTTCGGGGATTACCGCCACGACAGGCACCAACCACCTTACGGCCAAAGCTCCGGTCAGCCGCCTGGACAATGAAGGTGCGGAATATGGCCCATTCTGACTCAATATCCCTCACCTCCCCTGAGATGTGGTTGAAACTCCTGACTGGGGACTCTGCCAGTCGTTCCCAGCAGACCCTCACAATACATTTGGGCCTGCCAGGTCTGATCGGTTTCTTCCCCCACCAGCGGAGCCAACTCAACACCAGGTGGTGATCAGTTGACAGCTCCGCCCCTTTCTTCACCCGAGTGTCCAATACATGCAGCCGCAAGTCCGATGAAACAACCACAAAGTCGATCATCGAACTGCGACCTAAGGTGTCCTGGTGCCAGATGCACCCTTAGACTTGAACATGTTCGTTATGGACAAACCATGGTGAGCGCAGAAGTCCAAGAACAGAACACCACTCAGGTTCAAATCAGGAGGGCCGTTCCTCCCAATGACGTCCCTCCAAGTATCACTGTCATTTAAATCCCCCCGTAGAACAAGAGAGTCCCCAGAAGTGATCTCCAGCACACCCTCCTAGGACTCTAAAAAGGGTGGGTACTCTGAACTGGTGTTTGGTGCATAAGCACAAACAACAGTCAGGACCCGTCCCCCCACCCTAAGGCGAAGGGAGGCTACCCTCTTGTCCACTGGGGTAAACCCCAATGTACAGGCACCAAGCTGGGAAGCAATAAGTATGCCCACACCTGCTCTCATCATGGGAAACTCCAGAGTGGAAGAAAGTGCAATCCCTCTTGAGGAGACTGGTTCCAGAGACCAGACCACCCAAACCCCATGGACCCTCCTACAGGTGGTGAGCCCATTGGAAGGGGGCCCACGTCATCTCTTCGGGCTTTGCCATCGAGCCCCACCCCCAGGCCTGGCTCCAGAGAGGGAACCCAGTGACACGTGTTTTCCCTTGCCCGGACGCGGCTTTGTGGTGTATTTCTTCATAGGGGTTCTTATGAATATCCTTTTTAATATTGATTTATTTTAGGAAGAGAATATCTCCTCAACTGCTGGATTTCAGAATGAACACATGCCAAGCTCAGGCAGCAGACATCACTTCTCTTTGCTATGAATTTGTGAACAGATCTTGTCCAAAGTTCGTCTGTCTGCTGCCTTTGAGGGTGTCTATTTACTTTCTGTTATGTACAGTGGTAATTTTAACAGTACAGTAATCTCCCACTTTACCTGCGTATAGTGAAAAAACGCATTGTTTTGGTATAGGTGTGGCCTGGGAAATACCACTCAGGAACACAAATATTATTTTTGGGGTTTAATTTATTCCATAGATCTATTTGAATAGATGGTTTGTTGTAAAATAAGAGGATTTACATAAAATGACTTTGTTCACATTCCCTCTTTTCTCTTACAGGTAAATCTCAACATAAAGGAAAATAAAACTCCACAAACTGGTGGGTGTATACAGTGTAAACACTAAATAAAATACACAAAACCCCCGGGGCTAATCTCATTTGAACATGCAGTAATAAAAGGGGAAAATAGCACTGGAAATAATACGGCAGCGGTACTCAGCTAAACTTTAGAGACATGAGCATGACGCTGTTCGGACACCTCTCTGAAACGAACAAACAGAGTTTCAGGATCTCACTAAAACACTTTTACCGACTCTATATGGTAAATTAACAGAAAACAAAAACCTGGAACTCTGGAAACTCACACACAACTCTCCTGCACGAGCTCAGAACCCGGCCGCAGCCCAGCTAACGCAGCTCAAAATGGCGCTTACAAACGGCTTCTTTTCGCGCTCTCGGTGGGTAATGACGTCACCATCATCTCTAGGAGTGGTTGGCTCTCTTCTGAGTACTAGATCGGAGAAAATGAGGCGGAGTAATCTGTACCGGAGAACCGCTCCCTTTCTCTCTCGCTTACTCGCTCGTGTTCTCCCTTAAAGGCACAAGCACTCATTTCTTTGTGTTACCAGGAGACATAAGTATAAAGTTTATGTACACAAATCGTAGATCACCCGGTTACATAGTAAAAGAACGCATTTTTTTGGTAATGCCTAAAAATGTAAACCCCAGATATGCTCATTTCAGTTTAAACTTTAATGCATTACGCTTAAAGAAAATGCAAAGGTAAATAAATAATCAGAATCAGAAAACATTATTGCTTAAAAAAAGTTAGCATTAGTGGTTAATATTAGCACTGTGCGACGAGCCAAAACAAAGAAATAAAGGTTGAAATAACTCTCTCTACCCACATATTTAGACAGAGCACACTTACTAATACTACATAAACTGAGATAACTGTTGAATGGTTGAAGGGGGGGGGGGTGGTTAAAACACAAAAATACGAGGACAAGACACGAAGCAGTAACGCTATGTGCTGCAGCAGCTTCCTCTTCTTCTTCTGGACAACTTTTTAGTGTATAACGCCACTGTTGGACTGGTGGTGTTAACACGGTTCGGGTCTTAGAAAAATATGCTAATGCTGATCCTTGTAAAACTGAGGGGTTACTGTATTTGGCAACCTCTTTGTTATTCTGACAATTGCTCACTTCAAGCAGCTCCACACACCGACTAACTACCTCACTCTCTCTCTGGCTGTGACTGATCTTCTGATGGGAGCCTTTGTGATGCCTCCTAACATGATGCGGTCTGTGGAGAATTGCTGGAATTTGGGCAATTTATTTTGTAAAATGCACAACAGCATTGCATTGTTTTGTGCACTGCATCCATTGTAAATGTGTGTTTAGGACCTATTGAACGATACTGTGCTGTTGTTATTTTAAAGCTCTATTTAAGAGTATTATTCATGAAACAATCTCCAGGTGATTAGATTTTGATGCGTGAGATTAGTGGACTAAATAGAGAACAATACATTTATTTGAGTTTAAAATGCACATGTCATCCACTTAGTCTAAATATAGACAAGGGTTCCAGGGATTTGAGGGTACCAACCCAGTGATAGTTTACTACCCTTTTTTTCAGAACAGAAGAAAATATTTGTCAGTCAATAAAGTTCTCATGGGACAAGTGTGAACATGTGATTGAAAGGGCACTGTTTTATAAACCGAGGTAACTGTGTGGCTTTCTTTACTTTGCAAAGGCAGGTAAGGCCTGAGAGGTAAGAGGGCTTATTTTTCCATACCAATTTATAGTATGTATAATAAAATATAAAGCTACATTTGAGTTGCTTATAACAGACTTTCGTTTCACTGTGGACTGTGGTGTAGAATACCACTGAAAATAATTCATCTTCTGTGATTAGATATTTTGACAGAAAGAAGGTCTTTCAAAACATTTCTCTGTTGAGCTGTGACCCTATAAACCCATGCCTTCTACTATGATTCAAAAACTGAAAATTAATGAAAATGTGTCATATCACTATTCCATCATTCACTTCTAGCATTCAGTTCCATCTATTAAGCTAAACAAAATCATCAGTATATTGTGTGTGTGTATATA
>JBBIGB010000156.1:14750140-14762838 GCA_037577075.1 Alestopetersius hilgendorfi
ATATAGTTAATTTAGAGTTAGTTTCATTTCTACAAATGGTGCAAACTCTGCTAGATTATAGATAAAAGATTCCCATTGCCCTGCCATTCTGTGATCGGCAATCGGCAGATCATGATCTTGGTGATCGGTGATCGGCCCCACAAATGCTGATCGGAGCATCTCTAGTCTAATGGTAAAATGTCTTCATGTTACTCTTATTTGTGTTTTCTTGGCCATTGTCATTAAATTCCATAGCATCTGAAAATAAGACTAGGTTCTGTGACTAGGTTTCTTTCATTATGGGCAGAAAGCATCAGTTTCTAGAATATCTGCAATCCCTAAAAATCAAATGTATTCCTTGCATTATTGCTGAAGTTATGCTAGATTTTGTAGTATAAACTCACATGAAAAATGTTTTAGAATAACAATGAATGGTGTTTTATCAATGAATCAGTTAAACGGTTTGTTTCCAATGTCCTGTCTTTGGAGTGTGACTTTACAATGAAATCCATTTTTCAGTATTCAAAGTCAAGGTGTATTAGTTTTATAAACTACACATTTATGTGTAAGTAACTACATATTTGGTTTTGCATTTTAAATGTTTCACTATGAACCCACCTGTACTCATTCCATTTAGCTATATTAAGCATCATAGTATGTCAGAACTCAATTTAAAAAAATCACAATAATGCCAAACCTACCCACTGTGGGGTGGTTTAATTTTCTAAAGATCACAACAAACAAATTATACTGGAAAAATTATATATAGGAACAACTGAAATTTGCACTTGCAATTAAAGAGATAATGTCTGCCAAAGCTGCAGTGTGCTATGTGTTCTGACACTTTTCTATTATAGCCAGCATTTTTTCAGCAAGTGCTCTTTTGTCAGTTTGAACCCGATGTGCTTGGCATTGATCCCCACACATATCAGTGAGCAATGGGTGTTTGTTGTGGGGCCATTGGTTATCCTTCCTTATACATCCTCTGGCAGGTAATAATCACTGCATACTGGGAACACCCCACAGGGCCTGTCTTTTTGGAGATGCTCTAACATAGTTGTCTAGCAATCATGATTTGGCCCTTGTCAAATCCATATGCTTGGCCTTTTTTTCTGCTTACAACATGTCTTATCCAAGAACTGTCTAAAAATCCCATCTTTTGAAAAGTGCTATTGTAAATAGATAATTATGTTATTCACTTGTCAGGAGTTTTAATGTTGTGGCTGATTGGTGTAGGCAAACAACTATTCTATTAGTAGTGACAAAGTTGCTCAAGTTTGAGCCTGCTGCAGCATCACAGCCATCCCACCTCTAGGCAAACCAGACCACAATTTAGTGCAGCTTCTACCCACCTACCTATCCTTGGATCTAATCCCGCATATCGTCTACATCATCAATGGCTGCTTAAAAAACTGGCCATGTCCCATCTGCTTTCAAGTATGCAGTGGTCACACCAATTCTAAAGAAACCCATGCTGGATTCTTCAGATTTCAACAACTACAGACCAGTATCTCTTCTGTCCTTCCTTTCCAAACCTCCAAAACAGGCTTCAGGACCCTGACCAATCCAGACCAACTTTACTGAAACTGCAATACCAGCCATCTCACATGAACCTCATGCAGCTAGTTCAGCCAACCTGTCGTCAGCCCTGATTTTCCTTGACTTTTCTGCGCTCTTCCACACGGGTAACCATCAGAGCATCTTGGCTACTGCCTCCAGCCTTGGGATATCAAGCACAGCCTGGCAATGGTTTGCTTCCTACCTTGATGACCAGAGGTATCACGTAGCATGGCATGGCTCCCAGTCTACAATGCAAAGATTGTTAACTGCTGTTCCACAGGGATCAGTCCCTGGGCCACTCTTCTTTCTGCATATACTGGTTCTTCTAGGGACAAAATAGCCTCACATGGATTTCTTACCACTTTTATGCAGTTGGCATTCATCTTATTCCCTTTTTCCCCTCCAGAATTGATTAGGTCTCAACCCACATCTCAGACCGTCTGGCAAATCTCAGAATCTCTTCTTGGATGGCAGCCCACCACCTCAACTAGCCACAACCTCACCGTTACTTTTGAGAACTCTGTAATTATCCCCTCAAAGAAGGTAATAAAATCTTGGTGTTCTGCTAGATGAAGAACTGTCATTCTCACTGCAAGTTGACCACCTCATGCAGACATCTTCATTACAACATCAGAAGAATCTGAGCCTTTTTCACCACTGAAGCTACACAGTTACTCATCCAGTCTCTGGTCATATCTAAAATGGATTATTGCAACACTCCACTGGCTGGACTTCCAGTGAAGGTAGCGAGACCACTTCAGCTGATTCAGAATGTGGCAAGGATAGTTTCAATGTTCCTAAATTCTCACATACCATGCCTCTACTACAGAAATCTTAATTGGCTCCTAGTGGCTGCTCGCATTATGTTCAAAACCTTAACACTTAATGTCAGGGCAAAGAACAGACTGGCACCACCTTACTTATCAACACTGATCATGCAGCATGTCACTACTTGTCCTCTCAGGGCATCAAGCACTGCTTGTCTTGAACCGCAGCTCAGAAGAAGAGACTCAAGACTCTTCAAGAAATGCATTAAGAATCTTTTCATTCTTGGCCCCCAGTGATGGAACGAACTCCCTCTTGCAATCCCGTGCTGTATTCAAGCATCTTCTGAAGACCCACCTCTTCAAGGATTACTTTGGTGACTAACCAGTCCTCTCATTTATCTCTTGTACATCTTTTCCTATACATAAAACTACCCTTGGCCACTTTACTAACTGGTTTTCCTTTCTTGTGTATTAAATATTGACTTTTTGTTTTTGACAGTATTTGTTAAGGTATGTAACAGCTGGCAGTAACTTGGTTAAAAGCATATGATTTAGATAAGAGATTCTGCTAAATTCCGTAAACATATGTGCTGAAGATGTCTGTGAAGATGTCAGCCAGTTGATCACATTCTCAGGGCATGCGACTGGGAATGTTGTCTGGTCCTGCAGCGTTTTGTGGGTTGACCTGGATAAAACCACACATTGGCTGTAGGCAGAGAGATGACCTGTTTAGTAGGAGGGGTGGTTTTACTCACAGGTTTCTTGTTCAGTGTGTAAAATTGTGCAAAGAACTCATTCAGTACCTTGGGGAGTGTTGCATCACTGTCACTGCTGCTGGGTGTCTTTGGTGTTGTGGAAGGCGGCTTTAATTCTTGCATGTTTGGTTGCACTTGGTTGGCCCTGGCATATATCTTTGCCTCTGCCACAAGATGTCACAGATAACTGTTCTCCAGAGAATTACAGTGATTCAACTAATTATGTGTACTTTGCCATATTCTAGGCGTTGGTGTTAGTGCTAGATTAAAGACTAACTCTACCATCAAGGAGTTGGCCATCCAGCTAGAATATCACCCAATCAGAAGCCCTGGATCAACAGCCAGGTACGACACTCACTCTCTTGCATTCAGATAAGACAATGAGACCGAGTACAAGACCGTGAAGTACGGACTGAGGAAATCCATCACAGCGGCCAAGGTGCAGTGCAGAGAGAAGCTGGATTGCTTCTATTCTTATCCTGAGTCCGGATGAATGTGGCACATCCTACAGCACATCATAGAGTATAGGGCACCATTAGCTCTGCAGGCAGCCTGCTGGATGATCTGAACATGTTCTACACCCGCTTTGAGATCTCCCAGACTCCGAGATCTTCCAGACCCCCTCCCCCCCACCAGCGGGTTTAATCGACCAGGTACAGAAAGCACTGAAAAGATCAACCCACGCAAGGCAGCAGGGGGTGTGCCCTTAAAGCATGTGCCAAAGAGTTGGCTGATGTTCTCAACTCCATCTTCAAACTTTTCCCTCAGCCAGAGCACTGTTCCCATGTGCTTCAAGAACACAATTGTCCCCCTCCTCAAGAAAAGCCCAGCCACCTGCCTGAATGACTACAGACCAATAGCACTCACTCCAATCATTGCAAAGTGTTTTGAGAGAGTGGTGGTGGCCTACATCCAGAGCAACATCCCAGACACTCTGGACCCCATGCAGTATACTGGGCCAACAGGTCCACATCAGATGCCATCACTGCTGCCCTTCATTATTCTTTCTCCCACCTGGAGAGCTCCTAAATCAGGGGACTCTTTGTTGATTACAGCTCTGCCTTCAACATGGTCATCCCCCACAAACTCATCCACAAACTAACCACTCTCAGCCTGCACTCTATCCTCTGTCACTGGCTCTAGGACTTTTTGACTGGCAGGCCTCAATCTGTCAGGATTGGTAACAGGATTTCACAAATATTGGCATTCCGCAGGGTTGTGTCCTCAGCCCCATCCTCTACACCCTGTTCACCCATGACTGTTTACCTCCAACAAAGGCATCATCCTAAAGTTTGCGGATGACACTGCAGTGATCGGTCACATCACTGGAGGAGACAAAGTAGTTTATAGGAGAGAGATGGCCAGCCTCGTGTCATGGTGTGAGGACAACAACCTTACTCTAAACACTGATAAGACAAAGGAGATGACAGTGGACATAAGGAAAAAGAGGAGGCCACATCACCCACTGTTTATCCAGGAGCTTGAAGTGGAGAGGGTGAGCAGCTTTAAGTACCTGGTGGTCCACATCAGTGAAGACCTCACCTGGACACTGAACACCACACAGCTGGTCAAGAAGGCTCAACAGCATCTGTACTTCCTGAAGATCCTAAGGAAGTTTGGCATGTCAGTCAAGATCCTTAGCAACTTCTACAGCTGCATTGTGGAGAGCACACTGACCAGCTGCATCACTGTATGGTATGGCAGCACTACTGCTATGGAACGCAAATGCCTGCAGAGAGTAATAACGACTGTGGAGAAGATCACCCTCTCTGCAGAGCCTCTACCACTGTCAAGTACATTGGTGGGCTGCCTTCAAAAGACCCCACACACCCCCAACATGGACTGTTCACACTCCTGCCCTCGGGACAAAGGTTCAGAAGTGTGAAATGTAGAACCTACCAACTAAACAACTCCTTCTTCCCCACTGCCAACATACTCTTTAACAGCTGACTGTAATTTTGCACATTAAGCTCATTTCACACATTAAGCCCCTTTGCACATCATCTAGTTCATACTGTCATTTTTGCTCCTTCATTTTGCAAATGCACAATTATTATCCACATCTGCACGTAAAACTTAAGTTACTATTTTTAATTTTACTTTTATGTGTTATTCTATATTTTTATTCTATATTTATTTTATTTAAAACTAAATTGCTTAACCTTACCTTGTGTGAATAGCAAATGAACAGCAAATTATATGTCTACTGTACACATGACAAAAACTTTGAATCTTGAATCTTCTTTTTAGGTTATATACAAGGTCAAAAAATATGAATTTTTAAACTAAAGTTTATTATTTAACAAAAAATGAGTGTCTACTAAAACATGCAATACGATTAACAAAATAGTGTTGTGGAATTTCTGTTGACCTTCTTGAAGTTAATTCTTTGCAGAACCCCCCTAGCTCATTCATACAAAAGAATGATTTGTGTGAAATCAGATTTTGTATAGTCAATCACTAGTATATTTGTAATCTGTCTAACTGCGGGGACCACATTTCTGTGTGTTTACTTTATGTAAGACATCATAATTAGGAAGAGTGATGATTGTAGTGTTACATATTCTGTGAGTTTCAGTATTTTATTGTAGTCAGTTAAATATGTAACACTACAATCCTCACTCTCCCTAATTATGATGTCTTACATACAGTCACTAGTATATTTTGTAATCTGTCAAACTAGGGGGACCACATTTCTGTGTGTTTACTGTATTAAAAACATATTTAGGAAGAGTGAGGATTGTGGTGTTACATGCTTCACTGGCTATAATAAAATTACTAAAGCCCACAGAATATACACTTAATAAGTGGTTATACAATTATGTACATAACAGGCATTATTCTCTAAGGCGTTATTCTCTATTCTCTGTGGCTTTACATCTACAGAAAGTTAATGACTTAAAATTAAAACACAGACCATCCAGAAACATAACATTCCTGTCAGCTACTTCACACATATATCAGCTCAATTATAAAAAAGACTGACAATGACTATAAAACAGAAGTAGTAAAATAGAATTTTTTTACACAAATGAGTTTCCAGTCAAATACTGGAAACCTGTTTCTTCGTGAGGATGTACTGGGGCTATATTTGCAGATAATGATTTTTTTTTTTTCATCTACAGCTTTTCCAAAAACAGATAAACCCAGTACTTACAAATATTGTCTTTAAAGTCACCTTAGTAAAAATAAGACATCAACAGCAATATAGAAGTCACCTTTTCAAAACAGTATAAATCTGGGATTAATTTTGACAATAACACTGAATTTTAAAGTACAATTTTTACAAAAAGGCATAATAAAATACAAAATTAGAGACTTTGAGAAACTATAAAGCCAAAATGCCTTATTCTCCTGTATAGCTAAGGCATTTTATGATGGTAAAATAGTGTTATTTGTTTACACAAGTGATTCTAGGCTTTCTGTGATTTCGGCAGACCTTGTATTCACCGTGGACCGAAGAGTCTTCTCATCCTCCTTGGTGCTTGCCAAGCTCAGAATAGCTTTGTAGAGGAATTGATATTGTTCCTGAAAATAAAGAAATTAAAAATTCAATCTCTCAGGATTTCTATGATCTAATGCTACTGCTAATTTAATTCTAAATTTGATTACTAAAGGTTCAACTCTAATTATATTTTGTGAAACAATGGAGGACAAAGGAACAGAGTTCTTCTACTAACAATTGTAATTAATATTGTGCCTATAAAGTGGAGATGTACGACATGGCATAGAATATAATCCTGAACAGTAATTTTAGTAACGAAAGAACAAGAAACAAGAGACTAAATGAGAAACTAACAGAACATTGAGGAACCTCTGTAGGAACCTCTGTCTTAGAGCACTGTGGTTATTAAGAGCTATATATTACAGTAAAATGTAGACCCCTTAAGCCCCTTAAGCTTGCTTGCATGTTCCTTTGGATAAATCATCTTACATGCTATAAGATGGAGAGTAATGTTACAGTGTTCTTAGGGGAGGGGAGGGGACGAGTGGAGGAGAGGAAAGGGGAGGGGAGGGGGCGCAGAGTACAGTTCACCTCTCCCAAATGAAGCGGACAAGGAGGTGATCTAAACCATGTCAGTGACTTTATTACAAATAACGCACATTTCATTCAAAATATTACTTTGAAAAAAAAGAGAAAAAAATGTATATAAACACAGACCAATAATTTGCACTTCTTTATTTATTTAATTGTGTGAAATTGCTAATAAAAATAGGTAATATAAAACGATAATGATGTGGAGGTGAACTGGTTTAGTCTTGAATTCTGGTCGTGAGTGACAGCGTTGGGGGATGGGAAATCTATTGATTGTCGATTACAAAATAAACACAGAGACGGAGAGAAAAAGGCCAAAGCTGTCAGGTGCCCAATTTAGGAAAAAAAGAAAAGAAGAAGAGGAGAAACGGGCAAAAGTGTCGCACGGGGAACAATTCAGTGTAGAACCGCCACTGGGTAGGAAGGTCCAGGGTCCAGTGCAGTGATTTGTGTTTCACTTTAAATAGGTGCCCTAGTGGGTTAAACACTTGCTGGGAACCCAATGACCACAAAGTAGTCAAATGCGCCCTTTAAATGCAATTAACTGATGAAATCAGACAAAACAATGTGTTTTTGGTATGCCAATGGGAAAGCAAAAAAGCATGTTCCTCTTACTTTTAAGGCCTCCAAAATGAAGTCATGCACCACAAGTGATTCTTCATAAGACAGATAGACTCGGTCTTCTCCTGTAAAAGTGACTGTAAATGTCTCACAGATAATCGACTGCTCTTTGTTGGGCCAGAACACACAGACCCCCTCCTTGCTCTGTAAGAACACAAGCCAAGTCTTTTCAAGTCAAGGCGTTGAAGCAATGCAGATATGGTTGTGACACAGCGACTAACCTGGTCCAAAGCCGACAGAGAGATGATGATCTGAGCATTACTGTCCCAGATCATTCTCCAAAAGTCCATTACATTGTTGGAAAGGGGGCTCTGTGTGATGATAAATCCACAGCTTTGATAGTAGCCCTACAAACAAAGCACACTCCAGTATTAACACTCAGTGTCAAACCTATAAATCGCTATTACAATACAATAAACAATCTCACATATTTCTCACCATGATGTAGGAGGCATTAATGTAGTCAGAAGAATTTTCCACAGTGGACAAACTTATTTTAGACCCTGAAAACACATTAGATTAAGAACAGTATCTTTCAGAAGTAAACAAAACATAAAAAGCAGTCTATTACAGTGGATAAAGCAAACAATCACCCTCTTCAAAATATTCATGTTTCATTGCTTTGTAGCTTGAACTGAGCACACAAAAACAAAATTAATTGCATTTTTCTGTGCAAACTGCAAAATTCAACTGATAGATATGATAAAAAAAAACCCAAAATCACTGATATCACACCTCTCCTAAAATTCTTGTAAACTCAATCAGGTTTCACTAATCTCAACGGATTAATAACTGATCATGGTAACTTATGTCTTACTGAGACCTGGATTATACCTGATTCTTACAAGATTTTAGATGTTTTATAGCAAATTCAGCTGTTTGTTGTGATAAGAACATAATTATTGGAGATTTTAATATTCACTTTGAAAAAGAACAGGATCCCCTAAAATCTACTTTTACTTCAATCCTGGATAGAGTAGGCTTCACCCAGCAAGTAACAGGGCCAACTCACTGCTGTGGCCATACACTTGACCATATTCTTACTCTTGGCATTAATGTGGATAACATAGCTATCATTCCTTTATCTACAGTAATCTCAGACCACTACCTCATATGAACTTCATCTTAATCATAATGTAAGCACCTCCCCTTGTTTTCATATCAGTCGTGCAATTATGTCCACAACAGCTCATAGTTTTATTGAGAATCTTCCAGAAATATCAACCCCATCCGGCACTCCATCTTGTCCAGCAGTCCTAGATAACCTAACTGAATGCTTTGAAAACTCTCTCCGATCCACACTAGACTTTGTCGCACTTCTAAGACATAAAATGGTCAGACAGAAAAAGCAGGCTCCCTGGTTGAATGATCAAACATGTGCTTCTACCAAAATCCTTTTAATAAACTAACAGTAATTAAACCTCAGTTGAAAAAACGCACCTTGATCCATGTGAGCACTCAAATTATTGACATATCTCTAACTTCCATTTCTATCAAAGATTTTAGAAAAACATGTGGCCCACCAGTTATGTTCATTACTACACAAAAACGGTATATATGAAACATTTAAATCTGGGTTCCGGCCTCATCATAGTACAGAAACATCCTTAGTAAAGATAATTTATCTTTTACTGTCTGCTGACAAAGGATTTGTCTCTCTGCTGGTTTTGCTCCACCTTAGTGCGGCATTCGACACGATTGACCATGCTATTTTACTGGATAGACTATAAAACCATGTCAGAATCACTGGAATCGCCTTATCTTGGTTTAGATCATACCTGACCAATTTGTAAGAGTTAACGGGGAATCCTCAGCACCTACCAAAGTAAAATATGGTGTCCCACAAGGTTCTGTTTTAGGACCCCTGTTATTCACTTTGTACATGCTACCACTAGGGATGATTATTCAGAAACATGGAATTAGCTTCCACTGTTACGCAGATTATACACAGCATTATATCTCTGCAAATCCCTATTATAGATCTTGATTAAATAAGATTGGGGACTGCATTAAAGATATAAAAGACTGGATGTCACATAACTTCCTCTTACTCAATACAGATAAAACAGAGGTCCTTCTTCTAGGGCCAAAAGCTGCTAGAAACAAACTGTCAGGTCTATTGCTTGATCTTGCTGGTTCCTCAGCCTCTCCAGTGTTAACTGTAAAGAATCTCTGTGTCACTATGGATTCCAATCTTTCATTCTGCACATATAAGTACCGTTACTAAATTAGCTTTCCTTCATCCACAAAACATTGCTTCTTCAAGAAGCACTTTGGCGACTAACTATGTCTCTTTCCTACTGCTTACTTATTTCTTAAAAAAAAAAAAAATCCTTTCCCTTGACTCCCCTTTTCTATGATTTGCATTGTTCTTCTCTATGGCTTATGTATTGTTGGGTTAGGTGTTGGCTAGTTATTATGTGACAGTTGTTGTATAGATGCTCTGACTGCAGTATCTTGGTTTAATAGTTTACATGGATTTAAGACGTTTTTCAGGTAAGAAACAGTTGTGGACTTCTTAAGCACTGATGTAAAAGAGCATCAGCTAAATGCCGTGAATGTAAATGTAAATTGCTAAGTTAAGAAGTTCATTATGTCTCCATAAGGCAGAAAAACTAGTCCACACTTTTATTACTTCCAGACTGGATTATTGTAACAGCCTCTTGACAGGCTGCTCCAACAAAAACCTCACAAGAACTAGGAAATTTGACCACATTAGCCGAATATTATCTAGACTTCATTGGCTTCTGATTAAATTTCGTATAGACTACAAAATTCTACTAATGACGTATAAAGCCTTAAATGGCCTTGCTCCTGATTACCTCTGTGAACTTATCTCCTACAACCCCAAATCAGAAAAAGTTGGGACAGTGTGGAAAATGTGAATAAAAAAATAAAGCATTAATTTACACATTTCCCTTAACATTTATTTCATTGCAGACAGTATGATCACAAGATAATTCATGTTTTTTTGGTCAACATCATTTGATTTGTAAATAAACATCCATTCTTGCCATTCAGCCTTGCAACACATTCCAAAAAAAGTTGGGACGGGGGCAATTCGATGGTAGTAATGAGGTATAATTATTAAAAAATCATGTGATTTGAAGCTGGTGATATTAACAGGTGATTGCAATCATGATTCGGTACAAAAGCAGTACAGAGGAACAGTCTTCTCCTTTAGGAGCAAAGATGGGCAGAGGATCGCCAGTTTGCCACCAAGTGCAGGCAAAAACCTTTGAAATGATGAAGAAAAACTTTTCTCAAAGAAAGATAGGAAGAGATTTGGGCATTTCTCCCACTACAGTGCATAACACAGTGAGAAGGATCAGGGAATCTGGAGAAATTACCGCGCACAAAGGCCAAGGGCGCAAGCCTAAACTGAATGGCCGTGATCTCCGAGCCCTCAGACGGCTCTGCATTAAAAACCGTCAATCATCAGTAACTGACATAACTGCGTGGGCTCAGGACTACTTCAGGAAGTCACTCTCAAGCACTACAGTACACTGCAGTACACAGTTACATTAGGAAATGCCAGCTAAAACTGTACTGTGCCAAAAGGAAGCCCTACATAAATAGTGTCCAGAAGCGCCGTCGACTTCTCTGGGCTCTGAGGCATTTGGGATGGTCGACTGTGCAGTGGAAAGGTGGACTGTGGTCAGATGAATCGTTTTTTCACATCTTCCTTGGAAGAAATGGACGCCGTGTGCTGCGGACCAAAGAGGAAAAGGACCATCCAGACTGTTACCAGATACAAGTCCAGAAGCCAGGGTCTGTCATGGTATGGGGTTGTGTCAGGTAACCTGCACTTCTGCGATGGCACCATCAATGCTGAGAAGTATATCTCAGTTTTGCAGGAAGAAATGCTGCCTTCAAGACGTCTTTTATAGGGACCCCAAGCTTATGTCAGCAAGACAATGCCAAAGCACATACTGCGCACATAACAAAGGCATGGCTGCGTTAGAAGAGGGTGCGGATGCTTGATTGACCTGCCTGCAGCCCTGATTTGTATCTTATAGAGAATGTTTGGCGCAATTTTGAAACAAAAACGCGACAACAAAGACCCCGTACTGTTGCGCACCTAAAAAGTTGTTTGCAGGAAGAATGGGACAAAATAACACCTGAAACACTTAGTCACTTGATTTCTTCAACACCTAAACATCTTTTAAGTGTTGTTAAAAGACACGGGAACTGTACAAAGTAGTAAATGTTGTACTGTCTCAACCTTTTTTTAAATGTGTTGCAAGCCTGAATGGCAAGAATGGATATTTATTTAAAAATCAAATGATGTTGACCGAAAAAAAACATGAATTATTTTGTGTTCATACTGTCTGCAATTAAATAAAAGTTAAGGGAAATTTGTAAATTAATGCTTTATTTTTTTATTCACATTTTCCACACTGTCCCAACTTTTTCTGATTTGGGGTTGTATGAACCTCCATGGTCACTCAGATCTCAAGGTGCTGACTACTTACTTGTACCCAGAATTATGAAAGCTTCTTCAGGGGGAAGAGTATTCTCATATATAGCCCCCAAGCTCTGGAATGCTATACCAAACAACATTCGGGACAACATTCTCAGTGTCTAAGTCCAGGCTGAAAACATACTTGTTTAGTCAGGCTTTTTGTATTTAATTTCTGGGAGGCGGTGGGCACAGAGAATTCATGTAAACTGGGACACTGGTGTTGTCGCCCCATCACTCCTTGCGTTCACTCAGGTTTGTGACGGTGGAGTGGAGGTGCTGGTGTCTTAGGGAGCTCTCATACCCATCATACCTCAGTTCTGCCCTTTCTAGCTAGGCTGCTCTAGCTAGAGATGCTAGCTTTTCTCTGAGGGGAACTGCTGCACATTTTCCGGACTGATCACAGTGGGAAACTGCCCTTGACTGGTCACAGTTCCACTCGGTAGTGGTGGGCGGATCGATCCAAATATCGATACTATCGATATCAAAGCTGGTATTGATATTGATCGATACCAGTG
>JBBIGB010000156.1:14765258-14782227 GCA_037577075.1 Alestopetersius hilgendorfi
TCAAACTCTGCACCCAACGCATTACCCAACACAGACCTCTCACCCAACACAGCCTCAAACTCTCCACCCAACACACTACCCAAAATAGCTTCAAACACTCCACCCAACACAGCCTCAAAATCTCCACCCAACACACTACCCAACACAGCCTCAAACTCTCCACCCAACACACTACCCAAAATAGCTTCAAACACTCCACCCAACACAGCGTAAAACTCTGCACTCAACACACTACCCAACACAGACCTCTCACCCAACACAGCCTCAAACTCTCCATCGGACACGCTACACAACACAGCTTCAGACCTTTCTCTGCAACACAATGCCCAACATAGGTTCACACCCTCTACCAAACATAGATTTAAACTCTCCAGCACAGGTTCAAACCTTCCACCCAACACAGGTACAAACTCTCCACCTAACACAAGTGCATATTCTCCATTGAACCTACTATCCTACACATACCTGTTATTGCTATACACCACCCAACATAGGTTCAAGCATTCCCAGCCAAACACAAGTTCAAACCCTCCATCCCCCAAAGGTTCAAGCATTCACTACACTTCACCCTAACACACTACCCAACACAGCTTCAGACCTGTCTGTGCAATACACTACCCAACATAGGTTCAAACTCTCCACCTAACACAGGTTCAAATTCCCAATGAACCCACTATCCAACACAGTGCCAGACATATCTGTGCAATACACCACCCAACATATGTTCAAATTCTCTAGCCAACACAGCTTCAAACTCTCCACCCAACACACTCTAAATAGATTCAAACACTCCACCCAACAGACTACTCAACACAGGCTCAAACCTCCACCTAGAGCGCCACACAAAACAAAAAAGCATTCCCTACCCAACACAGGTTGAGACATTCCCTACTCAACACAAATTCAAACCCTTCGCCCTACACACTACCCCACATTTGTTCAAGTCCTCATTCAGTCAACCCCCAGCAGGGGATCCTTTACCTCCAGGGCCCCACAAATTTGCATTAATATTCAATTTATTACTGTCTTTAATTACGCCATGCAGGTTTTTTCATTTGTTATTTTATTATTGGATCCATTTACGAGACAGAATTCATTAATGTGGGAATAATTCCAGATGGTTCAGCCGAGGTCACTTGTCAGCAGTGAGCAACTGCTGTCACACATCTGCATGAATTAAAACATTACAATAAAACCCAGTCTGTACTTTCTAGTTAAGGAGCCTGGATCCCAGAGAACAAAGATATCGGTGGGTATATCATATAATGGAAATTGTTTTGGTTTTTCTTGCCATCTGTCTCTATTTCGCTTATTTTTAACACCTGATAATTAGCGATGGAACTGAATGAAGTACTTGATAATTAGCTCATCTGGTGAATCAGTAGTGTTACATTAGTGGAAAGATTAGGAGGTGACCAAAACTGGTTGGTTGCAGTTATTAGCATCCTCTGTATGATACTATGCAGTTATTAGCATCTTCTGTACTGTAACAGTGTGTGAGTAAGAGCTGTATTCTGGCAAAGGCTTAGAGACATACTTCCTCCTGGCTGGACCTACTAATCACAGAAACGTGACAAACCACTGCTGTGACTCAGGCCTTCTTCCACCAGACAGTCTGGGAATCGTTCACTAATCACGCGGGCAATTACTATCAATAAAACAATCAATCTAATATAAATACATTACTACATTACCACTATTATTTTTTCAGTATCTGCTATGAAGTACTCAGTATCTGCTATAAATCATTCAGGATCCACTATGAATTATTCAGCATTCACTAAGAATTATTTAGTATCTACTATCAATTAGTGTATATTATGAATTATTTGGTATCCACCATTAATAATTCAGTATCTGTGATTAATTATTCAGTACCCAGATCCTGTATGAATTCAAAATCTGCTATTAATTATTCAGTAATTGCTAAGTTATTCAGTATCCACTATGAATTATTCAGTTCCCACTATTCAATAACTACTATGACATTCAGTATTCACTACAAATGATTCTGTATTCACTTTGAATTATTTATTAAGTGTCCACCATTAACTATTCAGTACCTAATATGAACTATTCAGTACCTAATATGAACTATTCAGTACTTAATATGAACTATTCAGTATCTTCTATTAAACTGGACTGGGGGTTTTGTGATTGTTGGAAAGTCAAAGTGGACCACACCTCTCACTGTCCTCTCACAGCCAGACGGTTCAGTAATGATACAGGACCAGGTTTGGGTTTCAGTGCTTATCTCCCTCATTGAGGGATCGTAGTCATGATAGCAGGCATGTGAAGGCCTGTCTATTTGCGATTGTTTCACAGAACAGACTGTTCTTGCTCTTTTTACTGCAGCATTTCTGCGTTTGATTCCTCTTTTCAGCCTAAAATGACTCCCAGCAGCCTCTATTAGTGCTGAACTAGGGAACTCTCTATGCTATAGCAGAATCAGGTGCATCAGAACAAGGGTGAAGAATTGGGTAGGGATGGTAATGACACATCCCTATCAATATCCAGCGACTAATGAGTTGTCCCTACTAAGCAATTAAAACAAAAAAAATTATATAACCACTGTTTTCTGTTGGTTCACAATCGTTTCTCTACTGAGAGTCCTGCCTTCCTAACCCAGTATCGCTATCAGACTGTCTGTTAATGTGTGATTGTCTGAAGCTCTGTCTGACTTTAAGAAGCGCTAAAGCTCAGTGCAGTCGTTTGTGTAGATGTAGGAGAGAAAGAGGACAAATTCATACTAACAATTTTGTATCGAAAATATGAAGCACATCACGTTTATTGTTGTTGACTCAGTAAGAGACGAGAACTGCACAGTAAAGCGAAATCAAACCTACATCCTTGTGTCAGACACAAGATAGGACCTGTGGCTTGGTCCTGGCCTTGCTGGTGATGGAATGCAACAAATTACTTAAGTCTGAACAACAAACAAGAAAGTTCTGTTTGAAATCAGCAAAACAAATAGCTAAACAGCCCTGGTGCGCACTTAAGAGCTCCGGAGGAACTCTCCACAGAGCCTGGATGGGTTCATCTAAAGGTGAAGCCTCCACGATTGAGATCTCTCAGAGGGAGCTCGATAAATCATATTCTGAAAGCGTTTAATTGTAAATGCGGTGCGTTTCAAAACGATATGCAAATGAACATGCGATTTCTTGAAGAAAACAAAACTAGCACTCTAATCCATCGAGCATGAAGACTCTGAAACATGAAAAAAAATGACATCCTCCCCCGAAACACTTTGTTCTTTTCGGCTTAAAACGCGCCAGAAGCACTTGGAGGCTAAAAGACGGCTCATTTGTTTTGATCAGGATGTGTGGCAGTGCTTTCAGAAAGTGGAGATGTGGAAAGTGGAATTGGCTGTGACTTATTTCATGCTTGTCAGATATCCCAACCCCCTCACCCCCCACCATATTCTTCAGGATTTCTTAATCTCTCCCAACCTGGAGGACTCACTCACACACCTTGCCTGCGTGGTGGGCACACTGTGTTCTTC
Source organism: Alestopetersius hilgendorfi (assembly GCA_037577075.1). Lineage (NCBI taxonomy): Eukaryota > Metazoa > Chordata > Actinopteri > Characiformes > Alestidae > Alestopetersius > Alestopetersius hilgendorfi. The sequence continues at coordinate 14,768,761 of JBBIGB010000156.1, forward strand.
TTTCCAGCACTTCTGTGATGACATCACCCTTTCTGAAGGCCAGAATTGCAATACACTCTCTCTCTCTCTCCCTCTCCCTCCCATCTTTGGCACAATCGAGACCACATTTAATTGGCCAGACAGGATTATAGTGGCATAAAGGAGCTTTCCAGGGTACTTTGGGTTGTTTGCTGTTAGTTAGTAGCTAAAGGATATGTCCTAATGCTGCTGCCATTTGGATAACGCTAATCGGTGGCCACATGCGTTCATTCATTATTTGCGACATTAGCATAAACAACTGGGTCTAGGCCTGATTGCGTTCAGATTTGAATAATACTTTTTCCAAGACAGCGAAGGCTGTGCACGTCCGTCTGATTCCCTCAAAGCCGCGATAAGAGAACAAGGCGTGTGAGGATCCGGGCTGGCGGAACTGTCACTTTGGAGGAAAGTGTAGTGTTGTGATGATTCGAGTGAGGCAGACAGACAGGCAGACAGACAGACCAAAGCAGGAGGACAGATTGAAATAGACTCAGAGTTACTCTGTTTCTACGGTAACTGCGGATGGGTAGGAACACGGGATGAGAGTGGAGGCAAAACAAGCCCTGGCGCAGCTTCCGTGGCAACAGCCCCATCATTGGCTCCTGCATCCTGCAAGGACCTGAAAAAAAAAAGAAAGAAAACCAAAACAAGCAACCCAGGAGACGCCCCCCCTCCCCCACACCACCAGCCCCCAACACAACACTGCATGTTGCATCAGAAAGATCGAACAAGAGGAAGAACTAAGTACACAAACAAGCATGGTCTAACACACATGTGTTCGTATTCCTGTCTTCGTGGGGTCCTCCTATTTGCTTCTGCAGGTGGCTATGGAATTTTTTGGTTTTAATCAAAAATGCAGTTCTTATTAAACATTAAACAAAAGGAGTAAATTGGTTTGAAATTGTTTTTCTAGCAAACTGGGGACATTAGGTCCCCATAAAGACCCAAATACACACAGGGATACACACTCATCACACGCTCCACTTCACTTCCACAGCCCCCCCGCCCCTCGCCTTTTCCCGCCAGCTCTCTCCCGCCAAAACATCTCAGCACGTGAATCCTGCCTAGCAACCGCGCGAGCCGTCTCCCGCCTCGCTGTGATTGGTCCAGCCCCTTGGCAACGGCTTCTGCCTGCTCAGCCAACTAAGCGCGGGGTGCGCGTCACTTTCAGCCAATCACGGAGCGGGGCAGCCGCAGTAACCAGGTAACTGCCCGGCAGATCGGCAGTACGGTCTCTGATTGGCCGGAAACCCCATGCTCATCCCCTGATTGGGTACTCATTCTAATCTTCTGTTCATTCATATATTTTTTCTGCTCAACTCTGAGACACCCCCACCACATGAGGCCGCGTTCTGATTGGCTGAGCTGTGTGGCGCACTCCTAGTAACAAACCCAAGCTGCTGCGTCTGGGCGGGGCCAGCTCCTGTCAATCATCCTGAGGCCAGCCAAACGTGGAGCTGTTGCTGCTCCTGCACTCTCAGTTATAAAGTCATAAAATTCTGACAGGGAGCTTTTTAAAAGAAAAAGCATGAAAGACAAGACAGAGGAAGCTTTACCATGGCGTGGCACTCACACAAACTACTCTTCTGAACCAGAGCAATACATCTGTAAATACAGGGGACTTCCACACATTTTCAAAACCCCCCATAATTCAGTTTTTAAGGTGTAAACAACATGGTTCAGGGTGGTTTTGGTGTGAAACGCTCCATTCAGAGTCGGAACTGTTAACCGGTTGTCTAAAAGCTCTTCACAGAAAGTTATTCCATCAGATGTTCTGGTTGCACCACCTGACAGCTGAGACTACCAGTTCTACCAGAGTTTTAGAACTGGTCCTAAAACTTAACCCATTCTTGGGGGAGGGATACATGCAGGGCGTCGTGAGGTAAAATAGTCCCCAAAGAAAAGAGATTTAGTTCAGATTCACTATTTCACACCATCAACATCCATATAAACACACAGAGACACTGGGGGTGAAAGTCAATAAAATTTGTGTTGGAGACCTCCGCTTCTATTCGCCTCCACTGGAAAGAAATCAGAGTCTGTACAATGAAACGTTAGCCCACTCAGAATGACTGTGTACACATAATGAATTACGAAATCTGGAAAAATGCCCTTTAATGTTTGATTGCAGCAGGTGCTGCAAAACTGGATTATTAACAATCTTAGAATAGAACAGTCATAAGAAGTATGAAGTCATTCAGTAGCACTTGAGTGTTGAACCTGCAGAGAATTTGTGGTGAAGGCAGAAGAAACCACAAAAATGCCCGAGGAACGGGAGGAAGATTAAAAAGCTGAGTGAGGAAAAATGTGCTGTGCGTTTATTGAATTAACATGCAAACTGGGACTCGTGCCGTCTCTCAGGGGCTCTCGCTCCAGCAGGTTGGGATCCCTTGATGCACATATGGACCACCGCAGTGCTCATAATGTCTAAGAACAAATCAATCCAAATCTTTCTGCTGTGCTCTTCTTCAATCTTTCTTACCCATTCCGACCCAAATACTTACAAATCATTCCTTCATTTTAAGACCTTTATCCAGTGTATGACGACCATAGAGTGAGATGAGATGTGGAGTGGCTTTGACGTATTCAGTGAAAACATTTTAGAGACTTAGGCAAGACTGTTTTTGCAATTGGCCCATTATACAGAAATGACTTTAATAAGTCCCATATTCAACAATACATGTAGAATAGCATTATTCTGCAAAATAATTTGTTCTGACATTTTGTCTCAAATGATCTACAGTATAAAAAACTGGTGTCACAGTGCCATATACTTAAGTCAAGACCACTGCACTTTAAGTGGTAAAGGAATGTGTAAAAAAACAGCAGTTTTATTTTTTTATTTTATTCCCCTTGTTTAGATCTTCTGATTTTATTTCCCCATACTAATTTGGAAATGGGGTACTAACTGCTTACATATTGTGTGTTGTTTTTTACTGAATCCCCCGTTTCCCCAACGAACAGTAATATTTCACTCCATTAACCCCACCCCTGTGGAATAAAATCTAGAGTAAAAGCTATTCCCAACACACGGTTGTTTTTCTCCACATTCTCTGATGTTGTCTCCCACATTCTGTTGATCTTGTCAGTCGTTTGATCATTTCAGTGTGAAACATGACTGGAACATCCTGGACCCAGTTAGACTGGCTGGCATGTTTTACACTGTCTGTGTGCTGCAAGGTCTGTATTGTCTTATTTGCGTGCAGTTATGACAAAACTCTTTCCTTAGGAGGAGTTCCGTCCTCTTGTACTCTTAATAATCCCAGTCATGGTCAGAATAATTTAATTTCCTCTCAAGACTGTTTGACCTGGAGCTTCTCAGTGTCATTACAGTCTAGAAAGTAAAGACATCGGAAGACCGCAGGCTAATACAGTCCATGACTGATTCTTTAGTGACCATGTTAGAGAGATATTGACCCCGTCACACTATATAATCAAAGTCATTCCCATATCCTTCAAGTTCAGAACCATTACTGTCTATCTGACAATAGCTCTTATGCAGGGCTGAACTTACAGACCGTGTTTGGCCTCAAAGTAGGAAGAGTTTTGTCACTGATGGAGTAAAGACCCTGAAATGGTCTTAAATTGAATGCACATTAATTTTTCTTCGATGTTTTGGATCATTTCTACAGGTCTTTTTTTCATAAAACGTTCATGCAATGTAAACAACATAAATAAAAAAAAAAAGGAATATACTTCTGATGTGGTAATTTGCTTCTATATGATGTTAGGCTACATGACGTGATGGGATTTCAGAAGGTGTGGTTTTCCTATTTATTTCAATAGGCAGGTATTTTCAGAGCTTTATCACCAACAGAAGATGTGCTGCATTAAGCTATTAGATCAGCCTTCAGTATGGCAAGCATTCCGTAGAAGAGAGGAGCAACAATGGCTAACGCTTCTCTTATTTTCCACTCTAAATACAATTCAATACATTTTTTATCCCACTTTTCTACAGTTTATGTTGTCATAAAGCAGCTTTACTGAATGTGGGTCTGAGCATGTGAGTGAGGCATAGAAAACGTCCCTCAGGAACCAAGGCTCAGAACTCAGAACTTTTCTAGTCAAATATTTTATAGGAGATAAGATAAACTTTTATTAGTCCCAAAAGTGGGAAATTAGTCCCAAAAGTGGGAAATTTTCATCGTCACAGCTGAAAGTGGACAGAAAAAAGATAAGAGCAGGAAAAAAATACAAAACAATAAAACAGAATAAAAAACTATACCAACAGTACAGTATAAAATGATCATAATGATATAATGACCACTGGGTCCCTGAGCAAGACCCTTAACCCCAAGTTGCTCCAGGGAGAGACTGCCCCCTGTAGTTACGGAATGGAAGTCGCTTTGGATAAAAGCGTCTGATAAATGCCGTAAATGTAAATGTCCTGTCTGCACTTGTGGTGGTGTGTTCTGTTCTGGTCTGCTCTTGTGCTGGACCATGGTCCTGGAGGCCCGTTGTTTAGTTTCACTATGTACTGTGTGTATATGGTAAAAACTAGATTTGACTTGATGATGTTTCTTTTGTGTTTTTGTCAAGGCACTGTCGAAATTTAAGGTTCCTAATTTGTCTCTGTCAGAACAAAACCTCATATCTCCGGAATGGTAACTTTACAGGAGAGGAAAAAACCATTGGTCCCTTGTAATGGACATTATTGTACTAAAAATTATATATGGAAATGTGAAACGTGGGGAAAAAACATTGCAAAAAAGTATTCGTATTCACATTATGTATATTTTCAGATAATTAAATTAAGCAAGAATTCATGAAATTGAAATGGAAACATTATTTTCATGTTTAAGTTAAATGAAATGACATGAAAAGTTACATGATGCCCTCCCTGCTTTCGATTACACAGTGCCACAGCTGCTCATCAATGATCTCCAAAATCACAGAGCCAGAATTGATCATATCTTGCAGATCAGTCGCTGTGTTTAACTGGAATGAGCATCACAAGAGTCGAGAACTAACTTCAATCACCGCTCAACAGGAACAGACCAATATTTGTTGTTTTGTTAACCTTTTACAAAAAATACCTTTTACAAAAAGGCTATCTGGTGGACAGGAATAATAGTCAAGACCTCCACATTTGAGGGGAAGTCCTTTGAATGTATGAGGCATGTGTTCCCAGGAAGGATGACTAGACTGCTGATGATTGTATTACATTTCAGCTGAAGAATGTGTTCCTAAATGTCTGTTAAAAGTCCCTGTGTTGGAGCTATAATGTGGTGTAGTACTTTCTCAACTAACATCGTGACATCAGCTCTTGGTCTAACGTTTAGGGAGCTGCCCCTGAGATCAGAAGATCTGCTGCTTCACTTGGTGAATGAGTTAAATGGGTTAAATACAGAGAAAAAATGTCACACTGTTCACACTGTGTGCAGTGGTCTGTTCACGTATGACAAATGAACATTTGACACTTTTACACAAAGAACCGCCAAAGAAAATACATGACGTGTGATCTACAGAAATCTGACTTAAGTCGGACAAGAAAGCCTTCAAATCTGGTTTGACCGCGATCGGAAAATGTCAGATTTTATGTCCGATTTTGATGTCCAGACTGCAGAAATCTGCTGGAAAACAGATTTGGGCCACTTGCCTGAACACGTGTGGACTCATCTAAGCCACGTCTTCTCCACTGTAAATCATTGTAAACTGTGCTGGCCATCGACAGTGTGGTCACAAGCAGGGCAGCGTTCTCAACAGTGTTGCTACTCATGTTTCACACCAGCTGAAATGCAGACTACAAGGTCGGTATCTGCTAAACCGCTGCGCGTTTTCTGCTTCAGCTCTGGAATGTCCCTTCAGTCAGCTGATGGTTTTGACCTGATGGTTCAATGGTCTCACACACAAATGCAGGCCTTCTTCTATTCTTCCTGACACTGAAGCCTAGGTGAATTCTGACCTGCAAAGAAAAATCCCCCGACCGCACACATAACAGTGTTCACACACACTCATACACATAGACACACATGTATAGGTGAGTCATTCAGTTTCAGAATGACTCACCCGGATGAATGACATGTCAATGCACACACATACACACACTCACACATACACAAACACACACACATACACAGTAACCCCCCAGATCTCGAGAGACTGAGGTTACATCATGACCTAAGAGTGCATGACATCATCCCTCCATGAATTTGCATGTGGTTTTGCATCCCTGAGGATCGTCACAGCAACCAGTTTCGGTTACGCATCCCATGTTCAAGATTGTTTTTACATCCAAAGTGTTGGTCCCGGCCAAAAAATGTCAAAAATAAAAAATGTAAAATTTACGTTGGTGGTATAATTGAGGCCTGAGTTTCAGGTCAACATTTATTTGAACTTTGTCAAGAAGAGGCTGTGATTTGATTTAATTTGATTAGATTTTTTTTTCAAAAATACCCAGCAACTATTACAAAAACATAATTTTTTTACCTCGGAGAATCCACCCCCCCACCTACAAAATCCTAACTGCTAGCACAACCTCTGCATATACAGATATGGCATTAAGCCTTAACTATCTGGCTTCCTTCTGCTTAAATCAGTCACCACAAACAAACAAATAAGCAGCTCAAGGATCCACCCCAAAGCGTCATAAAAGGATATTAAAAACAGAAAATCTCACTCTAGAGATCTACTTTAAGTAATCGGCCATTGTGTGAGACAACTAAACATCGCGGCCATCTTGAACCCTTAAGTGTGTCTGTCCAATTTTGTCCAAAAACATCTTTGTGGACCGAAAGTGCATCACATGAAACCCAACCAGGCAGAGGCCTAAATCTGGCGCTCTGGGTCCAAAGGGCACACCTGCCTCGCCCAAAACCCCAGCATTCCTATGGGCAATCGTCATGGTAACCACAAATCACCTGGCCCAGGTGTGGTTGGGGATCGCAGAGCAGGGTGGGAGACTGAGTAAATAATCCATATTTAGATCTCATCCTAGAAAATCTCCCGCCAAGTCAGCAAGTCGCCCCTCAGACACACCTGTCTTTCACACACGGGAGGAGACGGGAGGATGAAAAAGAAAGAGAAGAACGGTTTCTAAAGTTGATCGAGCTGAACATTAAAAGGCTTGGACAAAAGGATTACTTTCATATTTCATAATTCATTGTAGATACTGAATATTTCACAACAGATACTGAATAATTCATAGAAAACATTGAATAATTCATAATACTGAATACTTAATAGTGGATACGGAAAGCGTCGTAGTACAAACTATCATTCATGGTGAATACTGAATGGCAAATATTGAATAATTCATTGTGGAAATGAAACAATTTATAGTAGAAGCCGAATAATTCATAGTGCATACTCAACTATTAATAATATTTGATATTGTATAATTTATAGCAGACACTGAATAATTTATAGCAGACACTGAATAATTCAAAATAGATGCCAGATAATTCATTGCAGATACTGAATATATTCATAATATATATGATACTTCATAGGGAATCCTGCCAGATTCATAACAGGCACTGAATAACTGATAGTATGTATAAAATAATTCATAATGGATACTGAATAGTTTGATTCAGCGTTTGTGCCGGATTTGAGTGTGTTATTTACTGTGTCACTCAGATGCCGAGGCTGATGTCTCACATTAGCTGGCTTCCTTCTAGGTGTAAACACTGCGCTCATATCTGACTGCAGACGGCGAGAGAAAAGAGGAACCACAGTATATTGTGAGTGTGTTTGTGTGTGTGGTGGTTTGTCGAATCTGTCACGAGAACGATGAGCTCATTTCCTCTTCGGAAAGAGAGAGAGAGTCGAAGCCGAACGTCTCACGCATCGTAATGATACAGTTACAGACACGCTACCCTCCTCTGCATCATCTCACAGTGTGTTCCTGATAAGTTCAAACCACCAGACCTGTGCACAAACACACACCGTTCCCAGAACAGAACGAAGCCCATTGTGTGTGTCTGAGAAATAGTGCTACTCACAATAACAGAGCGTGGGCCGCTTCTGTACTTCCTCAAAAAAACAAACATAAAAAAAAACAACATTCGCCATGACATTAGTGCTGACGAGTTTAAAAATAACGGTGCACTTTCAGGTTCATCTTGAGTAGCTTCCCATATCGCTTGGTTTGGACCAAGTCCTCCAATGTTGACACAATGTTAAAGGAACTTTCAAAGAACCTAAAAAAAATCGACAAAAACACGAGATGCAAGGTTTTGCTCTGACAGTGATGAGATAACGTTTACATTTACGGCATTTATCAGACGTTTTTATCCAAAGCGACTTCCATTCCCTACCTACAGGGGGCAGTCTCTCCCTTGAGCAACCGGGGTTAAGGGTCTTGCTCAGAAACCCAGAGGTGGTGTACTGAGGGTAGGATTTGAACCCATGACCTCTTGGTTTAATGGTCAAGTATCTTACCCACTACGCTACCAGCAACCCAGATTAATGATTAAAAACTGATTAAAAACTCTGTATTAGTACAGCGGTCCGAATTCCAGTCCTGGTGACAAACTGACCCCTTACAGTCAGCCCGTACCAACAGGGCCGGTGTCAGAGTGGATCTACCGGGCTGGCATCTAACTCACTTAGATGTACTTGCACTGGAGCATCTCAGGTACATTGTGTTCATGCCCTGGAGCTCTGGGTGTACCTGCACATTTTGGAACTCAGCCATGAAGGAAAGGTCACACTTGACCTAGACTTTAGAAATGGTCCAGGCCCCGAGGAGCCACTTTCCCCAGGTGTACAGGAATCATACTGAACCTAAACTGTACTGTGACGGTACTGAAGCTGAAGCACATTTTGATGTTCTCCGGCCAGTCGTCCCAAAACCGCGTTCATGCAGTCGAACCGGCGGAAAGTTTTTCTGCCAGAGCCCCTTTTTTATTGTGGTCTTTGATTAATTCTAGTCTTGTTTGAGGTTCTTTATCCGTGTGATGAGAACCGAACCCAGAGACCTTAGTTAGTGACGTCAGGGGTTGACATATATTATGTAGTACGCTACTCTAGAGTACGCTACTCTAATGAGTATCTACATGAATTTACTGGTATGCACCAAAATGAACCATTTCCTATGTGGGGGAGGGGGGGGGGGCAGGGCATGCCGGGCTCCAGGGGGAGTGGGGGGTTTGTGTGTGCCGGGGGATGCCAGGGTTTTTGCCTCTACGTGGTTCTGGGGGCATTTATGCACGCAGTATGAAGATAAATTTGTCAGTGTCCCACTGAAGACTCCCACTGAAACAAATAGCCTTTAGGGCTTGTTCTTCGTTGACTTCCCAGTTGTTGTTTGTATCCCTATTGTAGGGGGTGGGGGGTGGGGGGATTAGTTGCACGGTTTAAATCTAATAGCTATAAAGGGGTTGGAAACTGATCATGTAAAAATGAAACATTACTGTTAGCCTAACCATTTAGCTACAGACCAACAAATGCTACCAGACTTGCTCACACTTCGAAACCAATCATTGGAAACAATCGTTCTGTCTTTATTCTGATGTCAGATTTTCCCATTCAAACAGATAAATGAAGCAAAATTGACATAAGGGATCCAGATATAGCTGCCTTGCTGACATTAGTTGCTGTCCAAGTTGTCTGGCGTCATTCCTCTTTACAACAGTTACGCATTTTGAAAGCCCCTAAAATCCACAACAAACCAGTTTCCTCTCACCCTCAAGGCACGGGCCTTATCCAGAGTGACCTCCAATCATTAGTTTCAGGGACAGCCCCCCTGGGGAAACTGAGGGTATAGTGTCTCGCTCAAAGACACAGTGGTGAGGTTTTGAACCTGCAAGTTTCACAGGCAAGTTTTGTTCATGAGGCTACTACCACCCCAAACTCAAGAGCCTGCTTTACCAAGCAAACCATTATTCCACACCAGTGAACATAAGCACAGATCATGCAGCTTCACAGGCAGTAGATTTTGTATATTTTGGCCCAGCTTGTATAAAACTGTGTCTTGTGTCTTTTGTGTCATAGTATAGGTCCAAGTCTCTAGTGGCCTAGTGGTTAGGGAGTTGCCCCTACAAGGTTGTGGGTTCAAATCCCAGCACTGCTACTATCATCATTGAGGTACCCTTGAGCAAGGTATCACCCCACACACTGCACCCCTGGTACTGTGTCACTGTCAGCCCTCTACAGACAGTACTTACCAGCAGGACACGCCGCAAATAAAATCACCATGTCCGTTTCCTAAAGCCCCTAGCTAGTGCAATCAAATCCTCACAGCAATGTTCCATTTCAGTACCTGACCTCCCTACTGCTCTCATACAATCAACTCCTCACTGCGAAGTTCCAACATCAGTACCTGACCTCATAAATGCTCTTGTGCAAACAAATCCTCACTGCAATGTTCCAGCATCTTCCAAGAACAGTAGAGGCCGAACCCCCACCTTATTTATTCCGGTGATTTAAAATGAAATGCTGCCAGCGCTGTTGTCTATGAGCGTGTGGTATACAGAGACAGTTAGAAGATCTGTATTGATCTCCTGATGGAAAAGTAGCAATACACCTATTTTCACATACAGTGTAAAATACAGAAGACTGCCACCTGAACCAGGCCTCTGATGTTTACTGTAGATAAAGGGTCAACAACAATGACAACAACAACATTCACCCAACAGCTGATACATATAATCTCAACATATAATCTCAACATATAATCTCAACAGGAAAGCACTGACCAACACAACAGGCCACGTGAGGTCACCATGCCTGTGGCCTAGATGGGTCTAAAGCCCCCCGGGGTTGGGCTGTGAAGTCTCTGGACTGATGGAGCTCCTTTGGGATGAACTGGGGTGGCGTTTTTGACTAAGAACTGATCATCCAAGATCAGTACAAGACCTAGCTACTGTTTTTGTGCAGTCAAAATCCTCACAACAGCAATGTAATGTACAGTACTGTACAGAAGACAGCCACCTTAATCAGGCCCCTGACTGTCGATCTGCTGAAGTGGAGGGTTAAAGCTGTTTTTTTGGGGTCTCTCTGAGCGCATTTCTGGCCTTTGTGAGGTGTGACGATGCTTTAAGGGGTGTGGGTGGACGTTCAGTTTGAGTTATGTGGGAAGGAAGCTCAAAAATAGCAGCAAAAACACCTCCCCACACACCCCTCCCCAAAAGACTGGTTCCACTGGGGTCTCAGGAATGTGGAAAACCCAAGGGCGGGCGTCTGTGTGCGTGTAGATCAAAGGAAACGCTTCCCGCTTCAGCACCCAGTGCCACCACAGTGGCATTCAGTAGAGGTGATGTCATCACAGTGGCATCCAATAGGGTCCCCATGGGAACCCACCCTGAGCCACCTGCTCTGACACCGGAGTGTGTGTGTGTGTGTGTGTGTGTCTGTGTGTGTGTGTGTGTGTGTGTGTGTGTGTGTGTGCTCAAGACCCTGCAAACACTCCACCCACCTGCTCCTGCAAGCCCCCAACACGAGCACAGATGTCATACATTCCATGATCCATCATACACTCTATGATGTCATACATTCCAAAGGTGGGAGGTGTCTTCATGTCTAAATAAGGACCCTGATGTTCCTCAGCTCTTTCTCAGACCTGCCACAAGTTTAGTGAAAGCGTTTCCTTAATGAAATGGAGATGAATAGTCAAGACAAGATTTGCTTCTTTAGTTTTATTGCTGGAGCTCCCAGGCTAATGTAGCTAACAAGTAATGGAAGCTTATAAACTCTCACTGCATCGTTTTGCACTCCACACTCTAAATTCCTCACTGCATCATTTGCACTAGACATTCTATTAATATTAATACTGTACTATTACCTTTCCATTCTGTAAAAGCTGAACACGCTTCAAAACGTTATTCTCCAAATATTGCACATATTTTTCTAAAATGTTTACATATACATTACATTCCCATATAAATATATATTTATTTATATATACATAGATATTGTCAAACTGTCAAATGTTTACTTCTTAAATTTATTTAAAGTTATTTTTATTTTATTCTACTTTATTCTGTCATTTTTTTCATCTTCTATGTATTTAAGTAAAGTTGGGGGAACACAAGCCTAAGAATTTCATTACAGTAATGATGCTACATTGTTATCTGTATATGACAATAAAACTTGAAACTGAAACTGAATTAGCATACAGCGCTGAATGCAGGTGTGTGAATCCATTGTCATCACATGCAATATCGTTATTATTCTGCACAGTAGTCTTATGTTGTGCACTATCACTACTTATTATAACGAACTCGGTATAGAGAACAAAAACTACTGACTGTGTTTACTAGTGAACCACTTCACCAGTCATTTATTTATTAATCTACAGGATCTGTAGCGTATACCGTACAGTGCTTTCCTTACATTGTATTGTATTTTGTTCTCGTCTCTGTGTTCTGAAATAAGACTCGTCTCATATATTGTTAAGGAATCTCTAAAATTGCGTCACCACCCATTGTAACAGATGCACTGGAAATTGTTGGTCCAGATGCAGCATGCTGTGGGACTTTTGGGGGATGGAAGAGTTGAGCATTATGAAAAGTTTGCACTTTAATCCAACCAGTATAATGCATCTACCCACTCAGGAGGCAGGAGGTGTTTGTGTGGATGGTGTCTGCAAACATTCCACTTTTCAAATGTCTGAATCGCTTTGTTCATCCTCTGTAACCGTTAACTCCTTTCTAGGGTGGTGGGTGCGTGGAGCCTATCCCGGGGTCTACGGGCGCGAGGCAGGAACTCTCTCTGTGCGGGGCACCAGGGCACACACACAGTCGATTTAGAAACCCAGACCGCCACGAGGAGAACATGCAAACTCCATACACACTCAAACACACAGCACCAGGACCTAGATTCACACCCCAACACTGGAGACAGTGCTACCCACTGTGCCGCCATTGGGGCCCACGACTAAATCACCAAAACCTAAATATGAGGCAACAGTTTCGCCCCCAAACTGTGGAAAGACGGCTGCTTGGATGATGATGTACTGGAATCACTGATGTTGTCTATAAGTTATAACTAACAATTTCTGACTCTCCCAAATCTGTCCAAGTTAAATCTCATCTGTATTTTGGAAAGAATTATTTTAATAATTTACGCTTCTTTAACTGCTTCATCTTCCAGAAATAAAAAGTGAAAGAATGAATATTGGATTTGTTACTGCTGTCACCTGGCAGTCAGGGTCTGAGTGGGTTTCCGCCGGCAACACTGGGTTCCTCCCACATTTCAGGTGGACTGGAGTGGTGGTAGCCTAGTGGTAGGATACTTGCCTCTGGACCAAGAGGTCATAGGTTTGAGTCCTACCTTCAGCACCATCACTGGGTCCCTGAGCAAGACCCTTAACCCCTAGTTGCTCCAGGGAATGGAGGGAATGGAAGTCGCTTTGGATAAAAGCGTCTGACAAATGATGTAAATGGAGATGTTAAACTGAGGTGGACTGGAGATGTTAAACTGCCCTCTAGGTAGGTGTGTGTGTGTGTGTGTGTGTGTGTGTGTGTGTGTGTGTGTGTGTGTGTGTGTGTGTGTGTGTGTGTG
>JBBIGB010000156.1:14804921-14817555 GCA_037577075.1 Alestopetersius hilgendorfi
AATTTGTCTCGTCTTTTTTTTGCTGATCCGAAAACTGATCCGATCCGTGACTTAAAACCACGATCCGATCCGAACCGAGAGTTTTTTGATCCGCTGCACCACTAGTCCCCACACACACACTGCTCCCTGGGTGCTGTGTTCCTGCCCACCGCTTCACTTGGAGAATGGGTTCAATGAGGCTAATGTGTTAAATACAGAGGTTCACACTGTATGCTGTGGCCTGATCACAAATGGTCACTTTACACCTTTTAAAATGATCGTACAAAAAGTCGTACGGTGTTTTTACACCTTAAAATGCCGTTTATTACTTCCGGCTGCTACCAAAAGCACACGTTCTGTGTCTGAAGGCCTTCTAGCAGAACTTGCGCATCGGTTTCATGGACGCCTGGTGTCTAAGAGACATTTGTTTTGGTATTGCATGCGCATCAAAAGCTTAGTAATAAAACAAAACACGGAACGTAGGTCTAGAAATTCACGCTCAGTCAGCCTGGAAATATTTTGCCTGGGAAAAAAAAAAAAATAGAATCAATCTTAAAGTTGTGATCAGAGCATCCCCACTTAAAATAATAAAATATTAAATAATATGTACCTCTACTGATGACATGACGAGGCTCTTGTTAGACTGAATTATTTAGTATTTCTATATCTTGTGTTTGGCGTATGGTGTACAGAGTACTTAATACTCGGTTTGGTTCTGGTCTTCAGTGTTGCAGCATGGCCTCGTCAGTGGAACACAATTCTACTGTAACTCTGCTCTGAGTAACACGAGGTGCTGATTTTACTGCAAAGTAGTAGAAAATGTTTTTAATAAGGTACCAGCACAGTTTTATCAAATATTGATTTAAAGAATCTTGAGTTGTGTTTATTTAAGTCTTTTGTTTTTCATAGTTTATTTGACCTTTCAGCCATGACAGCCGTTTTTGCTGTTACAGCGTTAATTATAGTCTAATCGATTTGGGGCCTGCGTTAATATTTGTCTTGTTTCGGTTGAGCTCTTCATTTCTAAAACATTATGACTGCTTTGGCATGTTTGATACAGACTGTGCTGTAATGTGCAGTAGACTGTCACCTCCCAGTGCAGTTTATTTTTGTATTTATTGACCAGTGTAATTTGTATAGAGTTCAACGTACTATTACTATTAGTTTTATTTAATGTGACTCTGTGCCTCGCACTAAGCTTCGTTCCTCCCTGAAAAAGTGATCTTCTCTTAAAAATTCCTCAGGAAAATTCCCCGAGACCATTTAACTCATTAACTGTGTTTTCCCGGCTCTCCTGCAGTCCACGAGTTCCTCACCCGTGAAGGCCCAGAGCTGCAGCACATGCGGGTGAAGTACCTGATCAAAGAGAACTGCATGGATAAAGCAGCACTGCTGGCTAAAGCTTGTGCGGAGTTCCTGGAGATGGAAGAGCGGAGGATGCAGTTCAAGCAGATTTACCTGGTGTGTCTGTGCACAGTCGCCTCACAGCAGACTCTGATGGACGAGGTGAGCAGGGTCTCCTCAGACGAGAGTGGTGGTGAGGTCTGCAGGCGGTGTTTGATTGTACCAGTAACTGATTTGAATTACATGAAGGAGTAGGAAACCTCACAATCATAGCTTAGATCACTGCCGGAAGTGCATACCGTTCCCATGCATACAAGGCAACTCAAAATACGCTCGGCAGCAGAGACCCTTTTGCTGAGGAGGAGTTAGTGGGTCACAGGTAGATGGGTCAGTTTAGAGGGTTCTTCACTGACTGGTACCGGTTCAGTTGTACTGGTTTCGGACCTACAGTTTTCCACCACAGCTGGTTGCTATAGTGACCAAACATTCTGAGCAGCAGCCCGAGTGGAGCGCTCTAAGCTGAGGTTCATCATTACAGTCGCCAGCATGAAATCAGACGGGTGTTGTCTGCCACAAAACGGAGACAACTGGCACCAGACAAGGCTTAAAGAAGCAGCATTAGGCTAACGCTAATGTTCAGTCAACAACACTGGCGTAACTATAGCGACCACCAATCAGTAACTTCCAATATGTACACGTCATCGTTTAGTATCGGTTCAGCACACTTGGAACCTCGGCCAAGGTGGTAGCAAGAATGGAACCGGTACCAGGAACCAGATTTTAGAGATGGAAAAGAAAGAAAGTGAGTAGAGTTGAACCGAACGGAGTTGGTACCAGTCAGTGGAAAACCCCCATTTGGGTCCGATTGCCTGGTTCAGTGTGGCGGGCCGCTGTTTTGGCTCGGGCCGCTGGGGTGTCTCATAAATGTTTTGTGTTGAGGTGATATTTTAGACCTGATGTTCTTGTCACTCTTGGCATTTCTTTCATTCACACACATCTATTTCATTTTGTAAAGCTGCTTTGTGACAATGACCATTGTTAAAAGCGCTATATAAATAAAATTGAATTGTTCTTAAATGGTACAAAAATATCTTATTCAATGTGTTGCAGATAACGATACTCCCATAAACTGATCGCTCTGTCTTCTTTTTAACCGAAAATGTTCTGTTCACTGGGCCAAGCATCACATTCCTGTTTCCTTCATTTTATGGAGAACCCAGTACTGAACCCGGTTGATACAATGCGATTTTGTATTCTTTTTTCTGTGATTGATTGGAATTAACGCATTAATTCTAAACACACAGATAAGCAAACACAAGAGGAATGTGAAACAGAACAGAAGAGTATTCACTGTAACGTGAAGAGCGGTTTAGATTATCATGTAAGATTGCCAGTCAGCTAGTATTTTGGCCTTAAACTAAGAGAACATCAGTAATTGCAGTTATTTCTTGGAAAACAATGATTAGTTAAAAGTATGATCATCAGATCATGACCAGCTTAGTCATTAATATCACTAAAGTGGTGGCACTGTATGTGAGGGTGGTGTTGAAGAGGGTGATCCACGGCAGTTACAGACTCGAGGCGTGTAATATCCATACAAATCAAAATGTCAAAGACAGTAGTAACCGTTTAATCCTCCTTCACTCTAGCTGTCAAAGGTGGACTGCCGAGATGCTCTGGAGATGATTTGTAACCTGGAGGCGGATGGAGATGAGAAAGGAGCGTTCACGCTGTGCTCTGGCTTCCTGAGCCGGCAGCTCCTCCAGGAGGACACCTACTGCGCTTGGTGAGTCATGCATGGATAGATGGAGGGTTTGTCTTATTTTTAAAAGAAAATGAATTATGGAGGAGAAATGCAAAATCATCGGTGCTAAACGAACTCCTACAGACTGAAATGTAGACCCTCAAAGACAATTGAACGCTGCATTACTATTGGAAGCTCTGCAAGGTGATGGGTGGTGATGATTTAACGGCTATTGTTAATCAGAATCTTGTGATTACTCACACTCTCCCCCTCTCTCTCGCTCTGTCTCTCAGGGAACTAACACTTTTCTGGAGCAAACTTCTGAAGCGATTAGAGACTACAGAGCAAGGGTTTCTGGAGAGGTGCCGGCAGATGTCTCGTCTGGCAAAAACCGTGTTCCATCTTCTGTTTTTCATAAAAGTGATTCAGTCAGAGGTGAGCAACTACTTTCGGCCTCACGTTTTTGCCTGGGTTTGGATGGAAATATTATTAAATCATTAAAACTTTTTTCTTTCGTTTCTCTGCAGATGGACCAGACTGGATTGCCAGCCTGCATTGAGATGTGTATACGTGCTCTCCGAATGGAGTCCTGCGATGCAGCTAGCAAGGCCAACATCTGCAAAACCATCTCCTGCCTGCTGCCTTCTGATCTGGAGGTGAAACGGGCTTGCCAATTGACGGAGTTTCTTCTTGAACCAACAGTGGACTCGTACTACGCCGTGGAAACGCTTTACAACGAGCCGGATCAAAAGGTTGAGGAGGAGAACCTTCCAGTACCCAATTCTCTACGTTGTGAACTCCTCTTGGTTTTTAAAACTCAGTGGCGTTTTGACCCCGAATTCTGGGATTGGAAAGCACTAAAGCGCCACTGCTTAGGTCTAATGGGTGAGGAGGCATCTATAGTCTCCTCCATTGACGAGCTAAATGACGATCATCCCGAAGAACGCGATGAGTCTGGCTTGCCTCTGGAGTTCAAGGACGTTTCTGAATGCTTTTTAGATGCTACTAATGAACTTAACGAAATAGCAGACCAGAAACAGAAAAACAGAGAAATTAAAAAGTTGAGGGAGAAAGGGTTTGTATCGGCTCGCTTTAGGAACTGGCAAGCTTACATGCAGTATTGCGTTTTGTGCGATAAGGAGTTTCTTGGCCACAGAATAGTCCGTCATGCTCAGACTCACTTCAAAGACGGATGTTACAGCTGTCCGATATGCATAGAGACATTTGAAACTAGAGAGACCTTGGACCCACATGTGGCCTCACATGTGAAGTCATCCTGCAAAGAGCGCTTGGCTGCGATGAAAACCACTAAGAAACTATCAGTTGAGAAAGCTCCTGCCCCCACAATTTCAATGGTGAAGGCCAAAATGAAAAACAACTGCGATAGAGACTTTAGCAGTTTGTACAATGGAGATGCGGTGGGCCCTAAGGCTAAAGTTTCTGGGGTCAAAGCAGAAGGAAGAGAGGGTAACATTTGCCCTGTTCCAAACTGCAGAAGGGGTTTTAAGTACTTCCGGAATCTTATTGCCCACGTGAAGGATCATGGGGAAGTTGAAGAAGCAAAACGCTTCCTCGAAATGCAGAGCTCCAAGATAGTTTGTCAGTATTGCCGGCGTCAATTTGTTAATGTCAATCACCTCAATGACCATCTCCAGGTCCATTGTGGCACCAAGCCTTATATTTGCATTCATTTAAATTGCAAAGCTAGTTTTGACTCCAACGCAGAGCTTCTCGTACACAGGAAAGAGCATCCAGTCTTTAAGGCAAGGTGCATGTTTCCTGGCTGTGGAAAGATTTTCAATGAGGCTTATAAACTGTATGACCACGAGGCGCAACATTACAAAATGTTCACATGTAAGGTGCCTGGCTGTGGTAAAGTATTTCATACTCAGTCTCAGTTAGATCTGCATGAGGAGAGCCATAACGCTAAGAAAGAAGAGCCACAAAGTACACACCCTGTAGATTTACCAGATCAGCCTAGTCATTCTCTCAAGGAGGACGTTCAGCAGGACATCCCTGAAGAACCCCCATTAAACTCTAGCTGTGCATTGAGTCCATCAAATCAATCAACAAGTTCAGTTAAAGTGAAGCACTCCATCGAAAGCATGCTCAATTCTGCCGGAATGGGTCCCACACAGGCGTTTGACCCCGGAATGTATAAAGCTGAACCGCCTGATCCAGAGCCTATTCAGCCGCCGATCCCGCACATGGACAACCAACTTATCCAACCTCCCGCCAACCCTCCTTTACCTCCCTCGAATGAGCCCAGGCCGGAGGATTCCTTGCTAGATGAGCTGATGAATGACCCAATGCTTGCTCAGTCATGCTCAATTCCCCAAGCATCTTATGAAAACCTTCTAGAGGACTTTCAGCAAGCCCCTTCAAGAGGTGTGTTGCAGGGACAAATGGGGAATACTGTTTCGCAAACTCACAGCCTGCCTCCATACAACAATGGCAATTCTGAGTACGGACAATATAGTCCTAATGCCATTACTCAGATTCAAGCACAGTATCAAGTCCCATATGGGAATAACATGAGATCTTTAACACAGACTATTAATAATAGCAGTTGTAGTAGTAGCAGTAATAGTAGTAATGTTTCAATAATGCCAGTGTCTCAGAGGCTTCCTCCTCAAGTGACCCCATTTCCCACAAACATGCAGGTTTCAGAGTGCAGACCACCTCTGCCACTGCCCAATAACAGCCTTGGCCCAGCAGCAGAGGAGAAAGAAAAATACAAATGTGCGTATGAAAATTGTTCTCGGGAATATTTGTCTTATAGAAGTCTAACGAAGCATATGAAAGCTATTCATCCTGAGTTTTATACTCAGTGGAAGCTAGCAAGAAAGAACAATAGAATACATCAAACCTCGAGTACATCTATATCCATGAATAGGAACACAAATTCACTTGCACCTGTACGAAACCAGCTGTGTCAAAGGATTCCAGCTGCAACAGCACAAATTCCAAACCCTGTAAGTCGCCCGACCTACCCGGCAAGCTGCCCAAGCTCCAGTTATCCCTCTGTCTCTTCCCATATACCGGCTCCCACTCTCCAACCTTTCCCTAATCAAATGGAGAGTATTTTAGACCCCATTGTGCTCTCGCAGTTGGGAAACACTACAAATCAATCTCATGTAGCACATGAACCTTCATGGAATTCTGTCCCAGCGAACAGTCTGCAACAACAGACCTGCCATTCGCAAGCAGTGACTTCGGATGTCGATGTCCTTTCAAGCAGCCGCTTCTCTTCTCACATGGGAGCCGTATCTCAGAGCCATGAGAGAGATGCACAGCGTCAAGGAATGGTCTACCCTTCTTTGCAGCCTCAAAGTAATCCCTCATGTAATTTCATACCTTCCCAAACAGACGGTACCCCGAGGATTATTCAGCCAGTTATAACTGGCAACCCCAACATTTTGTCCACATCTTCCTACGCCCAGCAACCCAAGAGCAGTGATGTGTCTTTCTCAAAACAAACGGAGTGTGTGGTAAAATTAGAGCGAAACCCAAATTTGGGTTTACCACCCCCGGACAGTTCCCAACAAAACACTACTCCGGCTGTGGAGACCTCGCAGTGCTCTATAGATGATGGCATTTCGGCAAATGGTGACATGAAAAAAGCAAAAAGAAGCAGAAGAACAAAGTGGCCCGCGATCATCAGAGATGGGAAATTCATTTGCTGTAGGTGCTTTAGAGAGTTCCAGAGTCCCAAGTCTCTTGGGGGACATTTGTCTAAGCGTGCTCACTGCAAAGCCTTTGACGAAGCAGACCTAACTGCAGACCTGCCTGCCTCCTTTCTTGAGCTTCTAAACTCCCCCGTGAACACTCCCCAGCCCTCGTCATCTGTACATATGAATTCCACCCTGCCATTTCATATAGTGAATAAAGGTCCCCTTGACCCCAAATTATTCCCCAATGTCACGTTTCTACATGGTAAAGATTCCCACTATTCTAGCAATAGTAAGCAGACCACTGAGGTAATCAAACAAACTACAGCAAATCTTTGCGAGTCTGTTGCCATGGGACAGCAGACATTTACCAGTACATCAGCATCTTATCATCAAGATGGCCAAAGCAGTGTGATTCAGCACACTGGGAATATCAAAGAAAACAGCAGTCAACATCAAATGCATTACACACAGTCCTGCAATCCAGTGTACACGGACAGTGGTCCTTCCGATCCACTACTGTCTCGTTTGCTTGAAGGTGACTCTTCTGCATCCTTCCCCAGGGTTCCCACTGATAATATTGACAAAATTCTTCAAACTGAAACACTAAATAAAATGAAGGAGATCAAAGAGAAATCTGCCAGTGTAAACCCAAGCGGTATATCCAATGATGGCCTTCTGGCTGCTATGGCCACTCTTGCTCAGAATCTGGTCTCGGAAAAGAGTGTCAAAGAAAAACTTCGCGAGCAAATATTAGCTGGAGACTTCCACAAAAAAAGTAGTTCATGTCCAGGTCAAGGCTTTGACAATGCAAATTTACAGAACTCTGTTCCGTCATGTCCTGCTGTGGCTGTTCCTCAACAAATTTCCCATGTAATTCAGAAGGCTCCTCAAAGCGATCCGCATCGTTTTACGAATGAAGCTACATTCTCCTCTGAGAATCCTATCCAAACTGCAGGTGTTGCACCTTACGATGTCGCTTCACAAATGTCAGTGGTATCTGTTTCTATGGATAGTGACATAAATGAGGTGTGCACTAATTCACCTGTACACCAAGACAATGAAATGGTGGAAATTCTGAAAGCACTGGAAAGACTGGATTTGGATAGAGAAATGAGTGAACACAACCAGGCCACCTCAGAACTTCCAGATGGTGACGGTTCAGCTAAAACTTCAGACGTTGTGACTGCTACTGTCAAGATACCTGGATATTCATGCGACAACAGTGGTTGTGGTTACAGAGCCATGACTAAGGATGCCCTTTTCAAACATCTAATCAAACTGCACAACTACACGGACAATATGCTCAGTCAGTACAGGAAAGACCAGATTAAGCTGGCCCCTTTCACCTGTCAAGTATGTTCCAAAAATTTTACACGAAACTCAAACCTCAAAGTCCATTATCAAAGTGTTCACAATTATTCACAAGAGCAGATAGCAGAGCTCAGGAAGCAGACCTACAGGCGAAAATCTGTGGAAGGTAATGGAAGTCCTTGTCCCACTCCAAAAGTCTCTGATGTACGCAATCCGAATGATGGGTCAGTACAAAAGACCATCTGTGATGGTGGGCAACAGCAAAGTATTCATGGCACTGGCATGAAATGTCTTTTGACTTCTGATGGAAGAACTAAATCAGAATGCAGTGTTCAGCCTTTTGTAGCGCAACCCCGTGTCAGCCCTTTGGCCACTAGTCTCCCAGGGACTATACAAAAAGCTCCCTTTCAGAGTCATCAAAGTCAAGCAGTCATTCATTCATCAGTGATCAGGTCTGGTCCTTCGTTGGTAGCACCCTCAAACGTGGAGCGACAGTTAAATGGACAGGTTGCCACAAGTTCCTTTGCACCCAATGAGCACATCCATGCTATGCCACCTGGAGGATTGTTGCCTGCAGGGCCACCCCTTGTCCCAGTCAGTGCACCAACTGGGAGTCCGTCTTTAGACAAGAAGCCTAAACTGGGAAGACCCAAATTGCAGAAACCAAGAGAAGTACCCAAAAAGCCTAAAGAGAAGAAAGTGGACATGGATGATGTTTTCAGCCCCTACAGGCCTTATCGTTGTGTCCATCAAGGCTGTGTGGCTGCGTTCACAATCCAGCAAAATTTGATTCTCCATTACAGAGCCGTACATCAGTCTGAACTCCCCAAATTTGAAGTTAATAATGATGATCCGGAGGAGGAACAGGACGAGGAAGAAGAACATGATGATGATGATGATAATGATGATGAGCAGGATGACATACCAGATAGTGAAGGCATGGAAGTAAAAGAGTTTCGGTGTCAAATTAAAGACTGCTCTCGGATATTCCAGGTGGTTACAGACCTGCTGCAGCATTACCTTCAGCTCCACAGGCTAAGCCTGAACAAAGCAGGTGCCATGATGTCTGGCGTGAAGTTGGGCAGGTTTCAGTGTGACCAGCCAAATTGTGTTGTCAACTTTACAGCATTCTGGAAGTATGTTAGCCACATTGAAAAAGAACATAAGGATACAGTGATCTCCAAAGGTGAGCCAGTGGAGGGACTGTATCGGTGCGAAGTCGAAGGGTGTGACTGCACTTACTCGACACGATCAAATCTGCTGCGGCACACCATGAAGAAACATCAGGATTTGTACAAACTCCAACTCATGAGGTCTAAAGGTGTCAAGCTAGGTCGTCCTCGGAAGAACCCCTTTGTCTGCTTAGAGAAGGAAAACAGGGAAGTTAACAAGAAACCTGAAAAGAAGGTGGGTGAAAAGAAGCGAAGGGAGGAAAGGAACAATCACTGGACGAAATATGGGAAGCCCATTTTAAAAACCAAGGAGGAGGCCTCTGCTATGTGCACCAAGAGGTTGCCTTTGCAGTACCCTTGCATGATCAAAGGCTGCGAGACCGTGGCCAGCTCTGA
This sequence comes from Alestopetersius hilgendorfi, assembly GCA_037577075.1. NCBI lineage: Eukaryota > Metazoa > Chordata > Actinopteri > Characiformes > Alestidae > Alestopetersius > Alestopetersius hilgendorfi. The sequence continues at coordinate 14,814,542 of JBBIGB010000156.1, forward strand.
ACGGCATATAATAAAACATTACGTCCAGCACGGCCTACCAAAACAGTACTTGGAGGAGCAGAGGAGCAACTACATACACTGCAAGAAATTGCCCCGCTCAAGGTACAAGCGTATCATGTCGAGGAGCGATGATACAGAAAAGTCCGGCGAAAGCTCTGTCGAAATGTCTGAGAACGAAGAGGCTGCAGGCGCTGTGCAGAGCGAGTCCGAGTTTTCAAAGCCGGCGTCTGAAAAGGAGAGCACGGAGGACGCCAAACCATCCACGGACACAAGCTCTGACGTCTCTGTGGTGGTCAAGCGGAGGAGAGGGCGTCCACGCAAGGTGGCCTGTAATAGGAATAAACCTTTTACTCACAAAAGAGTGACGAGGTTAAGAACCGCTCACAGCTATGCCGTCAACTACGCAGATATCAACTCGGACTCCACCTCGTCCAGCACCACACTGACGCAAGAGGAGGTCCCTGAGCAGAAGTCGACGTTGAGCTCTTTCAAGCCAATGGGCTTTGAGGTGTCCTTCCTTCAGTTCCTGGAGCAGACCAGGCAGTCCGCAGGAAAGAGGAAAGCCTCGGTGATGTTGGAGCATCTTCCACGCAAGAAAACCACTACCGTTCAACTGAAGACCGCCACGGTGGTGTGCAGCAGGTCGGACGTGCTGAAACTGGTTGAGTTTAAAAACCCCCAGAAGCTAACCTCTCTTAGTAACGTAACGTTTGAGGTGCACAGAGGTTTTTCCAATGTGTTCGAACTCCTTCTCAAACAGCTACATGAAATGCGCCCAGCCGTTGTGATCCAAAAGGAGGCCGTGTCCGACCGTCTCTAGTGTTCAAAGGGCAGAACTTGGGGCCCAGCGCTTCTAATGGATTTGAATTGCGGCGGCCCCTGTTCGGACGGTAACCTTGCTGATTAAGTGGTGTTTGTTCGATGAACTGTCGGAATGTTTTTGTATGTGAAAAATGCCCTTGACGTTAATAGACACCTGCTAATCTCTCGACAGGATCGTGTATTAAAACTCATTTTTTTTAGTTGAAAACTAAAAGCAGATAATTATATACCTCTAAAGCATGCCCGTATAAAGCTATTCGACACATTTTGTTGCCTTTGGAAATGTACCTTTCTAGGATTAATGGGAGATTTTACCTTTTGCATATTCCGCAGGACATTATTTACTTTCGAAGTAAAACAGCCCCTCCTCCAGTTGGAGTGGGAGTTGTGTAGTGCGGTGTGTAGATGATTACTGTATTGGTCTCGTTTATCTTGCATTGTAAATTTGTCTATAATGTTGTGTCTGTGTGCACATAACGGTTCTCTGGATAATTACTGCCACCAGCAGTCTGTACCTAAAACAACTGAGACCAATTTATTACAGCTTGCATTTTGTACCCCTGTGTCGTTTTCTTCATTTTGCTGTTGAACAAGAACCCGTTCTTTCTCTGGGTGGGTGTGTCCTTGTTAAGACGAACTGTTTCTTGATGGTCAGATGCGCTTTCATGCATTATTTTGATCGACTCTTTTTCACGAAGCACCAACAGCCAGTCAGTTTTGCCCCAAATGCACCACGAATATGAGGCAACAGGTTTCATTGGTTTGGTCAGTTGGGAGAAGGTGTTTGTGGGGTTTATTGTATGTATTTCAGTTTGGTCACACAGTGATTCACTGCATATATTACATTTATTGTAAAATGTTCAAAGGTGAAGTGTCTGTGCACTGTTTTTGTAAAAATACAATGGAAGAAACGAACACAAACATGAGGGAAAATGGTAGAGCGCTACATGTTAATAACCAGATACTTCATGTAGATCTGCCACATTAGAATACTAACGACATCTTTAAAGTAATAGTTTTCAAAAACTTCAGGGTAGCTCCAGGGTTAGGAAGCGTCAGACCCCAAGCAGGTCTAAGGTCAACTTTATTTTTTATCCCTCTGGCCCTCCTCATTTTTACTCTCCATTCTGCTTCTTCTGGGCCACTTTTGGCCAATTATAAGCCGTGAAAAATACCATTTTAATTCCTTGTTATTGACACTGTTAAATCATACAATTAAGGTTCTAATGCTTTCATTTTAAACTTGAGAAATGTCATTTTTATTGTTTTCCTCCAGATTGTCATTTACCCATTTTTGGCCAAGCAAGCAACTTTATATAATTTATATAATGGTCATATCTTTAGATATATTTTTTTTATATATTTTGCACTGTTTTGCTATTTTTACTTCTTAAAGTTTAAGTTCTTGTCATAAGTATCAAATATTTATTCCTTAATTTTTTTAAATCCTATAAACAAGTGTACAAAGTTAGTAAACAACCTCAAAAATCTCCATTTTCTATATGTTCTCAATGCTACTGGGGCCAAGAATGGAGCAAATCTGTAAAACACTGATTAACAACAACACTGGATTTTATTTTCATGCACAAACACAAAACCACTATCTGACGTCCTTAAGGTCCCACCTGAGTCAGAACTGTGGGATTAATTTGCTCCATTGGAGGGCAGTGAGCCATCAGACCCCCCCACTGGGAACTAAGATTATTATATAAAATTACATAATCTGGAAGAAAACACTAAAAACTCCATTTCTCAAGGGTTGAGTTTAGAAAGAATTTGAACCTAAATTGTATGATTTAACTGTAAATAACAATGCAGATTTAGGCTTTACACTATAAAAATAGGCATTTTAAGGCATTTCTTGACACACAACGCATTTTTTCATTAGACACGGGTGCTCGTGTAACGTAACCCCCGCGAATAACGGGGGCTCACTGTATATTATTGACATTATGGAGTATAGTACTGATATTGTGCAGTATATTTTTGATTTTATGGGGGATATTATTGATATATTTAATGAGTTGGAAGTTAAAAATTCAAAGATCTGAAAATCCTCCAGACCCTTGACAACTTTCATTCCATTTGCATTAACACAGATCAAATGGACGAAAGTGTTCAGAGGTGTTTGTGCTCTGTGTACTGTGGGCTCCTGGGAACTTTGAGAGTAAAGGTGAACAGTCTCAGGCGTT
>JBBIGB010000157.1:6019-16584 GCA_037577075.1 Alestopetersius hilgendorfi
ACACACACACACACACACACACACACACACACACACACACACACACACACACACACACACACACACACACTAAACTGTACTGTAAACAAAGAAAACACCCCAACTACCACAGTAAAAACCCTGTAGGTACTTATATACTGTACCTATTTTCTAATCTGGTTGCTGCTACTTGCTATCTTGTACAATTAGTTATTGTTGTCTACCTCAGTCTTCACATTCCTTTGCATTTAACAACTCTGCTGCTAAAAAACAGTCTCTGTACTGAACCTGTACTCACCCACGCTTGAGCTGTTACTGTTCCTGGTCCTGGACTGTCTGTTGTTTGTCTGGCAAATTATTGTACTGCTGCTCTTTTTTGGCCTTTTTCGTTTGTCCTTGTGCTATTTCTGTATTTGTTCTTTGTGTTGATGATTCTGGAGGAACACTGTGGTTCTGGAGGAACATTGCGGTACTGGAATTACATTGTACTTCTGGTAAAACATTGTGGTTCTAGGAGAAACACTGTGGTGTGGAGGACTGTTGGGGTACTGGTAGAACATTTTGGTTCTGGAAGGAACATTGTGGCCCTGGGAGAATGTTGTGATACTAGTAGAACATTGTGGTTCTGGAAGAAACATTTTAGTATATATGGGAATATATGGTGAAAATGACAAAAAACATACTATTATTCTTATTCATATTCTTATTATTGAAGATGTTTACATTCAACACCTCACTCGCGTTCACTCGGCAGGTTCCTTCAGATCTTGCATTGCTACAGTGTCCAGGTTCTTTCACCAGTGCAGTTGTGAAACCTTGGAGTTTGAGGAATCCTCACAAGGCTCACAGTGAAGGAGGGATTTTCTGTTTAAGGAAACTTTTTCTCTTGAATTTTTCAGTAATTTGAGCTCTGGGGGATATTCTTCTTCAGTTCTTGGGACCAGTCTGACCAGTCTGGCCTGTGTACCGTCAGTGAGTGACTTGTCTTGTGTTATGACTCTAGTCTTGTTGTTGTGTAGTAAAGGTTGAGGGTACCACTTTACAATACGACCAACATTACAAATTGCTTATAAATGATTTATAATCCGGTTGTTAATTTGGTTGTACAGTTTATAAATGATTAATAAGCAGTTATAAACAAGTTATAACCGTCACCATGCATTGCACTTATCTTGTCTGTTTCTAAGGCAGAATTTTAAACTGTCAGCTTCATCAGGTCTTCATTATCGTGCTACTAGCAATAAAACACCAGACCTTGCAAAATAGTGAGCCAGCAGCAATGTATGATAACTTGTCCATCATGTCTGGTGTCTTCTCGTAGTTCAAGTTTAACTCCAGTTCAATCCTGACTCACTGCATTCATTGTGTTCTGTTTTAGCCAGTAGAGTACAGAAGTTCCCCTCATGATTTCTTAGTAGCAGCCTGGTAATGGCTGGGTAATTTTGTGCCAACAACTTCTATTTATTCAAAATTTTCACAGACTGTGTCATAACTGAACAGAGTTATAGCATAGTGAACCTCAAATTGACTGCAAAATATTTTCAGATTATTTCGTTTGGCTTTATATTTTCTATTGTTATTGTCTCTGTGTGACTGTGCAGTTGTAACATATGCAGGATCTTTACTCAAGGATCAGTAAAGATTTCTGATTGTAAATAAAGTAGAAAAAGTCAGAAAGAGAACTTTTTTTACATTTAATCAAAACTTTTTTACAGAAAAATGCAAGTAAGGATTTCAGTAATTAGCTGGGAAAGATTCACGGTGTAATCGGTTGTTTTAATATTACATCTATTTTCTTCATTACTTTATTAAACTGTTTTTATCTGTTTTTTTAGTCATTAATGACTTTCATCTCGCAGCAGTTGAAACCTCCAAAAATTGATTAGTTAAAACGGTTGCCCACATTTTTATAAATTAGTTTGTATGTTATTATTATATAAAAGAGTACTGTTTCTTTGTTAACAGCCTAAATAGCTCTTTAATTAAATGTCTTTAAAACACAATACCTGATGATAAATATGAAAAATACCCACATTACCAAAAAACTCAATGACCTGACTACAACCGGAAAGAAAATCTTTCTGGTGTTTTAATGGTTTTATATAATTTCAAAATATAGCATTTTGAACCCCTGGAAAGACTCATTTTTCTGTTGTCAGGGACTGTAAAATGCTGTTTGGGGTCAACTTGACTCCCTGGAAACAAACAAACACAATCTTAGCCATTTAGTTAGGGCACTAAAGCGGAGGGATGTTTCCAAGCTATTGTCAACATCACCCAAATCAACCCAAACAAACGTGTGTAAAATGTTCAAATAGGTTTTAAGCAGCTAAAACAATACACAGTACAACGTTTAAATACACTTTTAATCATTTATTGACAGCTGAAACACAGAATAGAGCCAAATCAAGCAAATTCTCCAGGAATATTTAATATTAATATTCAATTTTATTTTTGAGCTGGAGCGCACGGCCTCTACCCAGAAGTGAAACAATAATTTTCTCTCCTTACGTAAGATTCACTGATAAGATCTAGTCACCCAACTATTACCTTTTAATTCATTTTGAGATATTATTATTATGAGTATTATAAGTATTACTCAGATTATTATGCTGATTGTTGTGATTAAGTATGATTTTGATTATGATTGTTATTATTATTAATATTACTATTGTGATTATTATTTGTATTATTTAAAATGTGAGTATAAATACCTTTTAAGGACCTCAACAAAGCAACAAGTTAACAATGTAGCATTAATTGTGTATTAATGTCTGTTTTTTGAACAGATGACTAAAAATATATACATTTTTTGATGATGTATTTCACTGATACATTACTTTGCTGCAATCATTAACTGATCTTTACTGGGTCTGACCTTTTATCAGGCCCTTTTCTGACCATAGAAGCCCTGATGGCTGGACTTGTTTGGTTTGGAGGACTAATATAAATATTTTAATATACACTTCCAATGCTTTATCCACAATTGTAATATTAGATTCCTCTAAATATCTAAAAATATTTAAAGTGTTTTATAAGACTGTCTAAGCCTTGAAGGGGAAGCTTGAGTGTATGCAAAGCAGAGAGGACAAGTCCCTGATTTGTGTTTTCTCACACACACACACTGATAAGAGCTCCTGGTATAGGTCAGAGGATTCCCCCGGACTCTTGTGGTCTACCTGGAAAGCCCCCCCAACCCCAGGCCTCACCGCACTTGCCGCAAATGAAGACACACAAACGCTGTTTCAAACAGGGAAGTTGTTTATAAAAAGCAGAACAAAAAAAGCAGTTAAAAAGAGCTGAGACACAGAAAGTCGTTCACCCCGAGAAAACAACACCCCCCCACCCCCACCCCCCCAAGGCAGAACCAGCCTAAGGTCAAAGCCTGTGCCCTTCCTGCACTCTCCCACAAAGGAAAAACAAAAAACGAGAAGGACTTCGACGTCAATGAGAAAACCTCAGGGTGTTCGTGGATGAGGATGCGAAATTTGGTGAAGCGTCGTCACACACACTGCATGCACTCTACTAAAGCTCTGTCTGACCTCTGACCTGCTGGCCCCTGGTTTAAAATGGTCCTATTCCCTACACCGGAAAGCCAGGAAAACTATACAGATCCGAGTTACAGACACATGATTCAGGTAATTACACTCTGCTGCATACATAATGCATCATAAAGGGTGGTTCATAATGGGTTTAATTACCTTAGAGTATCTGGTTAAGACCTGCACTAATGGAATGCTGACTAGTTTCACATGTAATGTCTTAAGACAGTCAAGCCCTTCCAGATGCGCAGGGGCGAGAAAACGGTCATTCTCTGGGTATAATCTGAACAATAAATCTTCTCCAAGCTATAGTTAAAGAATTTGGCAGTGGACAGGATTAGGATTAAGACCAGCAAGGCTGAAGAAGTCTCTCACCACGAACTAGATCTGAGCAAAAATCCTAAACTAAGCAAAAAGCAGAGCAATGCATCATGGGAAATGTAGTCTTTCTTTGCAGTGTTTTCCACAGTCTACACTGGCCCATAAGCGTTCACTAAACTACGACCGGAAGTCCTGTGGGACACTAGAGAGGGCAGTGAGGACACCCGAGAACGGCTGCCTTTCCATTAGACCTCTATGGTACTTCATGAACACATGCTCTAAACTGGCCTATTTAGTTTTATATTAAAACTCAATGCCATCTAATGGTTCTGCATTCCCAACGGAGCATGTTCGCAGAGAATGCGGAAAAATGCCTGAAAAGTGCTATACAAATAAATCTATTATCTACAAAATGATACATTTTTATTTCTGAGGTAAAAACAATTTTTTTGATGACAGGATTATTAATTAGATTCATTATGTTGATTTGGCCAGAGCGGACGGGAACCTGTGGACACCTCTTGTTATTGGCTGAAACAGCACCCCATAGGCCCGCCTTGTACTCAATATTAATGAGCCACTCATTTCTGCCAACCAGGGATCGATGGATTCACCTGTAGGTCGACAACAAGCATTTAACAGATTGTTCTCTAGGCCTGTATTGGTTTAGGCATGTAAATTGATCAAGGATGGTCTAATACGAGGCTCCAGGTCAATATTTTTGATGCCCAGTTAAGTAAATCAGTCAGAACATCTCAAAAAGATTCAAAGCCCCAATTAGGAACTGCTACAATGGACACACCCGTAGAGAAATCTATCAAACGCTTGCACTGCGCCTCGATGACATCCATCATGTATGCATTTATGTTTGCTCTTATTGGATTAATAAATGTATAGAGCTTGCCCTGAAAAGGCTGTGGCACTGTTTTGGCAATTCCTGATTAGGACATTAAGGTGGAAGTCAGTGGGACGTCCTTTTATCGTCCAATCGCTGTAACTGTCAGCACCTTAGCTAATTGCGAGAAACACTGCATGTTTTAAAAGAAGGAAAGGATGATAATGATAATAATAATGGTAATAATAATAATAATAATTTAGAAAGAGGTCTAAAGAGAATATGAAAGCAACTAGATGACAGAGGAACAGACAGCACAGAAATAAAGTTCAGTCCATGTCAGTTGTCCTGGATAGTGTTGCTTGTAGTGGGTGGACAGTTGTGTAAACATTTGCACGGGTGCTGCCGCCTTGGCTCAACGTGAAAACGGTAAACGTGGGGAGTGCCAGATACCCCCAGTTATCGAGCCACGGCAATGTTTCCTGTGTGTATCTGCGTGCACGTGCACTAGACTGAGAGAGAACACGTGATCATGAGTCACTATCAGGATTTCAGATGGAAACAGGTTGGCCGGGAAGTCCGGTGCGTCCTGGATGACGTTGTGGTCCACAGACCAAAAGTTCTGGTGACCAGGGCTCCTGAGGACAGTCCCTGTCCTGAAAAACTGGTCCATACTAATAGTGCTGCTGTAGGTTGACTTCAATAAGAAACAGAAAACCGATAGGACAGCCCATTTTTGATAGAACAGTCCACCCTGATCTGGCTCGATAGGACAGTCTACTACTTACCAGGCTCAGTAGGACACCCCACCCTGACCAGGTTTGACAGGACAGCCCACCATGACTGCATTCGATAAGACATCCCACTCTGGGATCGGAGCGCCCACCCTGCGACTGGACAGCAAACCATGGGACAGGAAAGCCCACCCTGGCTGGGCTCGATAGAACAGCCCACCCTGACCACTCCTAAAAGGACAGCCCACCCTTACCACTCCCAAAAGGACAGCCCACCCTGACTGTACTCGATAGAATAGCCCACCCTGACTGCACTCGATAGGATAGCCCACCCTTACTGCACTCGATAGGATTGCCCACACTGACTGCACTCAATAGGATAGCCCACCCTGACTGCAATCGATAGGATAGCCCACCCTGACTGCAATCGATAAGGCAGCCCACCCTGACTGCAATCGATAGGATAGCCCACCCTGACCGCGCTCGATAAGGCAGCCCACCCTGACTGCACTCGATAGGATAGCCCACCCTGACCGCGCTCTATAAGGCTGCCCACCCTGACTGCGCTCGTAATTACAGACCCCGCTTGATAGGAAGAGGATTCAGTATCCCGCAGTCAAACGTCCTACAAACACAAAACACTCATCCATAGAAAGAGTCTAGAAAGAGTCTAGAAAAGAAAGACACTTCTCACTGAGATTCTTAAGGGTTATGGAGTAAGAAAAGTCTCCTTCTACAAGTGGACATAATTGTTTGTGTGTGTGTGTGTGTGTTTGTGTGTGTGTGTGCATATGTATTATAAAGTGGCAGGTCGTGCAATACTGCAAATCCAGGCCTTCTCTCATGCAGTTGTCTTATTTTTCTTTTTTTTTTTCCCTGAAAGGTTTCTTTCCCGGGTCATGGCACCAGAAAAACAGCTCCACCTCCCCCCACCCCTGCAGGACTGCAGAGAAGCGTCAAAAGAACAGAGGTGAGCTGGACTTGAGAAACAAGAATACAGCGAGGACGTAAACTCTCGTTCGAGGGATGCGGAGAGTCCCAGGAGGAAGTGAGAGAGTGAGATCATTGTTTTTGTCTGTGGCTCTGTCAGGAGGAACCTGTGTGGGAGTGTGTGTGCATGTGTGTGTGTGTGTGGGTGTGTGTGCGTGGGTGTGTGTGGGTGCGAGCCCACGTGCTTCGACAGCGTCAAATGGAACATGCTTCAAAAGCGTCACGCAGCTAAAACCCTCTGTTCATCAGTCAGGACACAAACGCGATTCAGGAGGTGAATCTGAATTCCCTCGAAGTCCATACATCTCTTTCCTTCTCCTTTATCTTCTCACTTTCTCTCTCCCTCTGTCCGTGGCGTCATGTAAAAGATCAGCCAGATCTTAAGACTCCTCTTCTCCCGTGGAAACAGCCAGTCTCGCAGCCACCGAGAGGTGGTCCGTCAGGCCAGCCAACTGGGTAATGAAGCTGAACTCCTCAATGTCCTGCAACAAACGAGACTTTAAACCCACCAGTGAAGTTGTTTTGTTGCTTCTATAGAAGAAGATCCACATATGAAATAATACAGCTATGAAGGCCTTTTATATAATAATTATAATATAATTGGTTACTTGTAATAATGTTTTAATTAAAGTTAATTAACATAATGTATTATTTGAAGGTAATTAACACAATTACTTTAATTGAAGGTAATTAACACAATTACTTTAATTGAAGGTAATTAACACTGCAGTCATCTTTATTCTTTTTCTTTTACAGGAAGCCTTCTTTCCCGGGTCATGGCACCAGAAAAAAGTCCTTTAAATCTACCAAAAGCTTTTAAAGTCCTTAAAAAAGTCCTCAAAATAAGGACAAATAGTTAATTGAAGTTAATTAACACTATAGTTTTTCACTATGAGCTTTTCACTAGTAGTAAACTTGCAGGCAAAATGTGCACACACACACACAATAATATCAGTTAGGTGAGGTCCAGCACAAATATCAAGCAACCATTTTGTTTATATCCTCCTCCAGTAATAGGGCTACAGAATGTACCATCTGTTAACCACTATTGTGAGTTTAGTTTCTGATATCACAGAAGGCTGCAATGTACAAATGTGCTTTTAACCAATCACAGTGTTTCTGACAGGGCGACTAATCACAACTCCAGGTGAGTTACTGGGTGTTCTGGTGAATTGAGGTCTTGATGTAATCCAACAACAAATTTAACAAAGGCTAAAATTGAATTAGTACATAAATGAATGGGGCTAAAGTGTTGTAGTCAGATTACATATTAGGCATATGTAAATGTGCTGGTTTTGTGACATCACAAAAGCAGATTTAAAAATATACTGTTTTTGTAGCTATGCACTGCATGGATGGAGAGAAGTACATGTACAATTTGAAACCATATTTACAGACTTCAAGCCTTTTTAATTCTAGAAAAGTGATTATATTGGCCCTTTAAAATCCTAAAAAAAAAGCATCACAATCGCAGTAGCAGCAGTAGTAAATTCGCAGCACTGATTTGTTGCACACATTTTGCAGATCTATCCAGTAGATGAAAGGCTTTCATCCCATCCATTAAGTCTTTGGTGGTCTGTAATCTATTAATGGTATGTCGAATGTTTGTGGTGCTTGGCCACCGATGTATTTGCCAGACATTTTCAGACATAATCAGTGAATGTGGTGTTTTTACGAGCCTCCTGCTGATGTTTATAAGTCTGCTTTAATAATGAAATAAAGTGGCTACTTATAGTCATGTGTGAACACACCACAGCACACAGTGTGAAAGTCATGCTCTGTATTTAACCCATTCACCAAGTGAAGCAGGGGGCTACCACCAGCAAGGGGCGCCAGGGAGCAGTGTGTGGGGGCAGTACATTGCAAGTGATGACATTAGAACCTGAGTGATGACATTAGCAGTGCTGGGATTTAAATCCACAGCCTTCTGATTGCAGGGGCAACTCCCTAACCACTAGGTTACCAGCTGCCCCATTATGGTCAAGTTCATGCAGTTACTCTGTTACTCACTTACTATTCAAGAGCATAGCTCTATAATTTGTGCTAGTTACTAATTATAACAACAGTTCTCTGACAGAACATGCATATGTCACAGGCACCACACATGCCTTATTATCATTTTGCCTCCAAAGTTCTAGATTTTCTTGTATTTTCTTGTGGGTCTTGAGGAACAGTTCTCCAGGCTTCCTGAAGGACTTTCAAAGACTATCGTTCTTAGTCCAGTCCCTGAACCTGACCAGTTTCAGAGGAATTAAGTTAACGTTTGTTTGTTAAGTACAGTATACTAACATAACTATATTTACAGTATAAACAAGTTATATTCACTAAATTTGTCAGTGGAAGGCATTGTAGTCAGCAGTTTAAATGTACAAACATGAGTCTTGCTTTATTTGCAAAGCCCACTGTACCTACTCAACAGATTTTCCACTTATTAACAAACTGGAGAAACCCCAGATACTCAATAGTGTTAGTGCTGGGATCAGCACTAGTGTTGGGTTTGGAATTAGGTTAAGGTTAGTCGAGTTAAGGTTATGGTTAGAGCAGGTATTGGTTTCAGGAAAAGGTAAAACAAAAGTGAACTGAATAAAAACAAATGCAGGGAAGGCAGGAATGTACAAAACGTCTTATCTCATCTTACAAAGTATCTACAGGGAGGTCTCCAAATAAAGTGCCACCTGTTAATATAATAACCTGGGGCAGCTGGTTGCCTAGTGGTTAGAGTATTGTCCCTGCATACAAAAGATTATGGGTTTAATTCCCGACACTGCTAGTGTCATGACTGAGGTACCCTTGAACAAGGTACCGTCCCACACACTGCTCCCTGGGCGTCCCTCTGTGTGCTGTGCTGTGGTGTGTTCATGTGTGGCCACTTTAAACCTTATATAAGCTTTGAATACAGTGGGACTCAATACCGGTCAATTTCAGATCATAAACTGTGCCACCAGGTGGAGGACTAGAGTCACATTATAGCAACTAACTGAGGACCCACTGAGGAACTGAGGATCTGATGTCTGCTGCTCCTCAGATGATAGCCAAAAAAGAGGCAGGAAAACGTTTCTGTCAAGTTGGAAATTAACTAATGATGCAATTAATGTGAGGTGAATTTCGACCGGTTGTCTGAATTTGCTGAACTGAAGTGGATCAGGATTAAATGGAGCGTGACTGAGCGCAGCCTTGGTCTGGAGAGCTGAGTGTAAATCAGAACTGACCACTTTCCAGTCAGGATGCAGGCCCTCCTCTTTGTAGAGGATGTAGTCGATCCTGCGGCCGTTCCCTTTCAGCGGGATCTTACGGCCCTTCTGGTTGGGACACTGGTTCTTGCTGGCTGGAAAAACCAAGTATTCCTTCCTGCCTTCTTCATTCTCCATCACCCTGTAGACGAACACATGGACAAAATAAGCACAGAGTTCACCAGAACATCCACCTGCCTAATAGTCTCTGCATCCGGCAGAACCTTTAAGTCCTGTAAGTTGTGAGGTTTGACCTCCATGGGTCAGACTAGTTTGTCCAGAAGCTCATTTCGATTGAGATCTGGGGAATTGGGAGGCCTCTTAAACTATTTCTGATGTTCCTCAAACTTCCTTCTGAAAGAGGAACTGGCACAAGGAACAGTGTCTCCATGAAGGGCAGGACTTGACCTGCAGGGTTTAGGTGTTGAAGTGATGTCCACATGAATGCAGGGCATGAATGTTCTCCAGCAGAAAATCACCCAGAGCACCACATCCCTCACAACCTCAACTTCTTCATAAAATGAATCCTGGTGCATCAGTTCTCCAGGTAAGCGACACACACACACTCGGCAGTCCACATGATAAAGCTGGCGGTGGCCTAGGGGGTTCAAATCCTACCTTCAGCATACCACCCTTGCTGGGTTCCTGAGCAAGAGCCTTAACCCCAAGCTGCTGCAGGGAGACTGCCCCCTGCAGTTAGGGAATGGAAGTTGTCTGCTAAATGCCGTAAATATAATGTAAATGACATGGAAGAAAACATGATTCCAGGCCAACTTTCATACATTGCTGCTTGTTCCAGTTCACTGTAGAAGCATTTAGTGGTGGACAGGGGTCAGCCTGGTCTCTCTGACTGGTCTGCAGCTACACAGCCCCATACCCAACAGGGGGCGCTGCACTGACCCCTTTCTATCAGAGCATGAACTTTAGCTATTTG
>JBBIGB010001709.1:0-19730 GCA_037577075.1 Alestopetersius hilgendorfi
TTACAGTGAGAGTAATCTAGATTTTAAAAAATTATATATGCCCACCGCTAATATATATATATATATATATGTGTGTGTGTGTGTGTGTGTGTGTGTGTGTGTGTGTGTGTGTGTGTATAAATGTTATGTTTTTTTCAGATACATGTATACCATACTTGTTTGTTATATTTGTTATAAGTTGTTATAAGTTTGTGTGTCCATGACCTACTAGAAAAAGCAGCAAAATATGTACAAAAGACACTGTGAACAGTGCTGCTCGTGCCAACTCCAGGCAGCATCTTATACCTTCAAGGACGGACAAATTATGCAAGTGGGTCATTATTTATTTAAAGCCATTCATTATTAACTCAGGTTATTTCCACTGCTTTTCTAGCCAGTGAGAGTTAACGTTATGGGTGGAGAAAAAAGAAAAAAAGAAAAAACGTCCATGAAAAAATGTTTCCAGAAGTGTTCAATGAGGGTTATTCAATGTGCTTGTGGGGCACTTAAAAGAAAATGCAGAGCTTGCTTTACAGCAATATGTCAGTCGGGAAAGCCTGAGCTGCTAACAGTGAAGGAAAGCAAATAGTCACAATTTAACATAAGAAAAATGGCGATACACTAGCGATTAGTCGTAGTTAACCATGTTAGCTGGAGGCCTAGTAGTTAGGGAGTTGCCCCTGCATAGGCTGTGGGTTTCAATCTCAGGACTGCTTGGGGCACCACTGAGGTACCCTTGAGCAAAGCACTGTCCTCACACACTGTTCCTGGGTTAAATGCAGAGAAAGAATTTCATACGGCTCTCACTGTGTGCTGTGGTGTGGTGTGTTCACATATGACAAATGGTGACATTACGCATTAGCTTACAATCTGCATGGTTATCAGAAATGGACTGACTTCCAAGAGCTTTCCAAGAGTGTAAACGTTTCAGTCACGGTGAATTTAGTCTGCCGATTGGTCTTTAGGGTTACTGTCCTTGCTGTAGATTTAACCAATAGAACATGAAAGAGAGTGTGTTTACACAAAAACAGACATCAAGTGTTCTATTGTTATGCAACAGTTCTGCAAAAAAAATAAATAAATAAACATTGTTTCAAAAGATTGAGCTGCAGTTGGCCCTCCAGACAGCTGGAGTTAATCTACACAGCTCAATTTTTTCTAAAGTCAGTTTGTTCCAGCAAAGCAGGTCTAGTTTGTTTAGTTGAGGGGTGCCAGTCTTATGGGTCTTTCGGAGACGAGGGAACAACCAAAGTGTGTGAACAGCGGCCCTCCAGGACTGGAGTTGGGCTCAGCTAGGTTAGTCGTTCCATTTTCAAAGCTACCAGCGCTCAAACCACCAACAGGTTGAGAATGTAATGTTGGGCTCACTCTTCTTCAGAATCTGTCCAAATAGAGAGAAGGTGATATATTAACTCCTAAAAGTTATCTAGTGTGCCCATTTTCCGTTTTAGTATGTGCTAAAGTAGAGAATATAGTAAATTAATGCTTAGCTGTCGAGTAAAGTGAGTTATTATTTACCTACCAGTGCTCCGTATAATGATATGGCTGTTGTGGAATAATGTGCTGTTAATTGTGATTTTATTTAACCACAGTTGTTGCATAAACTGTGTATATCCCAGTTCTCTTTTCTCACTGTTTACTTTGTTTACACCCATTGAAATAAAAGTTCCAAAGAGCCTAAATCTTTACATCAGGCAAAACCTGATATAATACCTTTACATGAAGTTCATTAATCTTTGAATTCCACACTCTAATCCCATTTCATTTTTAAAAACAAGTTCTTCAGGGAACAAAAAAAACCCTTTTTGGCACCATTGTTTTTAAGTGTGTATTTAAGTGTGATTTAAAACTGGTATCAGTTCCTAAATAAGAGAAACACTTTCAGTCTCCGGCCAAATTAATAGTTAGGAATAGTTCTCGACTGTAAATATTCATTGAGCATTTTAGCACCTTCAGAACTCAACCTTCTTATTACTAATTCTTCGAAATAAGACAAAAAATAACCCTCTGGGACCACTGGAAACCCTCAGAGTAATAGAAAATGAGATTTAGGATTGTGAAAAACCTATTTAAAGTGTAACATCAATTTTATATAAAGGTTTTACATGGAACATTCAGCAACTAGACTGGTTCACAAACCGTATAGGATGTCTACATAGATAACTTGTAGACATGAATGGATCAGAATGGAGTGTTGCATTGCATCAAAGTGACCTTTAGGTGGCAGAAATCGCCATAAAAGGGTTGTTGAGCCAACGGCATCTTACATGCTTGTTAAACAGTTGCAGATTCAACTACACAACGACTGCATGCTTAGTGCTCATACAGATTGTTCAACATGAACCTTATGAAATTCATGACAAGGTTGTTCTGTGTCCCATTTGGTGTAGCGATACAAAGTCTTGAAATCAAAGACACAAAACTGAAAAGCCATGGGAAAGCTACCAGGGATATAACCAATCTATATTTGATGCATTTATAAACATAAATGAAAGGTTTAAAGCAGAGAATAACTTTTGGCACCTTGTGTATTATAGGAATAATAAAAGACTGAGCTGTATTCTGGGCCCTTGTGAATGGGCCTCTGTCTTTTCAGACACAGCATATCAGGTCTCATTCAGCATAATAGACAACAGAGTATCACATTACTCAACTTACAGTAATCTTGCATATAATTCCGTCCCTTTATAACACACATTAAATCAAGGTACCAAAAAAGGGTTCTGTGGAGCGATGTAATGCTTTCAGTTTACACACATAAATGTATATTTTTACTATACAAATGTGCACATTTATACTCCTAGATTTTATTCTGTACATTTTATACTGATTTTATGCTGTACTGTACATTTTTCTTCTTATTTTTTTAGACTGTATATTTGAGCATTTTATTGTATAGTGTGCTGCGACATAGTATTTTATTCTATTCTATTGCTTTTCTTAATTTTGTTGCTCTTAACTTTGTACTGTCCACTTTCTGCTGTGACCAAACAACAATCTCAGAAAAGCTTTCAGATAATGTACACATTCTACAAGAATTATACTGTATATATTTTTTAGGGCATGTCAACATTATTCATCTCCAAGAAAATATCATAGAACCTCTTTACAAAAAGGATTCTATATTTATTTTAAAAAGGCCTTATCTCAAACTATCATTTACTTTGATGCCTGTCAAGGGGAAGGTGAGCATCTGCAAAGCATTTACAGTGACAAAATGCTTCTAGTGTTGATAGATATCCATGCACAAATCAATTAAATGTAAAGATTCAAATTTATTAAACATTTACTAAATAAGATGTGTGAATGTAAACAGCTATCCTTGTTTGGAGAATCTCCGTATAATGTCTAGTTGATTCATTTAACTGGCAGATACTCTAGCTTTATGCTAATGCTTGATATCTTTCCTCATGCCACCATCAAAAAAGCAGAATCCATTCAGCAATCAAGGCGTGATGCCAGGAACGGCTTACCTATTTTGCAAAGCCAGCAGACCAGGACCCACAAGGCCACCAAGTAAGGCGTTTCCACATGGTGCCATTTCCAGGTGACTATGGGTAGTGTTTGGAGAGTCCCATTAGTCTCGTTGCCAGTGGTGCCAGCGGTATCGGTGGACGTGCTTGCCTCACTGTTCCGTAAAATGCCAGCCTGGCAAAGTGTGGTAAAGACCCACAGGATGGTGAGGAGAAGGCCGAGCCGTTGTACAAGCACCATGTTGTTGAATAAGTTTTGCTAATGGGATTGAGGCGTCTTTTTGGTCTCTTTTAGCTTCTGTCCTGTTTCCTGTCTCTTAATTTCACTTGCTCCCTGTAACTACCAGCATTTGCTTGTCCTGTGTGACCTTGAAAGCCTTTGCCCAGTCAAATGTCAAGCTTTTCCTCTCACTGGGCCATTTCGTCACGCTTCTATTCACATTCCTTCTACAATAACTCTCAGTCAATGTCCCTGTCAGACTGCCATATATATAGTACACACAGTCATCCCTTATCCCTCCTTCATTCATTGCTTCTCTTCTTGCCCAGTAGAATCTCAGGTGAGGATTAGCCTGAGGCACCGCCCCCTTTACTCTCACCTGTCTAGGCACCTGGGTTCAGCCCAGGGCATGGCATCTGGGTGTAATTCTTAAATTGGTTTCTGTCCTCTAACATAAAGTACGTTAGAAAGTCATGTTACTGTTGGATTGGATTATAAACAGATATGAGCATTTTCTTAGTTATGTGTTGTCAAGTGAAATTGGGTAGATCTGTATTTTTAAAGTAAAGTGACCACCATGTGAAATTCTTTCTCCGCCTTTAATCCATTTATCAAGTGAAGCAGTGGGCAGCCTCACCGGCAGCCATGTGTGGGGACAGTCCCTTGCTCAAGGGACCTCAGTGGTGTCATCAGCAGTCTTGGGATTCAAACCAACAACATTCTGATCCTTTACCACCAGACCACCAGCCATTCCTGATAACACCTCGACTTCTACTCTAGTATATATGTTGGAGAAATCAACCTTTTTTCCAGTTACATTTTAGTTTTTAACCTTTAGTAACCCTTCAGCCAGGAGGAGGCGGCGCCCATGATTTCCAAAAATAATTTCTAGCTTTGGAATGGCAGATCACAGGACAGTTTCCACTTTGCCCAAGTACATCTTAAATATATTTAAAGAGGCAGTATTTCTGGATCATATATGGTTCATATATGGTTTATATATGGTTCATATATGGTTTATCTGTATGTTTTCATTGTGGAGTTTTAAATAGCATTTGTGGATGCAGTGTTGAGCTTTTTGAAAGCATTCCTGAGCCCATGCACTGATTTCCACTACAGAATAAAATCTGTTTTTAGTACAGTGCTGTCTGAGGGCCCGAAGTTCATGCCCATCCAACATTTCTCCAGATTCTCTGAATCTTTTAAGGATATTATGTCCTGTAGATAATAAAAACCACAAAATCTTTGCAATTTTGCCTTTGGTCATAAATTTGACCCCTCCATTTTGACTTCTCTTTTTATATGCAATCATGTTACTGACCTTTTTCAACTTCATCTAATTGGTGGCACTGTGTTGTTTTAGCATTACACATTTTCCTATTGCGCCAAATTTGTTGGCATCAAAGTTAAAATGAGAAAATATTTTTTATCGAACAAAACCTTAGTTTTGTACTATTTAAAGTTTATAAGATTTATAAAATTATTACATTTTGCTTTTACTTGCATTTTACACAATGTCCCAAATTTTTTGGACTGATTTTGGGTTGTAGATGCCAGATGTTCTCAAACTTGGGCAGTGTCTGAGGAGTGAGGTTTGGACATGGTTACAAGTCCTTGGATGTGAGAAAAAATGAATCATAACCTACTGTGTAACAGCCAGGCCTAAATAACCAACACTACTCACTCGTGTTATATAGCGGACCCAATCGTCATGCAGTCGCATGTTATGACTGCTGCATGTTTCGTCCCTTGGATTTTAGCGATTTTAAACTTTCTTGTTTTATTTATAAGGGATATTTAAGTATATTTATATATATTCAGTATATTTTAGTAAGCTGTGATCTCTCTAACTATGAGAGACTTATTTCTGTGTTCAAGCAATTTCCTCCAGGATCAGTAAAGCTTTCTGATTCTGGCTGTAATTTTATGTATTTACCTCTCACATTATATAAGCTTGCTATGCACCAAATCCGCCTTGTCATAATCCCACGAACAACAGAGCTATGCTGAAAAGAGGCGAGCTGAAAGAGAAAACCTGCAATTACAGTTTAAATAAAGGTGTGTTGAAATCCAAGAACTGAGAGTGTACATTAAATAAGACTGTGTGGCCCATATAGATGTGGCAGTTTTGTATTAACTTTACACACACCTGGTACATTTTTACCTTAGCTTTTACACAGATGCGAAAATAAAAAAAAATATGTTTTGGGCCCCATGTATTAAGCCTTTTGCACCAGTTCAAAATGCAAATAGAACATAATCTGCCTGTTTATGTACAAAGATTAAATGCAGAGATTGTGTACTGTGTTCATTGTGTTCAGCCATATAGACAGTACACAGTGAAATGAAACGAAGAACAAAAGCAGAAACAACACAAGACTACACAAGTGCAGGCAGGACAGGACTACATAGAGTGCAAAAAGGAGCACAACACAAGAGCAATAATAGAATATTCCTGGACACGGCAACATACAGTGCAGTGGACAAAAGCAGTTACATTTCTAGTCTGCCATATTTTGATACTGTATCAAAACCAAACTAATATTGTCCCTTGTGGTTTCTGGTACCAAGACATTAGCAGTATGTCCTGTAAGTTGTCCATTAATCAGACTTGTTTGACATTTGACAACTGTTGTTTTCACTGGTACATGATGTGTTCCATGCTGGGTCTGAGGCATATGTTTGTTTTACCAACAGAAAGTGAAAATGTCTAAGTTAATGATACATTTTGCAGAGTCACAAACAGGTCTCATGACAACTGCTTTCAAAAGGAGAATGAAGACCCACCAGTACAATAACTGCTTATCACCACTATTAAAAAGAGAAAGAAATGTTTCAGACAGTGTTGAACCGAGTTGCCATCAGTTTTTGCAAGTGTTTACTGATGGTGCGAAGAGCCTCGTGAAAGTTCTGCAGTATTTTGAGTTTCATTCAATGGTTTTATTAGGCACACATCGAGATGCATCGTTTATGATTGAATGTTTTTGATGTACCAATGAATCAAAGGTCTCGTTTTAATAAAGTCTAAAATGGCATGCAGACTGCTGTACCTTTCCTAAGTTTTTAAATCACTTATGTAATGTCACTTATGTAACGAAATACATTCACATTCAATATTGACTGGTTTGAATCTGCATTTAGCTTTTTGTTATCATCTGTTTGTTACCATCTGATTGTTACCATGAAAAAAAATACTGTATTATATATATATATATATATACACAGTACTTTGCAAAAGTCTTAGGCACCTGAGAAAATTATGCTTAAAAGCTGTTTACTGCCTTTTTTATTGTGTGGTGATAAGTTATTGTTAAACACTTACATTATAACAAATACAAATGACATTAATACAGTAAATGTTGGTTTTATGTGTGGCAAAGTGTTCGCTTAACCATTTCTACACCTCTTTCCTCATGGAGCTCCATCAAAAACCTGGTTTGGCTCTTTTTACTTGTTGATTATGCAATTTTATTCATTCTCCCAATGACTAGAGGCACTGAGCAAAAACCTGAATCCAAACCTGTGTTTCTCTAACCAGCTCACAAAATACTGACTACTTTTTAGAAAAAAAGAAATCTTGATACTTTTTACTGCTTGCTTGTTTGTTTGCATTTATTCTAATTTTCAGCTGTGCTTTTGCTGGCAGAAAGAAGCCTATTGCTGATGACTTCAAACAATTTACACAGGTGCCTAAGACTTTTGCACTGTACTGTATATATTTTTGTTTGTTTGTTTACTTTATTATTACCATTATTAGTATTTGTACAAATTTAGTTGCTTGTGTTTGAACATATGTGTTTAAATCAATTTATACTTCATTGTTTACAGATTTGTTTGTTCACAGCCATGTGGTAACTCTATTAGCTCTGTTTTTAGAAACAAAGGAATTTCAGGGCAATGCGCTTAAAATAAGGTTTAAAAATGAAAACACTCATATTGGTAAAACCTCTAAAGTGTATATTCTCATTGGCCATTGGTTTCAGTGTGTGTTAGTAACGTTAGCAGGAGTTCTATCAGTGAATCTGGAGACTGAACATGATTGAATGGGGTAAAAGGAAAACAATTTAAAGGTCAGTGTTCTACTACGAGATGTCTGTATCACATTTCCTTCTGGGATAAAGGAAGAAAAGGAAATAAGTACGTGTAATTAGGGAGAGCTGGATGTCACACTCATTAACACAAACACACACACTCACAGGGTTATAACTGACCCGGTCTCTTCCTGTTGATAACAGCACATTCAGCTCCAAGAATCTAGAGGGATCATTTATTGAGGAACGTTTATGTCATATACGGCATCCTGGAATTGTATTTCATTGCTTATTGTTATTGTTCTAAGTGTATTGCTTTTTCTTGAAGATGTTTTTTATTCTTGACCAAGAAAGAAAGCCACTATCAGATAAACTTTGTGTAAACAGCTACTGAGTTTACCAATTAATTCTTTTAAGGAAACCATACCAACATAACATGAGATCACTAGTCTAACCCACACTGCTGCAGTCATGCCAGGAATCTGTGGATTTCATTTGCTCCCAGATTCCTGTAATGATTTGCCACTGTAGTTTTATCAACTGAATTCATATTTATGCAGAATTAAATCAACCCTGTAATAAAGAAGCCGAAGTCCCAATTACTTTTACTGCTAGCATTGTAATATAGATAGATGTGCTAGGTTTGCATTTTATGCATGTGATGTGGTTAAATACACTAACTGCTTGTTCCAATCATTGAATTATGTATAAAAAATTAAAGAAGGGTTATTTTTATTGTTCACCTTATAGTCTGGTTATACAGGCCTAATGTCAAAATGGGAGGACAGTGGGAAAGAAAGTCTGAAAAAAAAAATGTGTGTGATCACAAATAGTTGTGTCAAAAAATTATTCAAATAAATCACAAGCTCTCTGATGAATCAGTTTAATTTAATGCCACATATTTTTGCTATAAAATATGCTGACGTAAAAAAAAAATAAAAAATGCTTCAGCAAGAACAATGATAGAAGTCCATCTATAATCTGCAGTTTATGACAATATACATACTAGCAAAGGCATCAGAAGCATTTTAATGTGGGGGGCCACTGTTGGAACGGGGGTATGTGGGGGGTGACAGATGTAGCATAATGCTGGACAGGGGCACGTGCTGCATACAAATGAGTGTATAATATGAGTATAATGGTTCCGGTGTCCACTCATACAAAGCATCTCAAGTCTGGGATCTGGGGCTGTTCAGACTGCTGGTTTCGCACCTAAACACTTTGTGTTGAGGTGATATTTTACAGGTGATGTACTTCGATTATACCAAAAAAATCGTCTTGCATGAAATGCAGATAACAATACTCTTACCAACAGTTCCATCTGTCCAGTTTTAAACATTAACTTTCCACTCACTGGTCCAAGCAGTGCGCTCTCCTCTGCGTCCTTCATTTAACAGAGCACCTGTGGCCAGAACCGCACCGGGTGCTCAAAGTCACTTTTTTAACATGTTATTTTTCTGTGATTAATTGATTGAAATTAACACGTTAATTTGACACTTCTAATCACAACACATCAATATATGATACACTTAAACGGTCGTACAAGTGAAATGTCTCCCTGAGGCCAACGCTGAAAGGCAACGTCTCCTGTGCTTTAAACCTTATCTACTGATTACGGTTCTGTTGGTGTTGAGGCAGACTGGAAAGAATGAAGGTGGTCGTGTGCATCTATGCACAGTAATGGAAGAAAGGTGTTGTAATGTGTTTGTGGGCAAAAAATCTATTCAAACTTACTCCTCCCCGGCAGACTCATTACATACCCATTCTATATGATTGAACGTTTTACTGCATTGGGATACATTGTATTACTTTATAGGAATCATTCTGATTTTGAGTGTCTAGATCAAAGTTCTCCATCGTTAACCAAGATCAGAAAGTGTGCAAAACATCTTATGTGGTTGCCAAATATATAAAAAAGGGAGAAAAGCCATAAGAAAAGGACTGAGGATTGCAGCATGCTACATGCCATCCATGGGATCCATGTGTGTGTGTGTGTGTGTGTGTGTGTGTGTGTGCGCTACAGTTATCTTGTTAATGCTTCAGATAAACCCTTGAATAACTTTTTCCAATCTTTGTACTTCAAATGTTGTTTTTTTTAAATCTATTTAGCCATGATAAAATGCTCCAAAAAGTGAATTATTAAATAATATAATAATATGTTACTCTTTGAACTTGCAGGAAGCAAAACACTTCACAGTCATGCCACTCCCTAGCAGACTTGTTATATGCAGTTTACACATGACTGTTTTACTGTACTGAAATACATTGTATTTGTTTATGAGAGTCTTTCTGATTTTGAACATGTATATTAAATGATTGACTATGAATAGAAACAGGTTCTGGAGGACTATAATATGTTTGCAGGGTTACTGGCAGTAGTGAAAGGAGCAATAACTGTTTAAAGTGAGTTTTTTTCCTCGTTGCTGCAGTAACAGTCTCTACTCTTCTGAGAAGGCTTAACCGTGGATTTTGGAACCCTGCTGTGGATCACAACCTGAACTCCAGCACTGATGGATCACTAACTACACTCCAGCTCATTGCAAAGGCACTGGATGCACTACCATCACCCCACTTCTCAACCCAGTGCCGGGATGCTCTATACTACTTTAGTTGACATTTGGCCTTGACCATGGTGTCTTGGTCTCATCTTTGGCAAGATTTGTCCTGTAGAGAGAAATACACTATATGGACATAAGAATTGGGGCACCTGACCATTACACTATCAGGGACTTTGCATTCAAGGCTTTCCACAAGTTTTCTGTGGGAATTTGTGCCCATTCATTCTGTAAAGCATTTATGAGGGCCAGTATTGATACTGCACACGAAGGCCTGGCTCACAATCTCCGTTCCAGTTTATCTCAAAGGTGTTGTAAGGGGATGAGGTCAGGGCTCTGTGCGGGCCAGTCGAGTTCTTCCACAGCACGCTCTTTATTTACCCTGCTTTGTGCACTTGGGCACAGTCATGCTGTAATAGAAAAGGTTCTTCCCCAAACTGTGTCCTCAAAGTCAGAAGCATGGCAACCTCCATACTTTTGTCCATATAGTGTAGCTTGCATCCAGATGTCTTTATTTGGGCATGATATCAACAACAAACTGATGCATGACTTCATAGATCTACAGTGAATAATCATAGCTCATCCTAATAGCAAAGGGCCAAGAAATGCTGAACAGAGCCAAGGAAGTGCACATGTTTTGCAAATGGGACTTTAAAAGAAACTTTAGAGGAAGGAAGTGTATTTATTTGGCTACTGGTTTCCCTTCCCACACTTCTATGTTCTCAGCACAATTCTTATAATAAAACGAATCACAGATTAGACAGTAATTAAACAACTCATTCACACCACTTGTTTACTCAGTTTTAAACCAATTCAGTCTATGAGTTACTGTCGCAATTAATGCAGGGCATGAATTAATAGTTCACCTGGAACACAAATGATTAGACCAAATTACTTTTGGACTTTTTGGGAAATTACATTGGCTACTATTAGTTATGATAAGTAAGGTAAACTCCATAGCCTTTCAAGGAACCACACATGTCAATTTTGGTCCAATAATCCAAGGATCAAAGAACTGTTTTACTTTATATTCCTCATTGCCAATTAGACTTTAAGGTTAATTTGTTACCATGTACGACATCCACTGCAAGGGATACCAGTCCACAATGAAATACTGTGGAACAATAAAATGATACTTTACTGTCTGTTTTGTCACTGTAATATTTGCTGTAATATTGAACTACTGTTTACACAATAAGCTGAGACACTTTGTTGATCAAATGAGGAAATTACTTTCTTTCCTCAGGTTAAACCTAACTCTGTCCTGACCGCAGCAATATTTTAGGCGTAATATTTAAGTACAGCATGATTTGGCAAACAGTGGAAGCCAAAAGACAAGAACTAATGCTGTTTCCTGTGTGAAGGAAACAAGGCTTCATCACTCAAATGTAATAGGGGCATTTGGCAAATGCTCTTACAAACATTAGTTACAGGGGCAGCCCCCCTGGAGTAACCGAGGGTTAAGTGTCTTGCTCAAGGACACAATGGCAGAAAGTGGGAGTTCGACTTTGTGGTAATCAGGGCCACAGTCAAGTGTTTTACCCACTTGGTTACTACCAACCTTATGTATGTGTGTATGGTTGTATGTACATATGTATTCATGTATGTATGTATTTATTTGTTTATTTATTTATTTGTGTTAGGAAATGCATGGGTAGTTGCAAAGTGTTATTACTATTTGTAGATATGCTGGAAAAGCATGTACAAAAAAGGAAGTGAAAAAAATGGCAAGTAAAATACAATCAAATAATGTTTGAAACCAAATTACATCGAGCAATGAAAATGACATTAATCAATCTCAATAATAATTAAGAGTATTTCAACAGTAACTGCAAAAAATCTAGGAAGCGATTAAACAATCTTTGAAGCATTCTAAATATAGTTCAGTGTGTTTTAGTTTGGGTTTTTATATAGTTTGGGGTTTTTTTGCAGTGCAGCTTTTCAGAGTGCTACTAGACTGCGTTCGCGGTATATAAAATGGCCACAAACACAAGATAGGATATTTAGCCATAGCTGCCCCTCTCTTTTACGAGAGATGTAAACAATATTTCATTTTGTTGTCAGTTTTACATGTCTAAAAGAGCGTGCGTTATGTTTGATGATGGCTGTGTTAATAGGCTTGAGAGCAATGACCTTAACTTGCAGATATATGTGAGGAAAATTGGGAAAGCTGGGTGTAAACCTTATCTTGGGCCTATTGTATGATCAGTTTAACTGCCATTGTCTTAAATGTGGCCTATTTAAGCCTCATTAAGCTTCTCTGACTGACTCTCACGAATGTTCCATCTGGGTTGGCAGAAACATGCTAAAAGACTACAAGCTAAAAGACTGTAAATCCGACAGGCAGACAATTTTGGTTTAAAAAGAACGAGAATAGGGGTGCCTGACCATTACACCGTCAGGGACCTTCATGACATCACATTCAAATATATAAACTTTAATATGGAGTTGGTCCCCTGTTTGCAGCTGTAACAGCTTCCACTCTTCTTGGAAGACTTTCTACAAGATTGTGGAGTTTCTGTGGGAATTCATGCTCATTCTTTCTGTAGAGCATTTATGAGGTCAGACAATGATGTTGGACGAGAAGACCTGGCTCACAATCATTGCAAAACATTGCAGTCAAGTTCTTCCACACCAAGCTCATCCAACCATGTCTTTATGGAGCTTGCTTTGTGTACTGCTGGAACAGAAAAGGTTCTTCCCCAAACTGCGACTACAAAATCAGAAGCATGGTGTTGTCCAAAATGTCTTGGAATGATGAAGCATTAAGATTTCCTAGTAATTTTAATAAGTAATATGTATAATGTCTTTAAGGGTTGGGACTTTGTTTTTCAAGTCAAGTCAAGTAGGTTTTATTTGTCATTTCTGCCATATACACACAGTACATAGTAAAAATGAAACAACGTTCCTCCAGGACCATGGTGCAACACAAGAGCAAAACGGAACAGAACACAAGATCACAAGTGCAAACAGGACAAAGAGCTCAAAAAAGAACACAAGAGCAACAATAACAACTAGACAAGGCAACCTTCAGTACGATTAAAACAGCAACAGTGTGGATAAATACAGTGCAAATTCAGCAATAAGTGATTAGCAGTAATAAAAAACAGCAATAATATAATTGTGCAGATTGTAACATCAGTGATAGGGAATGTCATGTTTTATGTTTTTTAAACAGAGTGTGCAGTATTTAAAAGGTGTTAGGGTGGTGGAGGCCCGTATGATACGGAACCTTTTTCCTGATGGGAGGAGTGAAATGAGTGTGTGAGAGGGGAGAGGGGGCGTCGTCCACGATGCCGGTGGCTTTGTGGATGTAGTGCGTGGTGTAAATGTCTGTGACAGAGGGGAAAGAGACTCCAATGATCTTCTCAGTTGTTCTCACAACCCTCTGTAGGGTCTTGTGGTCTGAAACGTTGCTATCCCCGTACCAAGCGGTGATGCAGTTACAGAGAATGCTCTCTATGGGAGATTGGTGTGGAAGGCGAGCTCTCCTCAGTCTCCGCAGGAAGTAGAGACACTGCTGAGCTTTCTTGGTGATGGAGCTGGTGTTGAGGCTCCACGTTAGGCTCTCCGTGATGTGAACACCAGGAACTTGGTGCTCTGGACGATCTCCACCAAGGAGCCACCGATGCTCCGCTTCTGACTCTTTTTTGTTTACTTTCACTAATAATTTCCCTTGGTTTTTCCAGGTGACCGTGTCATTTGGATAGCTTTTGTCTCAGAATCGATTTGAAATGTGGTGGAATTAATATGTAATGTGGTGGAATCAATGTGGAATGTTCTCCAAATGCAAGTCATTTGTTTTTCATAGAGCAGCAGTCCTGCTTCTGAAGGAGTAACACTTTACAATACTGTTTCACAGTTAATAGGTAGCTATGCAGGAACTAAGCAGGAACTTACCAGGAACTAAAAAGTAGTGCTGCATTAAGACCGACATCACTACTATTAACAAATAGTTCAATGGGTGATACTGACCTACTGATTAGAGTCGTTAACTATTAGTTTTACAGATCCCCTTTGAGTACTACTTACCAATTATGTATTTGAATTACTGCTTCATTACAGATCTAATGAGCATTTACTCGTTTCATTATTCTGACATGCCACTCGCCAAGTTGACCTAAATCAACACATTTCAACAGTGTTGCAACAGAGTCTAAAATCAAATTATTGGCTTGTCCTTAGTCTTTTTTGTGTTGTTTGACTAGCAACCTTAGGTTTCTGCATATGTATTGTATGCAGTATGCAGTGCTGTTTTTTAAACAGTTACTTTTTGACATTCCCTTAAAGACGTGATTTATTGGAGTTGTCTTATTGAAGTGCATGGTTCACTGTATGTAGTGACCTGTCACGGCTGAGGGGGCTAGCCCTCCTCAGCCGTGAGCTACCTTGGTGCACGGAACAGGCAGAGAAGCAAGGATCCATGCTGATGACTTTATTCAAGTACCACAAAACAAAAATCTGGCTTGATGGCTGCTATGAACTAGGACAGGAACGTGAATGTGAAACAGGAACACAGACGGGGAAATTAAGGCGTCAAAATAAGGCGATGGACTCATCGTGTGTGTCACACAAAACAGAACTTAAATACTAACCATCATCAGTGCATCAACACAAATCAGGTGAAACCCAAAAGCACGTCACACATGAACACAAAACAGAATGAAACCAAGACACGTGACACAAGCACTAAACTGACAAGAACGTCAAAATAAATGTCCTCAAAACCAAACAGAAAAGCAGTGGCCCTAACGGCCACTGACCGAGCCGTGACATGACCTACCTCCATATGTTATATAATCGAAATATGATAAAGAGCTGCATTATAAAGTATAACAACCAGGGTCAACATCGGAACAATCACTAAAAGGAGAAGCAAAAGGAAATCTAACACAAAACAAACAAGGAAACAAACAGATAGATAAATACACCGTATGGGCAAAAGCATTAGTGTGCCAGTAATTTAAGGTGCAGTATTATAGCTGCAGTATTATTTTGTATTAAAAGATATAGTATGCTAAACATGTCAACTAAGTGGTTGAATCAAAAAAGGCATGTTTAAATCTACCTATGATAGTGGAAAACGCACAACTAAAGACATTATATTGTCTTAGTCATGTGTCCAAAATATAAAATGTAAATAAGCTACACTGTATGGAAAAAAGTATTGGGATGCCTGACCATTACACAGGGAGGGAGGGAGGGAGGGAGGGAGGAATGGAGAGATGGAGGGATGGATGGATAGATAGATAGATTTCCTATTGCGACATGCAATGGCTCGAAGAATGGAACCAATGCTACGTGTGTTCTATACGGACTGCTTAAAGTGCTTCACACATGCGCTGTTATCTGCAACCTGAGGACCCACAATGCAAATTGTAAACATTCAGCCACAGTGTTAAAGTAAAAAGAGATGTTTAAAGCAGAAACTTTGTAATTGCTCAAAATTCCTAAAACTAAGGCAATCAAGTGATTCTTGAAGATTATTTGGTCTCTTAAACCATCCTTTTTACTGTATGTGGGGTTAATATAAACATACAGCTATATGTACCAGGCAGGTTCTTACCCTCTCCAGTGCCCTTGAACTTTGATAGAGGAAAATAGCATTTTCCAACTGTATACCAATTGTCTAGTAGACATTTCCTGAAATGTGCAGTTTAATGATTGTTGATGTATTTTCTGGATGACTGTGTGCTTGTGTGCCACCTCATATTTATCTCTTAGTGAAACAGGAAGCCATGGCTGACCAAGAGTTCCTGAAAATGGACATATATGTCAGTTATATACACTGCACTGTATGACGTTAGCTGAGTGCTCCCAGTTGTTTTGGAGGAACACTCCAGGATTCTTTTGAAAAAAAATCCTTCCAGGAAAGTTAACTTTTACCTATCTGTCTGTGCTTCCCTGTAGGGAAATGGAATAACAACCCATTCAAAGCAATCAATGTATGGTCTGGAGATATTATTTTAGCACGGAGTGGTAACATTAAGGAAGCCTGAATCCATTAACTTTAATTCTAACTAAAATATCACCTGATACTATTAAAGTTTGGAGGAGATTGAATTTTACATTTTGTAAGCTTGATCTTTAAGTCTTTGACATAACTAAGTTGGCAGACAAAGCAACTTTTTTTTCTCATTCCCCTCTCAAAGATCATTAACACTGGGTTTGGTTTTAAAGTATTAGAGTAACAATAACAAATCCCAGCAAGTGAAGCAGCAGGAAGCCAGGAACTCAGCAGGTGGGGATGGTGCCTTGCTCAAGAGTACCTCAGTGGTGCCACAGGCAGTGATGGGATTCAAACAGGCCCTGATCACAAGGCCAACTCCCTAATCACTAGGCCGTCACTATCAACTTTGTCTTTTTTTAACAGAATTCACAGGTTGGGCTGTGAATGTAGATTATTATAATACAGAATTATATTTAAATGGCTGTAGTTCAATTCCTCAGGATCATTAACTTAACTCTCTATATGGACAAAAGTATTGGCACAGTACTGTTCTTCAGGGTTTCTTTACTTTACTTCCAGTGAAGGACAATCGGGACAACGATCTGGACAACAGCAGGCTTTTGATTTTGTGGACTCAGAAAAGGTTTGGGCGAGAACCTTTTCTGTTCCAGCATGACTGTGCCCCAGTGCACAAAGCAAGCTCCATAAAGACATGGTTGGATCGGTGTGGAAGAACCACAAACCCCCTTCAACACTTTTCACATGAACTGGAACTGAGATTGTGAGCTAGGCCGTCTCGTCCAACATCACTGCCTGACCTCATAAATGTTCTACAGGATGAATGGACACAAATTCCCACAGAAATCTTGTGGAAAGCCTTCCAAGAAGAGTGGAAGCTGTTGTAGCAGTTAAGGGGACTCCATGTTAAAGTCCACATATTTGAATGCAATGTCATTAAAGTCCCCGTTGGTGTAATGTAAATGTAAGCATAATGGTCATGTGTCCCAATACTTTTGTCGATTTGGTGTATTGTCAAATTGTCACTCATATTGTTGTTCCACATAAAACTGGATTTTAGAGGAACAAAATCTGTTCTAGTTTATGACCTTATATCGTTTGGGACTGTCTTTGATGGTGGAGCTGTGTATGTACTGTTTTGCCTTCACAGAAACCCAGTGGGTCGATAGGGGTTTGAAGGTAAACCATTAGTGGTGGCATATTTACAGTAGCAGCTTTAGGAAAGTACACTTCTAAAGAACTAAGGAAGTTGTTTAACCTACCAACTAAAATTATGTGGACTTTAAACATATGCTGCGAAGCACATGGCTGTCTTTAAATAAGTAGTTTATAGAAAAGTACATTTATGTATATCCTAATTAAAAAGGAATTCTGAATAAATTGCACTAAAATTAGATCAGGGGTGGCCAGGGTCCTTACCGTGTGAAACTAATCCCCCTATATCCAGGGGTTTCCGCTGGGAGCTCTGGTTTCCTCCAATGGCCCTAAGGCATGTGTGTCAGGTGAACTGGAGAGGCTAATTAGCCCCTTGATGTGTGTGTGTGTGTGTGTGTGTGTGTGTGTGTGTGTGTGTGTGTGTGTTTGTCTGCCCTGTGAAGGACAGTGTGTTAGGCTCCAGCACCCCCTGTGAAACCGATGATGATGGAATGAAAGAAGTTTCAGTTTTGCTCCATCAACACTTGTTCATTGTTGAGATAACTATATCTATATCTGTATATGGCAATGTGGGGTAAAACTGGATTAAATTCATACAACAGTTTGTCTGAACTTGTGTATGTATCTCTGAACAAGCTCAACAGATGCAGTTACACAGCTGATAGCATAATGAAAAATCACATGTCCTCACCAGTGTTTATACAAACACCTCACACACCCGTCCCCTCCTTTCTGTGAGGGCGTGCAGCTATATCTTGGAACATATATGCTCTATAAAGCTTTGCATGTGACTATGATCCAAATATGCTTGAAACTCATCCAAAAAACTCCTTTCATTCTCTTCTATATTATATTTCTCAACAACTCTAATACACAAGTGATGACACTGTGTAAAAATACAGTACTGTGAAAAGATGAAAGGCACCTGAGGAAATTGATCTGAACAATATGATTAAGTATCATGTTGATTATTCAGATATTTAATAATAAAAATACATTTTATTTATAGGTGCCTTTCTGGCACGCAAGGACAGCAAACCATAAAACAAGTGCATCAAACTGTAAGAACAATAATAATGCAGACAAAAAAAAATCTTATTCATTTAACATGAATAAGAAAATCTCAAGATATTATTATGCTCTGTACAGTATTATTATTGCTATTTTTATTTTTGTCATTGTTAACAACAATACTATTTGTTTTTTAATTCAGCCTAAAGAAATGAATGAATTGATGAAATGTTGTTTAAAAATGAAGGATTCAGGCCAATCTGACAACACTTCACATGTTGCTGAGCTGTTTGTGAGGGGGAAAAAACATTACTTCATTTAATTAATGTAATTTATTAACCCTTACAACCAGAGATCCTTACAAGGAACAGAACATATTTTTTTCTGATGCTGAAATTCCATTGCAATTCCATTGTGCAGTGACAATAAAGACATTCATTATTGTTTTATGGTAGTGGTGTAATAGTAATAGTATGTTGTGGAATGCTGATAACACAATGTTCCTGCTGTAACAGGTAACCTGTTTTCTAATGGGATCAAGTCTCATGGGATCATGGCCAGTAAGCCAGTTGCTGACAGGAAGGAAGGTCCATATTTATGTATAGTTTCTGGCTTGGCTAATTAATATTTCGCAATATTTCAGCAGATTGTTTTTCATATTTTGACTTTTTACATTTTGGTGAAATTTTAAAATGAAAGAACTACTGAAAACCTTTCATTGACTGCCATTGAAAGTGTGATTGTCCTTCTGCCATCCAACTGGTCACATTGCAACATTACAGTTGTTGATTGTTGATTATAGCAGCATTTTTACACTTGTTCTCATTAAATAAGATTTGATTTAGAACTCTATGTATATAATAAAGTTTAAAATAATATGTAATATTATGGTACTTATTATCACTGTTGGACAAAAACATAATGCCACCAAAGTAGAAACTTTACAACAAAACACTACTAGTGTCAAAGTTTGTCAAAAGGTAATTATTGCCATTTTGTTTAAGAGTAAACAAGAGAATTCCCTTGAATTATTCAAGTTCTGTAAACACTGCATCATTTATCTTATTTTGATGTCTTGTCATTTCCTTTAAAATCATGCTTTAAAGAACAATATTTTTATTTGGGAATTATTGCCAGTAGTTCTTAAAAACTAAAAAACTAAGGCAAAGCTGTTCAGTTCAATACATGCACCTATAAAAGAGAAAATGATCTGAGAAACAGAACCTTTTCTATATATATATTTAGAGAGAGAGAGAGAGAGAGAGAGAGAGAGAGAGAGAGAGAGAGAGAGAGAGAGAGAGAGAGAAAGAGATTTTTTCCCCCCATTTTCTTGTTTCT